>JAYKQN010000007.1:1890000-2265000 GCA_036785175.1 Eupleurogrammus muticus
GCGCAGTCGGACCTCTTCCAGGACGACCTGTACCCCAACACGGCGGGACCCGACCCCGCCATGGAGCCCGAGGAGTGGCTGGAGGGTCGCGACGAAGACCCCATCCTGGTGTCCATGAAGGGCGGCTACACGCCCCCCAAGAGCCGAGAGCTCAAGGTGACTAAGAAGAACGTCCTGGACTCCAGACCCACCACCAGACGCAGCATGTCGGCCGTGGACGCCAACAGTCTGCCGGTAAGTCTTTATCTGGTGACTCGTTTAAAGCCAGGCGAGAAATACCGAAAATTTACATTTTTATAAATTAACATTATTAAGGTTTACGTTTACATTTTCCCATATAGTAGACAATAAATAGCAATCATTTCTAGATTCACCATAAACTATCAAGACCTTGTCAAATTAAAGGGATAGTTCAACGTTTTTGAAAATTCATCATCATCATCATGATTCCAGTTTTAAATCAATGCTGCTCTGCTCCTACCACATGGCTTATGGTATTTTTTGGTTTACCCTATCTAACTCAGCAAATACACAATCCAGCAATTCCCAAATGTTTTATTGGACAAGGATGTGAGATAATAACATGACGTTGAACAGTTTTTAGGGTAAATGTGAGGCACCAGACGTCGTGGTGAATGTTCAGGTCACAAATCATCAACAAAGAATCAACAAATCTGGGTTCCTGCAGGGCCTAAAAAAGTCTTTAAAGCATTAAATTTATGAATTTGGAAAAAATACCTTAAAAAAAGTCTTGAGTTGTAATATCTCAGTCTTAAAATTTGTGCAGTATCGAAATTCTCACAACTTACCACGACCTCCTCAAAAGTTTCAACCATTATTATTTTGATTAAATAATGCAGCCTAAATAAAGATTGTAGAATAAAGCACCATCATCATATCCTGATACAATATAATAGTACTGTCGACTTTGCTTGCCTTTTAATTTTTTATTGGCGTTGCCAGTCTACCGTGTTAGGGACCGTCTGCAAATTACAGTAGGAAAAAAACAATTACTTACCTAGTCTTGTTTTCTGTAGTTTATCATATTCACAAAAAGTACTACAGGTAAAGTTTTAGTGAAAAACATATTTTATATGGCTGTATTATGCATCTAATACAAATTATTATTATGTGTAATTTACAAAATGAATTAACAAATTAACAAAAACATGTTTTTCTTTGCTGGTAGGTCTGGGCAAAATGCCATTAAATAAGTATTAAGTTTTATATAAATGATCTTAAAATGTCTTAAAAAGAGTTGAAAAGCACCTATTGCTGTGATGGAATCGGAATCTAACGATAGGTGAATTCTCAAAAATACTAAACCGATCCCTTTAATATTCCTCGTCTTTTCTGATCTGCCTTCACATTCCTCGCTGCCCCGTTTCAATCACTGCTGTTTGAGTTTCACATGTTCAATTGAAGAAAAGAATCTCTGCAGCCTGTGGTCTGAATACTGTAATAAGAACGTCTGACTCTGTTTAACGTTTCTGTTCATCTCTCTTCTGTATGTACCTGCCCACAACTTTTCGTTTCCAAAGCTCCCCTCTTTCTTTAGTCCATTTTTTCTAGTTACTCACTGTCTTTGACCTATTTTTTCCTCTTTCTCTGTTTCTTTATCATTAATTTCACCTTCCTGTCACTGTCTTGTTTTTTCTCCTTCCTTTTTCTTCTTCTATTTCCTTTTTTTCCCCTTCTCTCTTTGCCCTTTTTGTTTCCCGTCCAGCCCGAATTGCTTGAGAGGTTGGTGGAGGAGATTCACAATCTGAAGGCCACAGTTTTGTCTCAGGAGAAGAGAATCTGTGACTTGGAGAATAAGCTTTCCCAATACACCAATGGCACTGTCTGATGAGCTGAGGAACTGGTCTGAATATCAGAATAATTCAAGTCACTACTAAAATCACGATTTCCCTACGAGGAACCAAACACTCTTTAAAGGCGTTATTGCATAAGAATACGAATGTGGAGAATGTAAATCACATCCAAATCTGTAATCATGCTGTGGTTAATTGTTCATAATCCACATTCCGGTTTTAACATGATGTGCCTTTAATGCTGTGGCTAAACATCCAAATATTGTCAGTATTAGTATAAAGAATGAGAAGGTTCAAGACTGAGGTTTGAGTTTGGTAAGTAGGCGAGAGAAAGTCAACACTTAGCATTTGTTTAATGTTAATGTGAGAAAGGAAGAGTATAGAAAATAACAAGATTAGATGAGGAAAACAGACTTTCTGTAAAGTAATTAATAAAAGACGCGACCTTCGTGTGCATTAACAATCCACGCAAACACACATTTCTGTATTAATCGATCAGACCAGTTTATTTCAATGAGTCTCGCTGAAAACTTTTCAAAATGTAAATAGTGATCAAGGAAATGGGAGTAAAAAAAAAATTGTGTAGCAAAATGTGAAAAGGCCAAACGTTTTGAGTTCTGTAAAGGATTATACCATAGACACACTATGAAACAATAAAAACAGTGTTTTTTAAAAACGTGTGCCTCTTCTTCTTCTTTTTTTTTTTTAATTTATCTGATCAATTTGAAGATTTAGCAGCATTTAGCATCATCTAGCTCAACAGACGAGGCAGAAATGGAATATAATTAGTATATAACTCAGTAAAATTACAAATCATTCTTTTTATTTGTTGGTTGTAATCCGCAGACAACATAAACTATCCATACAATAATCAATTTAATGTATTAAGCGCATAAAAAAAGCTTGTAATTGACCAAAGTGCTTGACATGTACAAAAAAAATAAAAAATATGAAAGATATATAGCGATAACATTAAAAAGAAGGATAAAAACAGATTTTTTGATGATGTCTTGGTGGTCCGAATGCTTTTTCTTAAAAGATCTGTTTTGGCATTTGTGAGTAAAATTTTAAAATGGATTCTGATTTTGACGGTGGACAACAGTTTTTTTAAAAAGAGGATGCGGAGAAACTGATTTTAACTACTGATAAAACTTTAGTTGAGGATTGAAAATGAAACCAATGTGTGTGAATGTGGATAGATTTGCCAAGACTGTTGCATATCACATTAGTGTTGTCAAAAGGCACAAAAAAGAAACATTTATTCTGATTTCTGTTTTAATAACATTGAGTTGACATAAATTTTCATTCATCCAGGACTTTTTTTCATCAATGCAGTTGGTGAGTTTAGACTTGCAAGATAGAGCAGGGTGTCGTCAGCATAGTAGTGAAAGTAAATTTCATAGTTTTAATTGATTTGAAAAAGGAGCATGAAACTAAGGGATGGGACCTAAGATTGAACCTTGGGGGACACCACAGGACAAAGGGTAGCTGAAGTGGAGGATAAAATACTTTTAAATGCGATATTAAACATAGCAACAAACCACAGATGGATTCATGCACATGCATGAAGCCAGAAAATCAGTTTAATATTTAAGCTGCACAAATAGATTTTGGCCACTACGGTGCAGCAAAACTCTTTACACATGCCATTGCCTAACAATATTATGGCTCAGAAAAATAGCAAACAATTGAGCATGTGAACCCATTTTATAGTTGTTGCTTATCATTGCAGTGATCCACCAAGTAAACACGTTAAAGCAGCTTATAGCTATTTTCTATTTCCTGTTCACATAAGTCGTTTGAGGGTCAGTGGCAAACTATATTTGGAAAGATGGGAAAGTAAAAAAAAAAAAATAATAATACAGTTTTAGGACACATTCATCAGATTTATTTTGGTTTCTTGGCATTTGAAAGTGCATTTGCATCAATAATATTATTTTTACAAAAATCACTATTTTTGTGAAATGTCAAATGGTGTAACCGAAATAGAATGATACATTTTGAATATTAAATCCACCTAGACCAGAGCTGTCCAATCCTGGTTTTGAAGGGGGCTGGTCTAGGTCCAACCAGGCAGTAACACCTGATATAAGAGCTCTAGTGCCACAGCCTGGTTAGAACAAAAACCTGGACCCAGACCGGCCCCAGGACCAGGATTGGACACCTCTGACCTAGAATATAAAACTAGTTGATAGTATGTTTTGTAAATTTTAAGAACCTTTTTAAGAGAGTTAAAACTATCTGGTACCAAGTTGTTGTTTCTTGAAGCAGATCTAGATTAATGCAATTTCAGCTATTTACAACCCAGATGAACTGGATTAATGGAGTTACTGGATCCCCGGGCCATTCAGGACCTGCAGCACTAGAGCCACCAGGCCCAGGCAGAGCAGGGTCGAGGGTCCGGTTCTGGTGGACTCAGAGAGGGCCCCCGTCGTACCTTCCCGTCTGGAGTAGAAACACGCGCCCACGTTGCCCACGCGATCCACCACCAGCAGCTCCACGTCCGGTGAGCAGCAGGAGGCCCGGTAGGTCGCCAGGGTCACGTTCTCGTTGCCCGCGGCCAGGCTGGTGTTCAGGGACCCGCCCCCCTGTCGGAGGCCGACCCGGTCCATGCCGGTCCCCTCGGCGCCGTCGCTGACCTGGACCAGGAGCTCCCACACAGAGGAGCTGCAGTTGTTGGAACATCTGGACTCGAGATTGAGCAGCTGGCAGACTGGGTGAGTGAAATCTGTCACCTGTGACGGGAAGGGAAGGAGTTTAATCAGGGATTCAACCTGAAAACATGACGTTATTCTCTCAATTAGGTTTTTTTTAAGTTTGTAATTTCACATTTGATTCCGATGTTTCCAGAATTTTTGTAATGATTTAACAAAATAGAGGCAAAAAAAAAACGCATGGAGTCATATGTGTTTCTATAATTATGCAAGTACAAAAAATACTTAGTACTGTACTGTAAGTGAAATAAATGATTAAAACCTATAGATTTTGCAAATAAGTTATTTGCAAAATCAAATCTTTTGTTTGCAAATCCAAAAGTTTTGCATGCAGTTTCATCTGTCTTTATTACACATGATTTAAAAAAAAAAAGTAAATAGGGTTGCAATTAAAATATAAATATGACAGCAAACACCTTTGGTCTAAATCCAAAGAATTTATCTTAACATTAAGAAAAAAAGTTTGCAAATTTCTTTTTCTCTTAAATTTTCTTTGGTAGGTGGGTCGGGACTAAAAGTGTTTGTTCTTAAATACCTTTTTTATTATTTAGTTTATTAAATTAAATATTAAAGACACAAATTGAGTATTCCAAGTAGTTGTTAGTAGTTGTAGTTGTTAATAATCAACATTTTTTTTTTTTTTTACCTTTTTTTTAACCGAGAAGCAAAAGCAGCTTTATACTTACTACTAAAAATATTATATTATAATACTATAATAATACTTACTAATATCTAATAAAATACACAAATCTATTTTTTAAATCTTTCAATAGTGTGAACCTTTTTGTTTGTTAAAATTATGAACGTGAAATAAAGATAATGAGGTAAGTTGGTAATAAGCAAAGACTTCAAATCGATTTCTTTGTTTGTTTGTTTGGTTTTGCCAAATCTCATATTTTTATTTTTGATTTTGATTTCATCTTTTTATCTTATATTTTAGAATGTGTCTCTCCTGTTTTTTATACATTTTCGCTCATTTTTGGGGATTTTGATCTAATTTTGTGTCTTTTTGTCTCATATTTATTTATTTAAATCATTTTCTTCATTACCGTGTTGACCACAGAGAACCGCAGCACCACGTAGTTTGTGTCTTCGCCGCCAGGAGCCTCGGCCTCGATCGTCAGGGTGAAGTCGGTTCCGGACGGCGTGTTCAGAGGCGCCGAGAGCGTCACCGTCCCGTTAGCGCCGCTCCCGGCCTCCACAGATAAACTGGTCGGTGAAGAAGAGTCGAAGTTTCTGTTGTTGGTGGCCCGGATCGTGATATTTCCTCCAAGTCCACTGGTGGTCACAGAGAAGGCCACAGAGAAAGGGGTTCCCGGGACCAGGATGTCTTCTGAATCGACCTAAAGAAAGAGAGAGAGTCCATTACAAAATGAACCTGTGGATGGGTTTCTGTCATCCAGGGAGTCATATTCATAGCAGTGATAGTAAATTTCATGTTTTTAAATAATCTGAATAAGGCGGAGCATGTATAATATAAGAAAAAAGAAGGACCTAGGATTGAACCTTGAGGGACGCCACAGGACATCATAACTAGGGTGAAGAACAACTTTTATAATTCTATTATAACTTTTTATTATTGAGGTAGGATGTGAACCAGTTTAGAGCGGTACCATCGATTCATATGCACATATTAATATGTTGTATACTATATATATATATATATATATATATATATATATATATATATATATATATATATATATATATATATATATATATATATATATATATATATATATATGTATGTTTCATTAATGCAGTTAGGGGAGTTTGGATTTGTCATAACAGTGAAAGTAAATTTCATGTTTTTAAATAATCAGACTAAGGGGGAACATGTATATGGAGAAGAAGGAAGGACCGAGGATTGAACCTTGAGGGACGCCACAGGACAAGATAACTAAGAAGTAGAAACATATTTATATTTTTTTTATAATATTTTTATTATTGAGGTAGGATTTGAACCAGTTTATAGTGCTACTATCGATTCCTGGGCAATGGTGGAGATGTTTTATTAATATGTTGTATACTATATTATAGTATGTTTCATTATGCAGTTGGGGGAGTTTGGATTTGTCATAACAGTAAAAGTAAATTTCATTTTTTTTTAAATAATCTGACTCAGGGGGAGCATGTATATCGAGAAGAAGATGGGACCTAAGACTGAACCGTGAGGAACGCCACAGGACTGGATAGCTGAGGTGTAGAAAAACTTCTATTATTCTTTCATAACTTCTATTATTGAGGTAGAATTTGAACCAGATTTCAGCAGTGCTATTGATTCCTGAGCCAGAAGCCAGAACACAGTGATGCCTTTAGCGATTCAGACTCACAGTAATAGTTAGATTCGAGGCCCTGAAGTTGGTGGCCGACTGCCTCTGGAAGACCAGCGACGCCCCGGAGCTGGCCACGGCGTCCCGTCCCTTCACCCTCACCACGAACTCTGTCAACGGTATCCTGGCGACCCGGACCAGGAAGTTACCGCCCCCCTGCGGCTCCACGACTCCTCTCACCTCCCCCGACCCCGACGACTCGACCAGAGCGACTTCGGTCACGGCGGCGGAGTCGCTCCCCGTCAGTGACACCAACAGGCTGCCGTTCACACCTGCAGAAAAACAAAAAATTCAAGCGAGTTTTAAAGCTGTTGAAGCCGGACCAACACGCTCACGTCAAGGTTCTCCTCCTACCGGCTCTGGGTCGAGTGTCTAGAACATCGAATCCCGTGAACGGACCCTGCGACGGCTCCACAAAGTCAAACAGGAAGTCGATAGGACTCTGTCCTGCAAATCAATCAAACCCAAAAAATCAAGTCCCCCCATACAAAGAAATAAATCTTCTGACAACATTCATCAATGACTTGATAGTTTTAGATTGACTTTTGGATGTGGTTCGGTGCAAAATGACCAAGGAATGTCAGGAATGCTGAGTGTGTGATGAACGTGAACGGAACAATAATAACCGCAAGCAACCATGACTGGAGATCTGAACCCAAGGCTATAGACTATGAGTGAACTCCTCCTGATGAAGCACCTCATTGTGCAACAAAACGGACCAATCGTGGAGGTCTCACCTATGACCTTCACGGTGTAGGGACTGGTTGAGGCCGTTTCCATCCTCCACATTCCCACGTGTGTCGCCAGCTGCAGCGTCTGGAAGTTTCCCACCGACTGTGATGCAGTGATCAATGATCCTGTTTCACTGCTTTGCTGAGACTCTCCTATAAACAGGAAGTATTTTAAAAATATACACCAGAACATGAGATACGTATATACAGTAAAGCATTTTTTACCACCAAATTTTCTGGACTTTAAAATTAACTGGCATCATTTATCCATATAAAGTTACTGTAAATATTTTTACAGTAGAATTTCTGTACTTTTGTTCACAGTAATGTGTCTTTACTGTAAAATGAGCAATCAAATATTTATTGTAAAATAAAAGCAAGCTACTGTTATAATCATTTACAGTAAAATTTTACAGATTTTACAGCTAATTTTACAATGAGAGCAAAAAAATGTTTGAATAAATATTCAGTGTCCCCAGAAAGTTGCTGTAAATATATTTTACAGTAAAATGACTATAGTTCTGTTTACAGTATTGTTTCTTTGCTGTAAAGTTAACAATTAAATATTGTTTTTTTAGTTGTATTTACAGTGTTTGGGTGATTGATTGTATTATAATACAGTAAATCTTTAACTTAATTTTATTGTAAAATACACAGCATTCCACTGTAATATTCATTAACAGTAACAACAGAGTTTTACAGTGAGAGCAAACAAATGTGTGAATTAGTAAAACGTATTTTCCTATATTGTCCAAAATTTAGCAAAATCTGTTACTAGCAGTGATTATATTGGAGTGCCTGTAATAAATATATTATTTTTTATTATAATACTTAATAGAGTCTTACCTGTGGGGCTGATGAGGGTTAAGGTGAGAGCGCGTCCAGTGGTGTAAACTCTGACTTTTAACATGGTTTCATCGACCATGAAGGAGAAGTGATGATTGTTTCCTGAGCTCCTGGACGCCTGCAGCAGAGTCACCTGCAACAGGAAACACAGCGGATCAGACGGTGGAAAAACTTTATTCACAAAACCAGAAAAGAAAGTAACAAGGGGATATAACAGTAGAATTATCTCTAATTGTTAATTATCTAATTATCAGATATTTTTTCCGTATTTTAAGTGTTGCTTTTCTTTAATTCTGTTTAAATTTTAATCTCATATTTTAAAAATTTTATCCCATATTTGTATTTTTTTATCCCAAATTCAAACAAGTGTATCTTAAATTTGTGTCCAATATTTTTAAAAACATTTTTTATCTCATATTTTAATTTTTGTTCTCATATTTCTTATATATTTGTCCTTTTATCCTATATTTTATCCTATATTTCCCCTTTTATTTCAAAAATATTTTTTTAGCTCATATTTTTTGATTTTTTCCTTTTTTTTATCTCATTTATGACTTTTATCTCCTATTGTTTTATTTTTTTTTTATTTTTACCTCATTTCTGATCTCAATTATGTCTTTTTAGCTCATATTTACCAATTTATAATTTTATTTAAATTTTATAAAGTTGGATCTCATATTTTTTCAATTTTATTTTTATATAAATTTAAATATTATATAAAATTTAAAAAAAATATTTAACTTTTTTTTTCTTTTTATTGAATATTTTAAAAAATGTATCATATATATATTTTGTGCATTTTAGCTTATATTTTAAAGACAAAACAGAGACATATAATCAAGCAAAACCTACTTTCAATAGAAGAAGATAATTCAAAGATAATTCTATTAATCTAAATACATTGGACTAATTACATGTTGACCTGATCAGGTGTTTGCAGTGTATTCAGCTAATTGAGATGAATGAAGTTACCAGAGAGGAGCTGGAGGACTCCCTGATGATGCTGGTGGCTGTAGGAAGCTCCGTGTTTGACACTTCGATAGCTTGACCCCCCGCGGCCTGAGCCACGTCCCTGTACAGCTGCATGTCTGCGGCTGCCGTTTTTTTGCCGTCTCGCCGTCTACGGCGATTCACCGGCGTAGAGCCGGTGATCATGAAGTTCACCTGGAAACGGCACGGGAGAATGAACAGGTGAGCACCAGAAAAGCCTAAAGGAACATTCACTTGATATATGATCACTTGTTGGTTCCCCCAGACTCTTTATTATGAGGTTTTATGTCTGAACTTAACTCATTAAGTCCCAAAGTGACATTTATTAATCATCCTAATATGGAATATGTTTATCACTAATGCTCAATGTTACTTATATCATTCCCATAGGGCAAAATACAGATCTTTGGGAATAAAAATTATTCTGAAAAAAACTTTAGGAATGTGTTCTATGTGGCCCACTTGGTCTATGATATAACTCACATAATTTTCCTTTCAAAGTCTTATATTTTCGTGGATTGTAGATAAAATTTCGGGGATGTGCGTTATGCAGAACATCGTTGTTTTAACAACCTGAAAATGGTAAAGAGACACGCTGATAAAGCACAGTTTGAACTGAAGGAAATCAGCTACACAGCTGAGTTTAAGACATAAGACAGGTGGTACGAGTTGGAGGAAAGACTGGATCAGTGGATCACAGAGCAGAGACTGGATCATTGGATCACAGAGCAAAGACTGGATCACAGAGCCAAGACTGGATCAGTGGATCACAGAGCAGAGACTGGATCAGTGGATCACCGAGCAAAGAATGAGTGGAAGAAGCGTTTCGATGGTCACCATTTGACTAAAAGCAGTAAAGCAGCAGAAGAAATGAAAATTGAACATTTCCGTCTTGGTGCTTTCGTTACCATTTTCCATCCAGACCAGGACTACAGTAGCGCAGCAACTTCCAGCGGATTATAATGCATCATTTAGAGGAAAGTGACTCTGATGGTGAAGAAAGTGAACTGGCATGTTCATGTGTTTTACCATGAGCACGATGATTAAAAAATGTTAGTACTTTGTAATCAAGACTTAAATAAATCACGTATATATATGTATAAATGTGTTTATATATCTATATATTGAACCCGTGCCCTATAGTTTGGTGCCTTATTTGTGTGTTAATTACAGTAATGATTTATTTGGTTATTACTTATTTCATTAATAGTGCTATTTATTTTCTGACTTTTGTTCTGTGATTTGATTGTGGCTTTCTGGAAAACAATACATTTTTTATATTTAGCAGTCTTCCATATATTCCGTCCTCACCACAGTCTGGCTCCGCTCTATGAGTGCGATCACTGTGTTTTTCAGGATCCTGTCTTTCGCCGACGCGTCAGTGAACAGGAAGATCTCAGAGCTGGTAGGAGCATCAGTCAGAGCCAGCTGAGGAAAAACACATCACACACACACACTTTTAATTTTAAGGACTAAAACGGCCTGTTTTAGGATGGAATATGAAGCAGATCACCTGAAGCCCCGACAGGCTCATCTCCTCCTGATCTCCTCCACCAGTCGCTGATAGGGAATTAATGACCTTCTTGAAGACGTTTGAGTCTGTAGTTTTTATCAGTGGCCCGAATCCTGAAGATTATTTGAGAGACAGGTTGAAAAAATAAATAAATAAATAAATTAATATTCTCCATCTTCACTAAAAAACACTTCTTCCATCTTTTCCTCCTACCAGGATCATTGAACGGTACCAGGATGTAAACCGACGGCTCGTCCTCCGTCCCCACGTCGCTGTCGATGATCGAGGATGTGACTTCCCTCACGGCGTCGATGTCGTCCTTCATGCTGCTCGTGGTGTCGATCACGAAACAGAGAGCCTTACTGGATCCTCTGGAGATGCCCATCATCCTGACGCAGGCAGACAGATGTCAGACATACAGGATCCCAAAAAAGTGAGTATAAACCCCTCACGTTTTTCTAAATGTTTTACTCTATCTTTTAACATATGACACTTTAATACAGTGGTTCTCAAACAGTGAGGCTCCATCAAGATCCTAAAATAAAAATCCTAGAATAAAGTGCAATTGCACCTCCACTACTTTAGGGGGCAGCAGAGTGTTCACAGGGAGCATACAGCACAGAGTATGAGTATGAAGTGTAGACACCAAGTCACACCATGAAAAACATATTTAACAAGGATGAGAAGACAGGCGGAGAGAGACGGAGATAAAGAGACAAACGAAAGTCTCCCAAAGCTAAGACGAGGAAATATGACGAAGCGTCTGTAGCGCTTGGTTCACTGTGAAAGACCGGTGTGTTACAAGAAGCAATTGATGTCTGACCTAGCACTCCTTCATGATACCATGAAGGAGCTGGAGGTGGAATAACTAGAATGTTTAGTAGAGTAAAGCCTGTTTTCTCTTAACTCTGCCACTAGAGGATGTTTTTTATGCCATCAGTTCACAAAAACCAGTGAAGCATTTCATAGCAGAGAGCAGGAATGAGGAAATGTTTCTGGTGTTTTCAATGAGTGATGAGAATGTGCATCTCCATGATCATGCAGTTTTTTCTTCTGTTATGTGTGCAGGACAGATACAGACACACACACCTTCATTTTAAAATGAGATTTCCTAACACAGCTGAACAGGTTTTGAACATCTAGATTATTTTGTGAAGGATTCTCATGGCGTCAATATCATTTTCTATTGCATTCTCATACCCTCTGTACAGATCCTAAAACTGCAGGCTTCCTGCACCCTTATGGTTTACTTCTTGGACAGTTTAACCAATCATTGTGACACTTTAAATCCATCCATCCATCCATTGTCTATCCCGCTTATTCCCT
The DNA here is from genome assembly GCA_036785175.1 of Eupleurogrammus muticus. Lineage (NCBI taxonomy): Eukaryota > Metazoa > Chordata > Actinopteri > Scombriformes > Trichiuridae > Eupleurogrammus > Eupleurogrammus muticus. Next base: position 1,902,268 of record JAYKQN010000007.1, read on the forward strand.
TTCGGGGTCGCAGGGGTCTGCTGGAGCCTATCCCAGCGCGTTAAGGCGAGAGGCAGGGATACACCCCAGATGGTCGCCAGCCAATCGTGGGGCACACACACCATTCACACACCATTCACTCTCACACTCACACCTATGGGCAATTTAGAGTTTTTACCAATTAACCTGAGCATGTTTTTTGTATTGTGGGAGGAAACCGGAGTACCCGGTGAAAACCCACGCAGACACGGGGAGAACATGCAAACTCCACACAGAAAGGCCCCAGACCCAGGCCCAAGGCGGTCTTGAACCTGCGACCTTCTTGCTGTGAGGCAACAGTGCTACCCACCGCACCACCGTGTCGCCCGTGACACTTTAAATGTTCTTCAAAAATTATTTAATAATTTCAAACAACTTTATTTTTGGTACTAAAGGTAAGTTTCAACCCATTTATCAAGTTAGTATTTTATTCTATTGGGTCTGTTTTATATGCGTCTTCATTTTCCTTTAAGGAGAAATGGGTCCAGGTTTTTTTATGGGTGAAAACACAGAGATTGAACACAGTGATGATAAATTATCATTTTTTCCACCATATTCAGTAAATATAGTGGAGCATGCATGCTCCACCATATTCAGTAAATATAGTGGAGCATGCATGCTCCACTATATTTACTGAATATAGTGGAGCATGCATGCTCCACTATATTCAGTAAATATAGTGGAGCATGCATGGCTTTAACTTTGCTTTCATTCCGTTTTCTGTTAATGATGATTCTCTGCCCACATTAAACATATTTCTAGGACTGCCTTCATTCACCTATGCAACATAGCAAGACACTTCCTGTCTCTGAAAGATGCAGAAAAACGTATCCATGCATTTGCAGAATGCAGCTGCACGTTTATTAACTGACACTAGAAGAAGGAGCATATCTCACCTGTGTTAGCCGCTCTACACTGGCTTCCTGTGAAATCACCAATAGAATTCAAAATCCTGCTCCTCACCTATAAAGCTCAACGGTCACGCTCCATCCTACCTTAGGGATCTCTTAGTCCCATATCACCATCCAGAACATTACGCTCCCAATATGCAGGCTTATTGGAGGTTCCAGAATCTCTAAAATTAAAACAGGAGGCAGAGCCTTCAACTATCAGGATCCTCTCCTGTGGAATCGTCTTCCTATATTTAAGAACAGGTTAAAAATAGCGTATAGTTAGGGCTGGCCCTGGCTGGCCTATTCATAGTTATGCTGTGATAGGTTAGTCTGGTCCTCATGAGATGCTCTGAGCTTCTTTTTATGCTGATGATCCACTATTGTACTTTTAAATCTGCTGTGTTTCCTGTGTTTTCTCATTCACAGAGCATGCTGCAGTGCAGCCACTGAGGGATCTATGGATGTTGGAGGGTCTGATGCTGTCCTGGTGAAACCACCAACATTCATTACATTTCTGTTTGTCTGTTTGTAATGTTTCCACCTGCACACATCATCTACTGCAGCCTGTCCGTCCTGGAAGAGGGATCCTCCTCTGTTTCTCTTCCTGAGGGTTCTTCTGTTAAAGGGTTTTTTTTAGGGAGTTTTACCTTGTACGATGTGAGGGTCTGTTGTGTTGCTTTTGTACAAACTGTAAAGCCCATTGGGCACTGCAATTTGTGATTCTGGGCTATACAAATAAATTGAATTGACATTGAAATTGATGCAGCCTGAGTTAATTATTACTGTTACTATACTATAGACTGTTTGTTTTTCCTACTGGAGGAACGGCCTGTCCCCCGCCGCCCCCCGGACGTCCTCCAGCAGCTCGCTGGACGCCGCCACCGCCAGTTCTGCCGCTTCCGTGTGGAGGTGCCCGTGGCTGGAGGAGAACGTGTCTTTGTTGATGCCCCCCACGGGCGAGATGGTGCTGGTCTGATCCACCGCCCCCCCGTGGCTGCACTTCCCTGTTAAGGACAGAAAACGCAACATCAGATGCATCAAAATGGGAATTATTGTAAGGATTTTGGCCCTAAGTTGAAAAGGAAAATAGAAAGCACTTCATATATTGATGAGAATAAGATTCTTGAAGAACTGCAATTCTCTGCAGAACCATTGGAATGATTCTGTGGACATTTTTGATGATGATATTTTAAAACTACTGGTGGATCCATGACTGTTTAGGATGAATTTCCTGAAAATCTGTAACACATAAGGCCTGAACAACTTAGTGTCTGAAACATTAATAATGTGTCAAGCTTTATTTTGCAGCACAAAGTAAACCTTAAAAAAACCACAAATCTGCATCATGTTGGATTTCTAACCTACAAGTTTGAATTCATGAGTGGAAGAAACCGTTCACCTTTCGGTTTGCTCGAGACCAGAGGAACGATAGAGAAGTAGCCGGAGGTCAGGATCTTCTCCTTAATGACGTCGTCTAAAATGTTGTTTCTGCAGTTTTCTCCGTCACAGTCGCGGCAGGTCGCCCTGCTTTCATCTGCGGGAATAAAGATTTAAGACGTTTTTTTTTGTTGTTTTTTCCAGTCACACCCAATCGACATTCCTCAGTCCACACAAACTCACACACACACATATCTTACTATCTCATTACCTGCTATGTTACCAATGCTGGTGTCTGATCTGATCAGGTTGGAGTTGGGGAGGCTGTTGCCCAGTTCCACCCAGTTACTGTGGCTGTAGAAGTCCTTCAAATTGAGGGAAAAACACATTATTAATAGTAAAAATTTGGTAAATTTATTTGTTCAAAATCACAGATTCTCCCCAATGGGTTTTATGGTTTGCACAGCAACACATTACCCTCTTAGACCCTAAACTTGATTCGTGAAGTCACCAGATAACCTGTAAAGGATGCAGGATCTCTCCCAGCTTCTGCCTCGCCGCCTCGTAGTTCTCCCGCCTGTTGCTGGCCTTGACGGCCAGGATTCCCTCGGCGATGATCCTCCGGCCCTGGAGGAACGTCTCTTCGTCGAAGTGGAAGCTGGCGTTGAGCGCGTGGCGCACGTCCACCCGCACGTTCCTCAGGATGATGAGCCTGACGGCGTTGCGGAAGCTCTTGATGGATCTCTGGGCCCCGCAGGAGGCCGCGACCCCCGCGGCGGTGAAAGGTCGCGGCTGAAAAAAAACATATTTACATATTTAAAATAAAATGCTGTGAATATTTAATCAGTTTTTCCACAGACACGGAATAAAGTATAAAATGATGTGTAGAGTAATTTTCTGCTTTTAAAAACCTTATGTAACCAAAACTAGAACCAGTTAATTTCTGCTAGTGACTGGAAAGGTTTATTATCTATAATAAATTTCAACAGATTACTTCACTGGAAATTAAATTCCTTTAAAAAAAACAACAACATTTTTTTAATATGACATATGTGTATCCTTCAAAATAAAAGCCCCCTTTTCACACCTTACTGAAAAAACATAGATTTTATCTTATTCTTATTATTAAACATAATCAGTAAAGATTTATTCTGGATATAGATCAGGTGAAAATGATGTGAATATTTATCACTATATAATGAGGAAAAAACCTTTTTTACACACACCAGTTTATACACAGAAGCAGAATAAAGAACATGATGTTAGTAATAATTTTCTCTTTTTCTTCTTTCTTTTAGTTAATTTCTGCTAGTCACTGGAAATGTTTATTAGAAAAGATATATTTATAATAAATTTTATTATAAAACTTTACTGGAAATTAAATTACAATAAAAAACTAACCTTTTCTTAATATGAGACATATATACATATGTATATCCTTCAAACTAAAAGCCCCCTTTTCACACCTTACTGAAAAAACATAGATTTTATTTCACTGTTAAGTAATTGTTGTCATGGGGCAACTTTATATAATAGAGGGTTAACTTTAAAATCACATAATGTAAAAGAGAGACTGAAACACATAACTGACAATTGTGAATTCACATTAAACAGGAAACTGACATTTTATTGTGGTCTGATTGTTTCTCTGTTTCATCTATGGTCACTTCCTATTTTAATATGAACTAGTTCCTGCTTGTATTTTGTGTTTGTGTCACTTCTTTAGTTTTCCTCACCTCTCTGCTGTTACTCATTAGTTAGTCATTAGTTATGCATTTAATTCCTGTTTTAGGTTTTCACTTTCACTTTTGCTTTTCTTTTATTTTAATCCCTGCATTGGATCCTTGTCTGCTCTCTCCGATATTAGCAAGAGATTAATCAGAGAAAGTATTAAATATGAGCAGTAATTACTTAATCTGGACATAGATCAGGTGAAAATGATGTATTTATCATGATATGATGAGAAAGAAAACTTTTAAACTAACCTTTTCTTAATATGAGACATATATACATATGTATATCCTTCAAAATAAAAGCCCCCTATTCACACCTTACTAAATAAACATAGATTTTTTTTTCACAGATTTTTTTTATAGTAATAAGTAGTAAAGATAATTAAATAATTGTTGTCATAGGAAACTTTATATAATAGAGGGTTAACTTTAAAAATACATAATGTACAAAAGAGAGACTTAATATGAGACAAATAAACTAATAATATTGTTGTGCATATGTGGTACATTATGGGTCATTCTCATTGAATTGGCAAATTTTAACCTAAAATTTCACACACTAGAAAACTGAAGTAGTCTAAAGAATAATAATAATAAAGTTAATTGCTAAAACACAATAGAAAGTCTGTAGAACAGCTCCAACACACTAATCATGGTAGACGTTTGGTTTGGTTCTTACGGGAAAGGTGAAGTCCGAGCCCTCGGCCCGAGCCAGGGCGCGACACGCCTGCACCGTCACGTTCAGAAGCGCTTTCTCCGTGATCTCCAGGTGATTCAGGGAGTTTCCCGGCAGGAGACCGAACCCCCCGGCCCCGACGTGAAGGAGCAGGAGGCACAGAACGAACAGAGCTCCACACATCACTGCTCCACCTTCCCCAGGCGTTATCATGAGTTTTAAACCGCTGCACCTTCGGTCTGGATGGCGTTCTGCATGCTCTGACCTTATTGTGGCAACACGTCCACGGCCCTGACGCCGCCCTCAGCCCAGCCCTGGACGGGCTCGTCGGGCAGGTTGTTCCATGGTTGAGAGGAGCCCTGCAGGCAGAGATTCTGGCACATTAAGGTTCATATGAGGAGACACAACCTGCCCACAGAGGCCTGTTTGGTAAACACCCTTGTTGATTTTGTCAGTAGTCTGGCTGCTTTCTGCACGAATTTGGAATCGTTTCCTGATTTTCTGACAGTGAGGAGACCAAATAATGTCTCAGATGCAGTGGTGGGTGTCAACACAGCTCCACAGGTTTTATGCACAAGGAATTTTCCATATATACATATTGCTGCAACAAATGTGTTTTTAAGCCAAAAAACTGAATTAAATGTATAAAAAAATAAAGTTGACTTTCCCCAAAGAGTGAGTTTGATTTTTTTATGTGGTAAAAATGTTCCTATCTTCTGAATAAAAGTCTACCTTTGGTTGTGAGACAGTGATGCACACACGTCAAATGTCCATGAGCAAAAGGGACTGGTCATGTGACCTCATAAGTTGTATATCCTTCAAAATAAAAGCTTGTTTATTAGAAAAGATGGATATATAATTGATTTCATTATAGAACACTGGAAAATAAATTACTATACTTTTTTTTATTGAATTAGGTAATAATACTAATAGTAAGTTAATATGTAAAACACAACAGATCAATAGAACGGATTATTTCGTTTGGGGCTATTTGTAACAACTGAACATTTATTTAAAAAAAAAACTTCTCTCCATTTGTCTTACACCTCTTTGAAAAACTTAAACCTATTTATAAAAAAAAAACAAGAGGCTATAGAACAGATTATTTAATTTTTTTTTTAATGTTTTTTGCTCTAAGAATCTCCACACCCCATGTCTGCCTTGTAGCTCAAGCTGTTAGGTTGCTCTACTAATGGTTTTGGGTTGTGGGTTCAAATCCCTGAGTTTTGAAATCCAAAGAAAAGAGGCAAGAGTGAAAACTGTAAAGAAACTGCTCTGCTGGCAAGTGATCTATGGATCAGCAGGTAAGACAACTGTTTGGATACTCACCAGCAGTAGGTTCAATCCTAGCTCTGTATTTTTTAAATTTAAGCTCTTGGAAACTTCCAGAAACATTACAGACTGGGTGTCTCCACACAGTGGGCCCTGTTTTGAGCAACATATTAAGACCTTATGTGAGAAGGTGAATAGTATAGTATCACTGTTTTTTGAAGGACATAGTAGAGTATGACCTTTTTTGGGTGACAGACTATAGTATGACCTTTTTTGGACGACATACTATAGTATGACTTTTATTGAGTGAGATAGTATAGTATGACCTTTTTTGAGCGACATAGTATAGTATGACCTTTTTTGGACGACATAGTATAGTATGACCTTTTTTGGACGACATAGTATAGTATGACCTTTTTTAGACGACATAGTATAGTATGACCTTTTTTGGACGACATAGTATAGTATGACCTTTTTTGAGCGACATATTATAGTATGACCTTTTTTGGACGACATAGTATAGTATGACCTTTTGTGAGCGACATAGTATAGTATGACTTTTTCTGGGCGACATGGTATAGTATGACCTTTTTTGAGCGACATGCTATAATATGAACATTTTTGAGCGACATACTATAGTATGACCTTTTTTGAGCGACATAGTATAGTATGACCTTTTTTGAGCGACATAGTATAGTATGACCTTTATTGAGCGAGATAGTATAGTATGACCTTTTTTGAGCGACATAGTATAGTATGACCTTTTTTTGAGCAACATGCTATAGTATGACCATTTTTGAGCGACATTCTATAGTATGACCTTTTTTGGGGCGACATAGTATAGTATGACCTTTTTTGAGCGACATAGTAGAGTATGACCTTTTTTGAGCGACATACTATAGTATGACCTTTTTTGGGCGAAATAGTATAGTGTGACCTTATTTGGGCGACATACTATAGTATGATCTTTTTTGGGCGACAGAGTACTTTTTTGTGCAAAGTACTATAATATGACCTTTTTTGAGCGACATAGTATAGTATGACCTTTTTTGAGCGACATACTATAGTATGACCTTTTTTGGGCGAAATAGTATAGTGTGACCTTATTTGGGCGACATACTATAGTATGATCTTTTTTGGGCGACAGAGTACTTTTTTGTGCAAAGTACTATAATATGACCTTTTTTGAGCGACATAGTATAGTATGACCTTATTTGGGCGACATACGATAGTAAGACCTTTTTTGAGCGACATACTATAGAAAGACCTTTTTTGAGCGACATAGTATAGTATGACCTTTTTTGAGCAACATACTATAGTGTGACCTTATTTGGGCGACATAGTAAAGTATGACCTTTTTTGGGCGACATACTATAGTATGACCTTTTTTGGGCGACATAGTATAGTATGACCTTTTTTGGGCGACATACTATAGTATGATCTTTTTTGGTGACATAGTATAGTATGGCCTTATTTGAGCGACATACTATAGTATGACATTTTTTGGACGACATACTATAGTATGACCTTTTTTGTGCAAAGTACTATATTATGGTTTGGATACTCACCAGCAGTAGGTTCAATCCTAGCTTTTTATTTTTTAAATTTAAGCTCTTGGAAACTTCCAGAAACATTACAGACTGGGTGTCTCCACACAGTGGGCCCTGTTTTGAGCAACATATTAAGACCTTATGTGAGAAGGTGAATAGTATAGTATCACTGTTTTTTGAAGGACATAGTAGAGTATGACCTTTTTTGGACGACATGGTATAGTATGACCTTTTTTGGACGACATAGTGTAGTATGACCTTTTTTGGACGACATAGTATAGTATGACCATTTTTGAGCGACATACCATAGTATGACCTTTTTTCAGCGACATAGTATAGTATGACCTTTTTTGAGCGACATAGTATAGTATGACCTTTATTGAGCGACATGCTATAGTATGACCATTTTTGAGCGACATACTATAGTATGACCTTTTTTCAGCGACATAGTATAGTATGAACTTTTTGAGCGACATAGTATAGTATGACCTTTTTCGGGCGACATAGTATAGTATGACCTTTTTTGAGCGACACAGTATAGTATGACCTTTTTGAGCGACATAGTAGAGTATGACCTTTTTTGAGCGACATAGTAGAGTATGACCTTTTGTGAGCGACATAGTATAGTATGACTTTTTCTGGGCGACATGGTATAGTATGATCTTTTTTGAGCGACATGCTATAATATGACCATTTTTGAGCGACATACTATAGTATGACCTTTTTTGAGTGACATAGTATAGTATGACCTTTATTGAGCGAGATAGTATAGTATGACCTTTTTTGAACGACATAGTATAGTATGACCTTTTTAGAGCAACATACTATAGTGTGACCTTATTTGGGCGACATACTATAGTATGATCTTTTTTGGGCAACATAGTATAGTATGACCTTTTTTGGGCGAAATAGTATAGTGTGACCTTATTTGGGCGACATACTATAGTATGATCTTTTTTGGGCGACATAGTACTTTTTTGTGCAAAGTACTATAATATGACCTTTTTCGAGCGACATAGTATAGTATGACCTTATTTGGGGGACATACGATAGTATGATCTTTTTTGAGCGAAATACTATAGTATGACCTTTTTTGAGCGACATACTATAGTATGACCTTTTTTGAGCGACATGTTATAGTATGACCATTTTTGAGCAACATACTATAGTGTGACCTTTTCTGGGCGACATAGTATAGTATGACCTTTTTTGAGCGACATGCTATAATATGACCATTTTTGAGCGACATACTATAGTATGACCATTTTTGGACGACATGGTATAGTATGACCTTTTTTGGACGACATAGTATAGTATGACCTTTTTTGAGCGTCATAGTAGAGTATGACCTTTTTTGGACGACATAGTGTAGTATGACCTTTTCTGGGCGACATAGTATAGTATGACCTTTTTTGAGCGACATAGTATAGTATGACCTTTATTGGACGACATAGTGTAGTATGACCTTTTTTGGACGACATAGTATAGTATGACCTTTTTTGAGCGTCATAGTAGAGTATGACCTTTTTTGAGCGACATAGTATAGTATGACCTTTTGTGAGCGACATAGTATAGTATGACTTTTTCTGGGCGACATGGTATAGTATGATCTTTTTTGAGCGACATGCTATAATATGACCATTTTTGAGCGACATACTATAGTATGACCTTTTTTGAGCGACATAGTATAGTATGACCTTTATTGAGCGAGATAGTATAGTATGACCTTTTTTGAGCGACATAGTATAGTATGACCTTTTTTGAACGACATAGTATAGTATGACCTTTTTAGAGCAACATACTATAGTGTGATCTAATTTGGGCGACATACTATAGTAAGATCTTTTTTGGGCGACATAGTATAGTATGACCTTTATTGAGCGACATAGTATAGTATGACCTTTTTTGAGCGACATACTATAGTATGACCTTTTTTGGGCGAAATAGTATAGTGTGACCTTATTTGGGCGACATACTATAGTATGATCTTTTTTGGGCGACATAGTACTTTTTTGTGCAAAGTACTATAATATGACCTTTTTTGAGCGACATAGTATAGTATGACCTTATTTGGGCGACATACGATAGTATGATCTTTTTTGAGCGACATACTATAGTATGACCTTTTTTGAGCGACATACTATAGTATGACCTTTTTTGAGCGACATGTTATAGTATGACCATTTTTGAGCAACATACTATAGTGTGACCTTATTTGGGGCGACATACTATAGTATGATCTTTTTTGGGCGACATAGTATAGTATGACCTTATTTGAGCGACATACTATAGTATGATCTTTTTTGGGCGACATAGTATAGTATGACCTTATTTGAGCGACATAGTAAAGTATGACCTTTTTTGGGCGACATACTATAGTATGACCTTTTTTGGGCGACATAGTATATATAGTATGACCTTTTTTGAGCGACATAGTATAGTATGATCTTTTTTGGGCGACATAGTATAGTATGACCTTTTTTGAGCGACATGCTATAATATGACCATTTTTGAGCGACATACTATAGTATGACCATTTTTGGACGACATAGTATAGTATGACCTTTTTTGGACGACATAGTATAGTATGACCTTTTTTGGACGACATAGTATAGTATGACCTTTTTTGAGCGTCATAGTAGAGTATGACCTTTTCTGGGCGACATAGTATAGTATGACCTTTTTTGAGCGACATGCTATAATATGACCATTTTTGAGCGACATACTATAGTATGACCTTTTTTCAGCGACATAGTATAGTATGACCTTTTTTGAGCGACATAGTATAGTATGACCTTTATTGAGCGACATGCTATAGTATGACCTTTTTTGAGCGACATACTATAGTATGACCTTTTTTGGGCGAAATAGTATAGTGTGACCTTTTTTGGGCGACATACTATAGTATGATCTTTTTTAGGCGACATAGTACTTTTTTGTGCAAAGTACTATAATATGACCTTTTTTGAGCGACATAGTATAGTATGACCTTATTTGGGCGACATACGATAGTATGATTTTTTTTGGGCGACATACTATAGTAAGAGCTTTTTTGAGCGACATAGTATAGTATGACCTTTTTTGAGCGACATGTTATAGTATGACCATTTTGGAGCAACATACTATAGTGTGACCTTATTTGGGGCGACATACTATAGTATGATCTTATTTGGGCGACATACTATAGTAAGACCTTTTTTGGGCGACATACTATAGTAAGAGCTTTTTTGAGCGACATAGTATAGTATGACCTTTTTTGAGCGACATGTTATAGTATGACCATTTTGGAGCAACATACTATAGTGTGACCTTATTTGAGCGACATAGTAAAGTATGACCTTTTTTGGGCGACATACTATAGTATGACCTTTTTTGGGCGACATAGTATAGTATGACCTTTTTTGGGCGACATAGTATAGTATGACCTTTTTTGGGCGACATAGTATAGTATGACCTTTTTTGAGCGACATGTTATAGTATGACCATTTTGGAGCAACATACTATAGTGTGACCTTATTTGGGCGACATACTATAGTATGATCCTTTTTGGGCGACATAGTATAGTATGACCTTTATTGAGCGAAATAGTATAGTGTGACCTTATTTGGGCGACATACTATAGTATGATCTTTTTTGGGCGACATGTTATAGTATGACCATTTTGGAGCAACATACTATAGTATGATCTTATTTGGGCGACATACTATAGTAAGACCTTTTTTGGGCGACATACTATAGTAAGAGCTTTTTTGAGCGACATAGTATAGTATGACCTTTTTTGAGCGACATGTTATAGTATGACCATTTTGGAGCAACATACTATAGTGTGACCTTATTTGAGCGACATAGTAAAGTATGACCTTTTTTGGGCGACATACTATAGTATGACCTTTTTTGGGCGACATAGTATAGTATGACCTTTTTTGGGCGACATAGTATAGTATGACCTTTTTTGGGCGACATAGTATAGTATGACCTTTTTTGAGCGACATGTTATAGTATGACCATTTTGGAGCAACATACTATAGTGTGACCTTATTTGGGCGACATACTATAGTATGATCCTTTTTGGGCGACATAGTATAGTATGACCTTTATTGAGCGAAATAGTATAGTGTGACCTTATTTGGGCGACATACTATAGTATGATCTTTTTTGGGCGACATAGTACTTTTTTGTGCAAAGTACTATAATATGACCTTTTTTGAGCGACATAGTATAGTATGACCTTATTTGGGCGACATACGATAGTATGATCTTTTTTGAGGGACATACTATAGTATGACCTTTTTTGAGCGACATAGTATAGTATGACCTTTTTTGAGCGACATGTTATAGTATGACCATTTTTGAGCGACATACTATAGTGTGACCTTATTTGGGCGACATACTATAGTATGATCTTTTTTGGGCGACATAGTATAGTATGACCTTATTTGAGCGACATAGTAAAGTATGACCTTTTTTGGGCGACATACTATAGTATGACCTTTTTTGGGCGCATAGTATAGTATGACCTTTTTTGGGCGACATACTATAGTATGATCTTTTTTGGGCGACATAGTATAGTATGGCCTTATTTGAGCGACATACTATAGTATGACATTTTTTGGATGACATACTATAGTATGACCTTTTTTGTGCAAAGTACTATAATACGACCTTTTTTGAGCGACATAGTATAGTATGACCTTATTTGGGTGACATACGATAGTATGATCTTTTTTGGGCAAAACAAAAAAGGTCATACTATAGTATGACCTTTTTTGACGCTCAAAAGTGGTCACACTATAGTATGTTGCTCAAAAAAGGTCATACAATAGTATGTCGCCAAAAAAAGGTCATACTATACTATGTCGTCCAAAAAAAGTCATACCATACTATGTCGCTCAAAAAAGGTCATACTATAGTATGTCGTCCAAAAAGGGTCAAACTATACTTTGTCACTGAAAAGAGGTCATACTATACTATGTCACTGAAAAGAGGTCATACTATAGTATGTCGCTCAAAAAAGATCATACTATTGTATGTCGTCAAAAAATAGCCTGACTAAACTATGTCGCTCAAAATAGGTCACACTATAGTATGTTGCTCAAAAAAGGTCATACAATAGTATGTCGCTCAAAAAAGTCATACTATACTATGTCTCTCAAAATACATCATACTATACTATGTCGCTCAAAAAAGGTCATACTATACTATGTCGCTCAAAATAGGTCTTACTATAGTATGTCGCTCAAAAAAGGTCTTACTATAGTATGTCGCTCAAAATAGGTCATACTATAGTATGTCGCTCAAAAAAGGTCTTACTATAGTATGTCGCTCAAAATAGGTCATACTATAGTATGTCGCTCAAAATAGGTCATACTATACTATGTCCCCCAAATAGGTCATACTATAGTATGTCGCCCAAAAATGGTTGTACTATAGTATGTTGCCCAAAAATGGTCATACTATAGTATGTTGCCCAAAAATGGTCATAGTATGTCGCTAGACAGATTTGAACCATTAACTGATACCTGGCAGACAGCCTTCTAACACTGCGAGCTATTGAGGCTGATGGTCTGGCTAACTTTTCCTTGAAGTCCTTACTAATCATTCAGGTTGTTTCTGAAGATAAGAGGTTCAAGAAGGTTTTGAACCTACAACTAATGAGTCTCTAAGCCTTTTCTTTACCTGGTGAGCCACGGAGAACACACCGTAATAAGAGTTTCCTTTACAATTTACACTCTTTCAGTATGTCGCTCAAAAATGGTCATACTATAGTATGTCACTCAAAATACGTCATACTATAGTATGTCACTCAAAATACGTCATACTATAGTATGTCGCTCAAAAAAGGTCATACTATACTATGTCCCCCAAATCGGTCATACTATAGTATGTCGCTCAAAAATAGTCATACTATAGTATGTCGCTCAAAATACGTCATACTATAGTATGTCACTCAAAAATGGTCATACTATAGTATGTCGCTCAAAAATGGTCATACTATAGTATGTTGCTCAAAAAAGGTCATACTATACTATGTCGCTCAAAATACGTCATACTCTACAAGGTCACACTATTTTGACCGACCTATGACGTTATTTGTGCGACATACTATAGTATGAACTTTTGGTCAGTCTGTCTGTTTAAATACTCTCCCTAATGGGTAAAATAAACATCTGGTATTTGTGACATCTGCAGCATGTAATAATTTAAATTAGTAAGGAGTTCTATGATTAATAATAGCTCTTGTCTATTTGAATTTGTTTTGTTTGATTTGTTTATTACAGTTCTCAATGTAATATTTTACCGTATTTTTCAAATTTTATTTTTTGAATTGCAGTCTTGAAACTTTTGCTCCAAAATCGTTTTTTCTTATTATTATTGCATCACCTATTATGTTTATTTGCATAAAAAGTATGACACAACAGCAGATCTGTTAGTTAATTTTACCTTTAATAATAAAAAGAAAACTAAAATAAAAATCTCAAAATAAAAAATACATGGCAAAACAATAGACTCTTAAATGATTATGAGAATAATCATGGTCGCAATGATGATACAGTAGAAGTAATAATAATAATAGTCACCATAATAATAATAATAATAATAATAATTAGAAGCATAATAATCAGAATTCTTTTCTGGTGTTCGTTCCACCAGCAGAAATCACTTCCTGTTTTATAGACATTATGGTAAGCATCGCACAGGCCGGGGCGTGGCACTTGTCAAAATATTTTCACACTTAGCAAAGTTACCCCACATATGCACAACAAAATAAGGACAGAATCACAGCTCGTACGATTCACAGCACTGCTTGGAGACAAAAATAAAATTAACTGAAGTTTAAATTGGAAAAAAAAGAAAAAAGAAAAACATGCTCCATGTTGGTTTCTTCTTCCCTTCTGGGTAACGGTCGCAGCTTAAATGACTTTAATCAGCAAAGGGAGTTTTGGCAGTTTTTTTTTATATTAAAAAACAAAGAAAAAGCTTGTTGGGTTTTATTTTTTTTGTGTGTAGCGAGGTGACGACTCGTGGAGCCTCAAAAACTTGTCATAAAAAATAAATTTCTAAATTTGGCCAAGCGTCAAAAAAAAAAAGATCAACATTCTTCTTCATTTCTCCTGAAATAAGCTGAACATAAAGATGCAGTTCTGTGTTTTTTTTTTCTTGTCCAATGAAAGTGCAGTGCTTTTGTGTCATATGAAGTGTTGATCTGTGTTTGTTTCTCCTTTTTTTTTTTTAGAGAGAGAGAGAGAGTGGGGAGTTAAACACAAAAATGTTGAGAGAGAGAACGCACAAATGTTGGAAATCTGCTCTCATATCACCCAAAATGCATCTGTGTTTAAGTATGAGCGTACAGAGGAAAAGTAGAATAATAAAACCCGAGCTGCTGAAGTCCTTCACATCATGTCTGAGGTTCAAAAAAACATAAAGGGAAAATAAAGATGGAGGATGGAGGGGAGGAAGCAGGAAGTTCATGTGGTGGCGTTTAAGGGAAACACTGGTGTTTGGTTTATTTGATTTTATCTCGTGTGGTTTTTAAAGCGGCTGTGAAAGGTTTCATGGCACGGTTGGTGATTTGTACCTAAAGTTCATACGATACACAAGGCAATGAGAAAAAAATGTGGTGGTTTCTCTCACAAGACGGACGTCAACCTAAATGTTAAAGTCGCCAGGTTTGGAGAAAAAGTTGTAAAATTCTTTTTATTCAACAGCATTACAGCAATAAGTTAAAATCTTACAAGAAAAAGCCCAATATCGACAATAAAGGAGTAATGTGGCACCTTTTTTTTTTTTTAGGAATTAAGTCATATTAGGAAAGAGGAGTTTGCTAGTTTTATTTTAATAAGAATAATGTTATAGGAATAAAGTCAGAATTTTACAACATCTGACATTTCAAGAATTTAGTTGTAATATGAGTTTTAATTGATAAAACAATCCTTTTGAGGTTAAATAAAATGAGAAGTCTACTTTAAAAGTAAGCAAGTAGATATAGGAATAAAGTCAGCAATGTGGGACAAACTTATAAAAGTCTTTAATCAAAGATTAAAATCTAATTCATGAGGGTTGTTTCTTTATGCCTCCTAATTAAGAACAAGTTTAAAGGACAAAATTAGTAAAATAGGATCAGATGACTACTAGAATTAAATCTTAAATATAGGATCGTTATATTTATCTCCAGTATAAGATTTAATCACAGACTAAACAGGGAAATGAAACACTCAACCTCGTTGGCACCCCTCCCAATTCCACTTTCAGTACCTTTCTGCAATTTACTGCTTAGCAACACAAAACTGCATTTTAGGCTTTTATTGAAAATGGTGAAAACTCTGTACTTTTTAAAAGTATGTATTAATGACAAAACATAAAAAACAAGGCAACTTAAAGATGTTGGCACCAGTGAGACGCGGAGGGCACGATGCCGTTTACAGCGGTGATTCAACAAGACGCAGCTTGATCCCTCAGAATGAAGCAGTGTGACCGTACTTGTTTGCTGAAAGTGCATTTGGGTAAATTTGTGGTCGGCGGGATTTATATTTTCAACAGAAGGATGACGAAAATAAACCAAAATAAAGAATAAACACAAGTATTTCCCTTTAACAAGATGTGGATGACAACTTAAACCAGGCAGGACTGAGTCACGACGTAAAAACCTGACACAAACGCTCGTCTGAGTTTCATGAAATGGAAGAGAAATCCACCTGGGACCAGATTGGACCCACAAACTCAGAATTTATCCAACAAGCCTGTTTATCCAAAAGTGATGAGTGACTCGAGGCCCAACCCTGGCCTAAAGTTTGACCTTAAAAGACTAAAAACATTCCAGCGAGATCAGAGTTTAGGTTTTTGGTGATTTTAAATCCTGAATGAAGCCACGTTAATACAAAATAATTTAGTTTACTTTAACTGCAAATGGTAGAAAATGAGGTAAAGAAGTCCGCACGCTTTATTTCATCAGCCTTCACCAGTAAATACAAGTAATTAACATTTTCAACCTGCTGCATGTAAATCAAGTGAGGTGATATTTTACATTTGTGTTTTTATTCTCAACAAATCCCATGAAAAAAACAATTACAAATTTCCAGTATGTTCCTCACTGTGCAACATCAGTTCATTCCATTTGAATCCAACTTTTACCTTAAAAAACCTATATTGTACCAATGGAGAATTGAATTACCCTTTGATTATAAGGAGGTCCAGGGGTTCTAGAATTCCTTTCCTAAATCAGCAGCTCCTTAAACATTAATGTCAGACACAGAAAATTCTTCTCAAAACTTGAATAGTTTTAATAAATAACATAGTTGGCTGCTGAAATCTAATCCTATGCCAACATTAAATAACAGAATTATAACTCAATGCAGCTTTTCTCATTGAATTATGTCTTAGCTGTAATGTTACAAGAAGTCTTAAACTTCATTTATTTTTTAGTTCTTTATATAAAATGTTCTTTGAATAAGGATGGTTTAAAAGCACATTTTCAAGCTGATTAATGGATTTTTTTTAATAAAACTAAATTGTGAGGTGTTTATGGGCTTGAAAATGAACCACAGACAGGTGGAATTTGGGCGTATGGAATTTGTTTATAAGAAAAATATAAAATATCACTAGACTTGTTAGACCACTGTATAGAAAACAAATTGAACTGGCAGGATTACAGGTCATTTATATGAAACGGACTCTATACTCGTGTATATATATATATATGAACCATTTGTGTGTGTTTATTCTGCAGCAGGAACCAATAGGCTCATAGAGCCACAAAAGTTATTGTGAGATGGAATTACACAAAATTGTTTAAACTTGGAATCAGTCAGTAAATGTAGGTTTATAGAACACCAAGGAAACATTCTTTAGATTAGAAGTTTTTTTTAAATAACAAAACCAACTCGGTCAACGCTGGAATGGATCTTAATAAAAACAAAAACAAGAAAAATGAGAGGGGGGGGGGAGAGGTGAGGGGATTAAAAAACAAAAAAAACAAAAGAACAGGAGGCAGAATGTGACGTTATGACATTTTAGAAAAATGGGCGCCGGGTTTCGGAGAGCGGGCGAGTGGATGCTGGTGAGATCGAACTTCAGTTGCCTGTGTAAGACCGTAAGACTGCTGTGAGTGTGTGAGAGAGAGAGTGTGTGTGTGTGTGTGTGTGTGTGTGTGCGCGTGTGTGTTTCCTCCCCTTGCAGCCGTGATGTAAAAAGCATCTACAGTATGTAACTTGAAGAAAAATGCCGAACACGGATCTCGACTGCTTTGTAGAAGATTATCTTTTCTATGTTTCAAATATATATTCTGTTTGTACAAGACGGTGATCGTCGTCGCCGCAGGAAACGGCCGACGTTCAGGGAAAAAAAAAAAAAATTCAAAAAGGAAAAGAGGACGAACACTGCTGCGCCTCTTCAGCTTCCTACGTGTTTTTTTTCTTCTTCTATTTCTGATTAATCGATCCTTCACATGTTAAAACCTCAGACCCTCTGAGTATTTCTCAAGCCCCGCCCACACCTGAACATGTCGACTACAGAGAAAAAACAAACAGCAGATTTTCGACCACCGACATCTGTCCTGCAGCTGGTTAACATTTATAGTTTTTTTTTTTTTTCAACCCTCAGCGGAAAAAGAGAAACAGAGACGACAGATGGGAGACGACAAGGCGGCGAAAATGGCGGCGGCGGCGCGACGAATGGCTGAAGCGAGAGGAAGAACACCACCGAGCCTCCGTCCAAACATGCCCCCGATCCATCCCCTCCACCGGGGAATGTAATGTGAAGAGTGTGTGTGCATGTGTGTGTGTGCATGTGTGTGTGTGGTGGTTTTCAAAGCTAGCATATGAAGGGTTGGCGAGCTCCTAGCAGTCCTCGTCCTTGTCGTCCACGACGCCTTTGAGCCGCAGGCGAGCAAAGTCCTCGAAGACGAAGTCGTCGTCCTGAGAGATGCTGCTGAGGACAGACACAGGATTAATTAATTAATTTATTCATTCATTAACAGCTCAGATGGCCGGAACCTAGAGAACAGCCAGGGATCAGTTTCATCAACTACAGCCACGTTTCCAGCTGGTTTTAACAAGTTCTCGTATTAATCATAAGATCTTAATGTGAAAATCCAATAATGTCTGATTTCTGCTCCTGATGCATTTATAGCCTAACAAAACATTACTTACACTTCTCCTGATGCAGTTTACATTAAACATGACACATTTATTTATTTCTGGGGCTCTACTGCAGTGCTTCTCAATTATTTTCTGTCAACCCCCCCGAGGGTCTGCTACACTTGGTGTCCACACTTCATACTCATACTCTGTGCTGTATGCTCCCTGCACACACTCTGCCAATGAGAGCGCCACTGCCCCCTAATGTGGTGGAGGTGCAATTGCACTTTTTTCAAGGATGTAAAAAAAGTGCAATTTATAAAATAAAAAAAAATAAAAAAGCATGTTCCCCGAGGTCAAACACGCCCCCCCGCTCTACTGGAACATCTTTGTATGATTTCAAGTATAAAACTCATTCATTTTGTACTTTTGTCTCTTTATACAGTTGATACGTATTTAGACACTTTTGCTGGGTTTCGTTTTAAGCTCTGATATCTCTAACGAGACATATTTGTGGTTTTATAGGATGACTAAACATTAAATACCAATAGTCAATCCGTAAATGTCTGATTTCTGATCTTAATCCATTTAAAGCCTAACAAAACATTATTTCCACTTTTCCTAATGCAGATTACATTAAACATGACATTTATTTATGTCTGAGGCTCTACCGGAATATCTTTGCATGATTTACAGTATAAACCCATTCATTTTGTACTGTCTCTGTACACAGGTCCCATATTTCCTGGGACTCTTTCCCTGGGTTTCATTTGAAGCTTTAATATCTCCAAGACATATTTGTAGTTTTATAGGATGACTAAACATTAAATACCAATAGTTAAAACATTTGTTCTGAAGCTTATCAGTACTCTGTTAGTGATAAAATGAAAACCAAGTACTGAAAAAACAATTCTAAGTACTACTGTCTAGTTTTTAATTACCGTAATTTTTGGATTAGAAGTCACAGTTTTTTTCCATAGTTTGGCCGGTGGTGCGACTTATGTGTAAAATTATTAACACATTACTATATCATTTCACATGTTATTTTCACACTAAACCACAAGAGGGCGCTCTAGGCTTGTGTTGATAATCTCAACATTGCTGGTAATTTATAAAAAAATCAACTGAGAAGGGCTGAACAAAAATGGCACCTAAAAAAATGGCTGCTCAAGTACCGACGTAGAAGAGGAAGCGGCGCATCACCTACCTCCCGAATTGGGGGAATTGTTTAAAAGTGACACTGAGGATGAAGATTTCATTGGATTTAGTGATTTGGAGTGAAACTGATTTGTATGTTCTTTATGCTAGAGTTATTTTATTAATTCTTGATACGTTACGTCGTTACTGACGTTACCAGGCATGGCAGTCATATAACGTTAGTATACAGACACTTATTCAAGATGACATGTATGTTTTTGGTGTTGAATTTTATAATGAATTTCCCTTAAATTAATCCAGAGCGACGTATAATCCGAAAAATACGGTACTAAAAAAACAATCTTTATTTGAGAGTTGTGTATCTTAAGTAGAGAAATATTGAAAGAAGGAAGAAGAACGATATCTTTTGGTAAACAATAGTTCATGTAAGAACAATAATCGAGTAGTGAGTAGTAAAAGACAGAATCTGAGCGTAGAGCCGCGTAAATCAGCAGCAGAGGACAAATAAAGAGCCTTGAACGGCGAACGCTGCAAACACGGAGCTGGGAATCAGCACAATGGGCCCACTTCAATAAACTCCACACGGGGCTGGATACTCACTTTGTGTCGAATTCTATCAAATTGGTGTCGATGGGGGGGTCCATCTCTGGCACAGCTGTAACACAAATATCGGCGCGTCATGTTGTCGTTTCCACGGAAACCGCCTCACATCTCCATGTAAATTCAGAGCCAACGAAGATAAAAACCGGAGCCACATGAGAACTCACCTGACTGTGGGCGGGACACCGGCGGCTCCACAGGTTTAGGATGCATTAGGATGAAGGGCAGCTCCACCGACACGTCTCTGGGGGGGGGGAACAAAAAAAACAAAAAAAAAAAAACATGCACAGCGTCAATTCGGCTGGAAATCACATCTCCACACGACTTCCTGTTCAACCGTTTCCCTTCTGACGCCTAAAGTGGTGAATTTTTCACCATTTGGGGGCAGCAACACTGACCCATCATCAACTTTTACATGTCCATATGTTGAATTCGTTAACAAAAGCTTGGAGTCACGTTTCTTTTCTGGTGAATATAATTTATTATTTACTCTCTTTTAGCTTTCTATCAACTCCTAAATGGAATTTCTTGCTCGTTTAACAGCTAAATGCTCCACTATATTCACCAGCAAGGCGACAGATAACTGTGTGAATGCCGTTATGTGCTGAGTACAGTGAGTTGCCTGATGCAGCCAAAAACAACGCTACCTAGTGCTACGATTTAAAACTAAAGTTTCAGCTGAAGAAATAAAGAGCTGAAAGACACTACTACACAACTCATTTTATCCGTTGGTTAAATTGAGAGTGAGTTGGCTCGCATGTTTTATTTTTATGGCAGAAACACACAGGAAGTGCTGATTCTTTTCATGATAACAGGTCAATGTGAGTTAAGAAATAAAGTTCATGTCATAGCAGGACATGCACTCTGTCACCAGTTTATTAGACACACTTGAGCTTAAAAACTAAAGTAGCCATGCAATAATACCATGCTTACACAGGGTATTATGTTCTGCTTTAGCTGAAGGCGTTAATTCTACTTTTTGGTCATTACTGAGGATGTAGTTTGTGCTGCTGTTAAAAAAAGTTACTGAGGCATTTATATGAATGTGCATAAAATATGTCTCAGTATTTATAATCAGCAAAACACAAAACACAGCCTCCAAAAACCACCGTGAAGTTGAATCAACAGGTCTGTGAGATGGTAACTCGGATGAAGGCAGGGTTTGTTGCAGGTTTCTGTATCAGACTGCATAGGTTTAGATTCAGAGTAAACTATTTACAAAGTGAACAGATCCCCGCCGTGTTTTAAACGTCCAGCGACACCGCGTTTGTTGGTGCAGCTGCTAAACTGCTGATCTCAGGCCGACGTCACAGCGAGCTCACAGCCGGGTTCTACCACGCAGCTGCACGATTAAAAAAAAATTAACTTCAAAATGTTCTAAACAAGAATTCTTAACTTCATCGTGACAGAGTGAAGGTGTGTCTGTAACAACCTGCCTACATGTTGAACACATGGACGATACCACAGCATAAACCAGCACTCCATAGAGATGTCACACAAGTTGCTGTTTAGGTTTTCACAGAAAAAGGCGAAGAGAACAGAAAGTAAGCAAAGCAGCGACAATATATGTGACTAACTTTTATATTTATGGTGCTTTTTTTTTTTATAAAATTATTATTTGATAACCTTTGTTTTATATGATTTTTGCATCAATGTGATAAAACAGGATCTTTCAAATTGCTGCTCCTTTTCCATATATATATATATACACCTGAGTTTAAAGCATTATAATACAATACAACTAAAGGACCTGTAAAATTAAGCATTATTTTTGATTTCATGTATTTGAGTAGAAAATAAATTTAAAAAAGGTAATAAGTGAAAAATATATAAATGCCTCTACTGCTCTATTAGTACATTTTCATGTGTTTTTTAAATGCTCAGAAAGTCACTGTTTAACATTAAACGCAGCAAATAATTTATGGTTTGTAATGGAAAATTCTGTATTTAGAGAAGATTTTACAGGAAGTGACAACATTATTTGTCTATAGAATTAAATGATGTTTTAGTGAGACTTAAAGCTGAGCTTTATTTTGAAGTTTTGATGCCTCTTACAAGATATATTTGTGTTTTTGTTGAGCTAAAGGTTTTACATCTTCTCTCTCAGGCTTCTCTCTCTAGGTTGTTTTACGCCAGTCTCAATAATATTAATAAGACTCTTCTGTTTGATTTTAAAGACTGTGAATAGAAGAGTAGGCAGTGAATATAGCTGGAACATCAGAAATTCACGGGGGTACAAATCAGGCCTTTGTGTGTCTCTGTCAATTGAGTGTTTCGTGCACTTGTGCAACATTTATTTATAACACCTAGCCCTTCTCTGTAGTCAAATAGGCAAAGAAAATCGCGATTTTCACGATATGGGGACCTAAAAAAATTAATTTTTAACAGAAGAGACTTTTTGATTTGCTGCAGTGTCAATTTCACACAAGGAAATCTCAGAGGCGGGTTATTTTTCATCAAAACCAGGCTGTTTGATGATTCATGCGTGCTGTCGGCTTCAGATCCGACTGAATGAACACTGAGGCTTGTCAGTCACATTTACCTCTCCAACATGCCTCGCAGCAGCCTGCAGGGGGAGGGGAGGAGAGGAAGAGGGGAGACAGAGAGAGGGGAGGTGAGGAGGAGGAGGAGGAAGGAGGAAGGGGGGGGGGGGACACAGAGAGAAGGGGAAGGGGTCACACAGAAAACCAAAAACACAGAAGGGAAGTGAAACGAAAAAGCAGGAGGCGACACGTTCGACAACACGTTCACAACCTACAGTGGAGGCAAACACAGTGAGGAGCAGCAGCGGCAACAAGCAGACGGTTTCCACGGTAACCAACACTGACAACAAGGAAGCTGCGGCCGAGCTGCACCGACATGGAGTCAGTCAGGATTTTATCTTTCCGTCTATTTTCTCTTTCTTCTTTTCTTTACTCGGAGGTTAAATCTCACGTTGGTACTGATGTGTGTGTGTGTTTTTTTTCCTACTCCCCGGTGTATGAAACTGTGTTTCATTCACTGTTTGCACAGTGGACGCTTCAAGTTTCCACATCACTCTTGTGTCAGGTGCACACCGGCTCACAAGTGGCTCCAAACTAGATGCGATGTCACAACTCACGCTGTTGGATTTTGAGATGAGGTTTTTTAGTTTCTCATCTTGTTCAGTCGGTTTCAGAGGTTCATCTGCTTCTCTGAGCTCGACCAGTATGCAACATATACCACATAAAGTGGTCAGCCTTTCGTAAGATCATAAAGAGTGCAGCCCTGTGTATTCACTGAATTCACATATAAATGTAGAATCTGTTCTTAGGTGTGTGGCCTGTGATGATTTCAACATCTGTTAAAACATCTTCTAGTGAGTGGGAGGCATAACAAGTGTGAGTTGGAAACTCAAAAGACTTTATTTTACTAACATTGAGAAAATAGTGAAAAGGTTTGTTATAATTTCTCCCAGAGTTAATGTCCTTAAATGTCTGACCAAACCCAAAATTCTCACTTAACCATCAGGTATGATAAAGAACAGCATTAAATCAATATCTGAATATAAGAACTTCATTTTTTAGGCATATTTGCTTACAAATAAACTGAAATGATTTATCAAAAACTGTAACTTCCTTGATTCCTCTCTTATCCTATCTATAGGAAATATATCAGATAATACACACTTTCTTCAAACTAGAATTAAACGGATCAACCATGACTGAATCCAGGTCTAAAGTGAATCTGGGTGCAGCTCAGCCCAACACGTTTCATCAAGTGGAGTCTGGAGGAGCGACTCAAAACACCACTGATGACTTTTACAGGAAACACTGAGGCTGAGAGGACAGAAAGTGATCAGCAGAGCGGGTGTGTGTGTGTGTGTGTGTGTGTGTGGGGTGTGTGTGGGTGTGTGTGTGTGTCGTACCCTCCACGTGAGACCACCAGCTTGACTTTGACTCTGTACGACACCAGAATCCCCAGAACCTCCTTGTTGGTGACATCCTTCACACTAAAATACAACAGTTGCCGTGGTTACATGACTCAAACACACACCTGTTCTGTGTCTGTGCGTGTGTGTGTGTGTGTGTGTGTGTTACATGGTGGAGGAGGCCAGGTTGGTGTCTTCGTGTTTGAGCTTCCCGTCCAGAGCGAGTCCTCTCTTCTCTCTGTTCTTGTCGAGCGTCGGGGTCAGAGTATACACCTTACAGAAGGTGGAGCTGGAGGACACCTGGTCACTGGGGAGACAACGCACCTGTCAATCAAACTGCGTCTCGGGTTAAACCCCGCCCCCACGCACTCACCTCAGATCAATTAGGTCAGATTAAAATTCTAGCTGAAAATAATTCATAAATCTGTGGTTTTTCTCTCTTTCACATTAATATTTACTCAATCCAGTTTAAATCAGTTTACTTTTGGTGTATAAATGTTTATAAGAAGTTCAAACCATCTTATAACTTTCAGTTTAAACCCACTTAAGGCCAGGTTACTTCTGTTTGTTAATTCTTAAATTTTTAAACAAACTATAATTTAGTTTATCTCTGGTTTAAAGCGATTAAAGTTTAAACTTTAAAAAACTAAACAAGTGTTTTAAACCAGATTAAAGCCAAAATAAATCAATTTTTTAAATGCTTATTTCACATCTATTGTGAAGCCATTTGAGCTTTCATAACATTATGGTTATATTACTGCATTGTATTTTATTTTTATTTTCTAAGAAGTAAATGTGAAGCACAATGAGAAAACATCTGAGCTCCATGCATCAAACCAGACTCTCTACCAGCTGTTTAAGGAGTTTTACCATTTTGAAATATTGAGATTAACAGAGGACTCATGAAGATTAAAGTGAGACTCACTCTGCCTCCAGCTGGGCCACTGGACATTTATACTGGGCAGTACTGAACAGGCAGATATCTGCATACTGACGCACTGCAGACAGAGAGAAAGAGAGAACGTAAATCATTTAATATTCAACCTGAACATGTAATAAGTAATGAACAACAAGCACAACCTGTGTCTTTAACAGGAGACATTTAAGTGATTCAATCAATTACTTCCACTTAGGTCTGTGCCAGGGTTTTCTCAGACAATCCTTTATTTGTAGTGTCTCACCTCAATAAAGACTTGGCTGCCACAAACAGACATTTATGCCTATAACGCTTCAAGAACAGACCATAAAACAACGGAGGACAAGAAAACCAAGCTTTAGACATACCCGAGATCTTGACTCTTTTGACGGTCTTGGTGGAGTTGTTGGTGACGTGAACATTGACACTGATGGGCTCTCCGTGGTAATATAACTACAACCAGGAAAAAGAGGATATTTATTATTGTTATTAACATCTTTCCTTATAAAGTGCTTCAATTCCCAACAGGAGACAGCTCTATAAATATATATAAAACGCATTATATATTTTTATATATCACGCTTAGAATATATCGAATTGTACACAACGTCTGGAACAAAAATCATTTGGATGAGACAAAATTGACCTTTTTCACCCCAACCATGAACATCACACCACACGGTCTATGAGGACAGGTACACCCTTCCTACTGTGAAATATGGAAGTGGACCACGGATGTTTTGGGGCTGTGTGAGTTCCAAAGACACAAACTTGGTCACAATTGATGGCAAGATGAATGCAGCATCTTATCAAAAATTAGAGGAAAATCCACACTCATCAGCCCATGGGACATACTTGGATATTCCAACATGATAATGATCTAAAACTCAGCCTGTACAGCAGAATAAAGTGAAGGTTCAGTTCCGCTCTGGGAAGTTCTAAAGCGTGTGATTCATACGAGACAGCCCAAGAAATTAACAGGAACTGGAGGCCGTTTGCCAAGAGGGACGGGCAGCTTCACCATCAGAATAATGGGGGATGGAAACTTTTATCATTTGTGTAGTTACTGTTGATAAGATTAAACGTTAAGTTGTTTCCCACAAAAATGGCTTTAACCAAGCACTAACCAAGAGTGAAAGAAAGTTTCTGTCAACATTCATATTCATTGAAAAATGGCCAAGAAATCTGTTAGTTAGGTAGTTTGGACTCTTCTTTTGTCTAATCTTTGATTTTTTGTGAATTCCCGAATCATTGATCTTAAATAAAATCCCATGAGAAGTTTAGAGGGAAGAATGACTATGCAAACGAGAAAAAAAAAAAAACGACATTTGCCTCCGAGAAGCAGCCAAGTAGAAGTAAAAAGTAGTGCATGTACCTCTTTGTCCAGGGAGGCCTCCAGGTGCAGAGATCTGTCCGACATCAGGAAGCTGCGGGTCGTCTCCACCATTGGCTGAGGACCAGGCTTCTCTGGAGCATACTGAACCTTCCTGATAACCAGACGCACCGAGTTCCTGCACACACACACACACACACACAGGAAATTAGAGCACTTTCTCCTTAAACAGTCACTTCATTCATGTCAACAATCCCCAGCTGAGCTTTGTTTCCAAGGTGGAGGCAGCAGCAGCTACACCGCGAATATGTGAATACTTCCTATTTTAAAAAACGCATTTCTGGATAATCACTATTGCAGCTGCAATAAAAAATGAAAATTAAAAAAAAATCTAATTGGCATCTACTTTGATAATTGTTTTTAGCTTTTTTTTTTTTTTTTTTTTTAAAAAGGTATTTTTGTCAAAATCATGATCTCAACATGAACTGCAGACCTGAGTGTCATGTGAGCGGAAAATAAAGAAAACAGATACAAAAGAAGAAAAAAAAAACATGTTCAAGCCGTAAAGAAAATGTCCCCATTTTTTTTTTTTAAAGTATGTCTTCGAATAACCAAATGATAGCCAAGTGGTTAGAAATCAGACCACATGGACACAAACGCCCTGAGCAGCGAGTCCCAGTTACATTCCCAGCTGGAACCAGTTGTGGCACCTCGTTTCCCTTCATTTCCTGTCACTATCAAATAAAAGAGATGCACTGCACCCCAAAATCATCTTAAAAAAAAAAAAACTAAAAAAAAAGTGCATCAAATTCCCTGTTCACTTCCATTGCCGGTGCATTGTGAAGGATTTCACATTTACAGCAGGTTTAATATTTTCCTTTCAACAATCTGACACAAGTAAATGTAGTTTATTTTACCAGTTTGGGGACAATCAGGATTAAGAAGACCCATCCATCACGTTACAGCTGTCAGTGCAGAAGCTGCTCATTTTCCTTTTGTGCATCAGACTGAAAGTGGTGCAGTATTTTTTTTTTATTCTTAAAATCAATATTTTTTGCACAAACTGCAAAAACAAAGAAAAATGTAATTCATATAACTATGTCGATATATTACCCAGCTGACTCTACGCAACTCTCCCATCATTCTGGTGTATACAGCAGTCAACAGCCTTTGGCTGATTAGACCTTTGCAGATCACCGACTGGTTTTCTGCTGGAGATATCAGGACCAGACGTCACAGTGATGTTATCCCGTTATCCAGATAACTGCTAATCGTTATCCTTTTAGCCATTAAGCTCGTCTCCGTTCCACACAGAAGTCTGCAGCAGGACAAACCCGCCAGCCTCACTTTGAGGATTCAGGACTTTTGTGAAAGCTTGAAAGTGGCTTTTGCTAAACAAAAAAAAAAAAACTGCAGCGAAAGAGAGTTTTTGCTTTTTTACATTCACGTCTTCATTTTCTGACTTTAAGGGGTTAATGGCAGCTATAAACTGCAATAAGCCTCAGAAAATGATCCTGTAGCTCTAGAAAATAAAAGCCTTATCCACAATCTGCTGAGGGACTGACATGTTTTAATGTGGCTGCTAAACAACTAACGTTATTTCATCATCAAGTGCTCACCTCGTCTAAAAAATGTCGATGTGGGAAAACATTGATCAATGTTTCCCTAAGCTCAAGGCGATGCCTTTAAATGTCTTGTTTCATCCCTGGCCTAAAGATATTCAGTAGACAAGACAGGAAAGCGGGCATATTATGCCCATGTGTTACGTTCCCTTACCACTCTGCCCTAATTAATAAATAGTTGAGGATTAATTTAACAGTTGGCAGCTAATTGGTAATATTCATGATCATGTTGACAGGGAAAAAAAGAGGGAATAAAATTACCACAACCTTGCAGTGTTTTTTTAAATGTGTTTGCAGCACATTAATTAATGCAGGTGATGCATTTTCCAACTTTTTGCACTTTTTTTCTTCCCTGCAGGACTGTGAGCGTTGGATTTCACTTTTTAGACCAGGGGTCACCAACTCCGGTCCTGGAGGGCTACCGTAGGTGCAGGTTTTTGCACACCAGATTCTGCTAATTAACCACTAGAGCCCTTGCTAAGGAACTTCATTAGTAGAATCAGGTGTGTAACTGCCTGGTTGGAACAAAAACCTGCAGCCATGGTAGCCCTCCAGGACCGGAGTTGGTGAACCCTGTTTTAGACCAATGTTACCATCAGGAGAATCAAAGAGGGATATGTCTATGTTCTGTTGTCACCATGGTGCTTGTTTTCTGCTCTTGTGTTGAGAAAATATTGTGTTTAGCCGTTTGTGTGTTTGGGAGTGGGCGGCTCATTATTGCAGCTGTGCAGCTTTCTTGTGTTTTCCGTGGTCGCGCTAGCCGTCTCATTAGCTGGAGCTAGTATCTGCATGGTGTTTCCAGTCAGATAACGCAGCGTTTGATGCTGGTGGACGCTGGTGTTATCTGGAGGAGTGAGCACATTCCCCGGCCTGAGCACTTCACATAGAAATCATTCCACAGGCGGTTGTATTCTAACAAAAAGTCAGGGAGGGTTTAGCTTTTTTTTTAAAGTTGTATTACAACCCACCAAAGAGGATTACAACATATAAACTCCATCTCAAACATTACACCTAGCCCCTTTTAAGCCTGCTGCGGATAAGAAATTTAAATCCCCAGAAAACCCCCGTAGACCTGCTCCCTGCAGAGCTCAACTCACCTCTTGTGAATCTTCTCTTCTATTGACTTGGCACAGAAAGCCCTGATCTCAAAGTCGACGCCGCAGGCCTGCCGAGAGGGGAAGAGAGAAACGACACGGCCGCTTAAGCTTTCATTCGCACATATTTAACATGGGAGTCTTGTCTTTCTGGTCGGAGACACTTCATAAATCTGTGTTGTCTTATGTTCTTAGTCGCAAACAGACCAGATCTAATTTACAGGGCCTGTAAATAAACCTCATCCAATAAAACAAATTTATCTCAAATGTTTGAGGTCTGACCTTAATTAACAGCAGTTTTTTTCTGAAGTCTGAAAAAACTGAGCCAATTACGTTCTACAGAGTTATTACATTCGGTTTTTTTTTTAGTAGTGCAGTTCGTAAGTTCATCCAAATTTTGTGCACAGTTCTTGACAAAGGGTTCTCTGACAATGCTAATATCTGCAAAAATGTAGAAGAGCTGATGTTTGTGTGCAGATGTTCACTCCGATCTGCTTCTGCAGATTTAACTTCTCTGACGAGTGTTACATAAACTTTTACTGGCTACAGAA
The DNA here is from genome assembly GCA_036785175.1 of Eupleurogrammus muticus. NCBI lineage: Eukaryota > Metazoa > Chordata > Actinopteri > Scombriformes > Trichiuridae > Eupleurogrammus > Eupleurogrammus muticus. The sequence goes on from JAYKQN010000007.1 coordinate 1,932,022, forward strand.
CATTTGATATATGCAGGTTATAATAAAACACACAAGAGTCTGTCTCTTCTTGATTTCAATCTCAGTCTCCTCCCTGCATGTTTCTGACTCTACTCTCCCTCGTCTCTCCATCACCGACCGAAGTCGCGATATTTTAATCGAATGCACAGATTTGATTGGCTGAGCGGCATTAATTGCCACTGCGAACTTCCTGGGCTGCTGAAGCAGAATCATAAAGACAGGAAAGTTTGCACTGGCGAACACAGGAAAAAAGCTCCACGGGTCCACAGCGATACAATAGTATGTAATTATAGTAAGGTAGGCGTTTCCACGATTTACAAATAAAGGCTGTGCACTTCATAAAGACAGAAAGATTCACTTTAACACAGCGGCTTTGACCAATGAAGCATTGATTAAATTACATACTTTTTTATTATTATGTATATTTGAAATGTTGAACAAAAGTCCAGATTTACTCAATATTAAATGACCAGAGGAACTCAGTGATGGCGAAATAAGTGTCTTTTTTGGGTATCTTTGAAAATGAGAAAGTAATGAGTTATTGGATGGTGAATTGATTATGTGTGTGTGTGTGTGTGTGTGTGTGTGTTACCTTCCCAGTGTCCTCTGGGCCGGGCTGTAAAGTGACTGAACATGGGAGGTTCTGAGGAATCTGAAGCAGGAGGGGAAAAAAAAAAAAGCTCATTAATGTCATATAGTCCATCTGGTTTCACCAGGGTGATCCTTTCTCTTTAAAAGTCTCTCAGTAAAAGGCAGTAAAAGTGTACAATATGGGACTGATAATGCTAATAATCACACAGCAGCTTCCTGGTCGTGAGGCAGAAGAAAGCTTTACATTTCTTTCTACTAATACTCACTACTAAATGACTCATTAAAGAGTCATTCTGGCTTGATTTCTATATTCAGGCCGTCTAGGAAGCGTGCTGGTGGACATTTTGGAAATTATTGCTTCATTTATATAACATTTGAAGGCTTCTATTAGTTTTAATGTCTCATGAAGACAGAAATAATGACCAGAAATTGCAACTGTGAGAATTAAACAGCTCGAATAAAACGTATAAAAGTGACATTACACCTTGCTACGTCCACCTTTCACTTCACTTCCATATAACCAGTCACACCAGTAAACCTCACAATCGAAACAAAGCTGTTTTTCCTTCCTTATATAGGATGGGTAATAAATATTAATGAGGTTTTTAGACTGTCGATCTAACAAAAAGAGCAAATTAAAGATGTCACAGTGGAATCTGAGGAATTGTTAATGCCACAGTCGAAGTTGTAAAAAGTGTCTTACATGTGTTAAATAATTAAATCTGAACCTTTTTTGGGCAGTTCTCAGTTCTCTGCTTTAATGTCGATCACGTTGGTCATTTTAAAATTCGTTTATCCGACATATGAGCAGCAAACAATGGAGTGTCTTCTCCATTAGTTATCTCTGTAGTATTTTGAGACTTGCACACACTTTAAAACCTCATAGCAGAGGAAAAAATAGTATAGTTTGCTGTTATATATATATATAAAAAAAAGGAGATTCAACTATGAGACTTCAGGACAATCAAACAACATGTAACGCAGCCTCCATTCCAAGCTATAAGGGCTTTAAACGGTTGTGGTGTTCTTTAAAAAGAGAAATAATCATCATCTTATAGAAATCGGTTCTCGGCAGATATTTAAAGCATGTATGAAGGTGAACTTCATGGACGCGGCTAATGGGGCTTTAATCGATCCACCATTGAGAGGACGAGTGTTTGGCCCTGACAAGCGGACATAAATAGTTGTGGCGATTCAGATTTACTGCCTCAGATTACACGGATTAAATCCCAGTGACGCAGATTCACTTGGCAGTGGTCGGATCGTGTCTAATACGAGACTCTGAACGCCGCGTTTGTCGCTTCTCGGTGAGGTCTGAGCGCGAAGGGAAAGTTCAAGATGGTGTTTTACAAAAGCCGGCTGCAGCATCTGTTGGAGTTCTAGGACCTTCTTCAAGATGAAGGCCATGAAACCTGGTTTCTCGCTCTTTGGGCGCTAAGGAACCAGAGCCGGTCTTGTAGATTTGCAGGACAATAAAGCATGCAGCTCCTGGCCCAGACAATCCAGAACAGACTGCATGCGGACAATCTCTGGGCTCACGGGGCTGCACCATCGTAAAAACGGCCACTACATCCTGTTCTCCCTCTCTGTTACTGATAAGACTTCCAATTATCCAATCCATCAAACAAGAGTCAACAACAAGAGCAGAATAAGCTGTTTGGCAGAGAAGAGTTGGCATATTTTACACAAAGGAAAACCTACAATTACCACAGATTCATCTTACTTACAGATGGGCCAACACAGGTTTTCCTGCAGAAAACGTGTTATATGTGATTTTCTAAGGGTCTGAACACATCGTGAAGATGCTTCAGCAGGCGATTTATCTCTAAAAAGAAGAAAAGATGGCAGCACTGGACTTTTCTTACAAAGTTTGTTGCCTCTAAACGTGTGAGTGGACCTCACAATGCACATCGCTGGGACAATCAGTGCCGTCTTGTTTTGTCTGTTTTGTCTTGTTGAATTTGTCCTTCCACACCCTACTCCTCATGTCTTGTCCTGTCATACCTGTTTGTTTGTTTCTAGTTTAGTAAGACTAGGCAAAAGTAGCCTTAAGCTACTGCACTTTACCATTGTAGTTTAGGATTGTCTCGTCTTGCTCACCTGCACTTTGATGTTGTTGTACATAGGATAGTGAGAAACGCAAGTATGTCAAATACATGTGAAGAAATTGACAATAAAATTCACCTTGTGAGAAATAAAGTAGCTGCTAAACTCGATAAGGTGTCCACGTGTAGGTTTTATGAGACGTTACAATACTGCAAAGCTCCCTGCAGGCCAACATTTAAATGGGAAATTGTGACCCCGTCCTCTAAACGTGTGAGTGGAGCTGGACACAAGTCGTTTGACCGGACTATCAGATCAACGGTCCTCCAGTTGAGGGGTTACTGTAGCGCTGGACTCACAGTGAAGTAGAAGGGGTGTGCATGCTGGCCCAGTTTCTTCAGCAGCCTCTCCTGCAGCCGACTGTTGGGTTTCCGCTCCTCGGGCACCGGAGGGAAGGCCTGAGCGAGGAGACAAGAAGATCAACACACTCGAGTCGTTTTTCGACTCCGTATGTAGCCGCTTTCATCTTGGCTGAAGCAGTGGAGGAATCTGGGTTGAGATATTTTTGGAGGTGGGGGGAAAAGTGATGCTACAGAACACGAATTGGACGATTTTATTTAGCCCGTGCTAAACACACACATTTACTCAGACAGAAGAAATGTTCTTAAAAACAAAAAAAAAGTAACAGCAGGTTTTAAGATCACAAACTGAGCTGCTCTAACACTAAACAACCAAATGAGGGCACTGTGATGCCAACAGATAAAACGCATTTATAACAGTAAAAGTTTGAGAAATAAATATTTCTTGTAATGCCCCGTAACAAAAGTCTGGAGATCTATGGAGCCCTCACCTGAAAGGTGGAGATGTAGAGATCCTTCCTGAAAGACAAACCCAGCACGTCCAGGTCCTCGCGGCCATATCGGAATGCACAGGTGAGGGTGACGAAGACTGCAGGGAGGAAGAAGGAGCGCTTCAGGAATGTTTGCTGGTCTCAAAATATTCAGCCACTTTTTTTTTTAAACAAAAAATGCTGAAAAATGTCTAATATCCTATTCTTCCCCCTTTAAAACACTAATTTAACACTGTGCCTTTTTTAAATCTAAATTTAAGAACATTTTAACCAAGCAAAAACAGATTCTACCTAACACAGGAAAACTTGTAAGGACAAAAAAAAATAAGGAAACCTGGAAAGTTGAGTTAAGTGAATGCAAGTTGGCTAAAGAAGCTTTATGACTAGAAGATTGGAAGATAACGTTGTAAAAAATATAATTAAGATGTCAAAAGATTTAGTGTGTTTAACGGGTTTAACAGATTAAAAATCATCAATCAAAATCACCACTGATGTTCTTTTAACCGATAGAGCTTGACCACCATCTGTAAATTACTGTACATGATCTTCATTATAGACCCTATACTCCATTTTTAGGTGTCAGGAGAACATTTCTTATAGTTTGACACTATAAATCAATCACACCTGATTGACAAGTTAATACCAAGACAAAATGAAAGGCTGCACACTCATAGTACACTATGACATACTAAGGTGCTTTTAATTTGAAAAAGCAACGGGCACAGGAAGTGGCGATACTCGCCTCCTTGTATACTTTAGCATTTAAACAGACTTTTGTGTTTACACAGCGGGTCCATGCAGTTATAAGAAGGTAGTTGGTTAGTAAATACACAGGGCGGATTATTTAGAGGATAAATGATGACGCCATGGAAGCGACACGACGCAAAGTGCAGTCAAACAATATCTGAAACACACCAACAATGGTGGCCTAATGTTAGCCTCTAAGCATGGACAGCTACAGCAATGTATTCACGACAAATCAACACAAGACGTTAAAGCTAAATAAGAATATATCAAAGAAGTGGTGCCCTTATATAAGTGAAATATCGTGTAAGGACTAGAAATAAGAACTGAGAGTCGACCAGGAGAAGCTTTAATCCAAACCTTGAAACAACTAAAGGTCTGGTGCCAAAGGACCAGATGGGTCCTGTTGGGAGTTCAGGAGGAAGTTGTCTTACCTTTCCTGTCCTTCAGATACTCAGGGTCCACGAGGATCACTCCATCTGTCCGCAGGAAGGAAGGAAGGAAATAAAAAAAAAAAAAAGAAGAGTCACTACAAAACTGCATCCACAGTTTGTTCATTCACTGAGATTAAAAGTCTGACTAATGACAGAAACTCGCTTAAGGATCTTAATTCCAGTAGAAAACTTGGACTTTTATTTCACATTCTCACTATAACACCTGCAGTCCACAACTTTAAATGATTTTCCAAAAGTTTGATCATAAGTTTACAAATAAAAAAGGCAAACACTGCAGTTCCGTAAATACAAACCTCCAGCCGTGCTAACTCACCTACTGGGTCCACGTGGTCCAGGTGATCCACAAAGTCTCTCTTTCCCAGGTAAACCGTCACCTGTGCAGACAAATCACAGGGTGAGAAACAAACTTGAAGCTGAATTAATTTTTGGTTCATTATGTAAATCATCATTATCAAAGTTCAAATCACTTTCAAGTCAACACGCTCCATTTAGAAAGAAGATTTTTCTTTTTCTTTTTAATTAAAACTCACTTTTTTCTGAGATTCATTAGTACTAGAGTACATTAGTACTTATTTAAATTATTTTTAGGGCCTGAGCAACAACTTTGACTAGCGAAGACCTTATTTAAAACTATAATTCTTCCTATTATTATTCTTAGTTTAAATGAATCGTCTAATTCTGCATATGCATCAGAAGGGGCGAAAATTTACATATTCTATTGGATGCACTAAAATAGTCTCCTGATAACTTGACTTCCCATTTTACCCTGTTTGTGAATGAAAATATGTCTTTCCAATGGCATTAAAGCCATAAAGAGCCTGGATTTTGTTTGTGAAGTCTATGGAATTACGTACTTTGTCACACGACCACTCCCAAGTTTTGGTTTCTTACCCAAACTCACCCTGAGTTTTAAATACTTTAGTTTCCTAGCACTAAATACCAGAACTGTAGAAGTCCACTGAATGGGTGGGGGTGAAACGTTCACATTTCAACAAGATAACTTTACGATGCAATTACTATATCATGATATATACTGTTGAACAATCGAAATAGGGATTTTCCAGCCAGGTTTTGTAAATAATGAATTAAAAACTAATTTTATAAGCTAACATTTCCCCCTATAGGAGGATAGACATTTTTTTAAAGTGCTTGTGAATGAAATTTAGACCTCTAAAATAACCTTTACCCCCCTCTGTCTCTTTTTTTCTAGGAAATTTAATACCTAAAACCCAGCAGAAAGCCCGGTGTTAATGTTGAGTAACTCACCTTACAGTTGGGGCTTGACTTCTTGAACACTCTGGGAGGTACAAAGAAAGAGGAAGAGGAGGGAGAGAAGACAGAACAAAGAGGAAGGAAAAAAAAAAAAGAGAGAGAGAAAATGAAAAGACGCTCGGCTCGGTTGGTTTAATTAATCTTAACCAGCTTCAACAAACAAGTAAACCAGAAGGAATTAAACTGCACATCAAGTTGAAAACCTGCAGCTTTTGAAAAACAATTTTCTGTCCTAATTACCTGAGAAAGCATCTCAGTTTTAAACAAGCCTACAGTTAATTTCAACACAGCAGGAAACTGAGAGGGGAAGTGGTTTGAGAAAAACTATCTGGCCTGGGGCTCTTCAGAAAGTCACCACGGAATGGGAGGACATTTACGTTTCTCTTAAAAAACAGACGCATCAACCTTTAGTAATTTTATCTATTTGGTTAAAAGATGCTGAATCGTGAATTTAAAACATTTGTATAGATATGTTGAGAGTAATTATATTCACTGAAAGTAAATACTGGGTCACCATGACCCAGCTCTTTCAAAACTACCCCTTAATTTAATGATCCTTTAGATTGTGCAAAGCGATAAAGTAAATTGCTTTTTGATGGTAAGAGGATCTGTGTTCTGCAGATACTGACCGCGTTTTAAATTTCTCAATCCACAGAAAAGTGTACACAACCCGATTACAGAAAACGAGCCTTAAAAAAAAAAGGAACCACAAGGACGCGTGTGAAATCACCTATACAGTCACTACACAGCCCTCATTCACGGCCATTCAAATCAGCCCAATCGAACATGACTCATTAATATTAATGAGACATGCGGCGTGTTCTTTTAAAAAAAGCTCCAGAGAAGCCTCAGTGACTTCACAGGGATGTTTAAATGTCAAATCGTGGGATGTGATGAACAGTGGCACCGTTCACCAGAAATTTGCGGTGTAATGATAAACAAAACCCATGATTCATTGTGCACCTTGTCTTTGAGGTCAAAGTTTGGTGTGTGTTCAGTACAGCAGGAGTATAAAAAAAATAGCATTAAGGTCTGGATGTCCAATAACGATAAAACAGTTTAACTTTGCTGTACTTGAAAAGGAAAAACGACCTGTTGCTGATTTGTGGTTGAACTGTGGAAATAAACTATCGTAGCTCTCGTCTGGTGCTAAGAACATAACACCATAACCACTAGATTTAGCAAGAATCATCATCACAGACTTTGGCATTGTCAAGTATTTCCAAATTATTTTATACTGCGCCACACGATGAAGTCATAGCACCGCAGAGCGAACGCACCTTGTGATGTCATTCCCGCTCATACGCAGAGAGCGAGCGAATTCGAGCGCGAACATGTTGAATGCGTGACATTTTCTATCGAAACACTAATTTGTCTGATGCTTTTATTCAACATTGTTGTAAATTACAACTATATGTTGAACGCTATTGGATAAGATTACTGTTGTAAGTATATAATATTGTGTAATATTGAAATTACTCCAATATAACAATAAGATTTTGCAGCATAGTAGTAGGAGTTTATGGAAGTTTGTGAAACATGTTTTTGCGCCGCGGAGGGAATAATTGTAAGTGAAAACTACATTTTTACTGCAGAAACACACACATCTTTTAAACAGCAAAATAATACTGTTTTATCAGACAAGGAACCCCAAACTGACTGAGATACAACAATGTGGGATTCAGGGTTTCACATCGTCTTCTTAATTAAAATAACATCTCAGGGAACATTTGCATCAGGACAAGCGGCAGATTGTCCGTCTCACGGCGGCGTTTCGGCCACATCCATCATTGCACGACGCTCCCTCCGACTACCGAATCCACCACACCACGGCAGGAAATAACAAATCCAGCAGTTTATTCTCCTCTCTTCTCTGGTTTAAAACCAGCAGAGACGTTCAGACAAACATCCGAGCGGCGCAGAGACGCCGATTAGACAGAACCTGAAGAAGTGCGTGAGGCCCAGCGTCTGCTTTTCACCGTTACACTGAAGTAAACAGTTTACAGCAGAAGCTGCAGCTTCCTGTCAGAGACGCCAGCGTTGTAGTTACAGGACTTCAAAGCACGAATTAAAACTGATTTATAGGTTTTTTTGTGGCGCCATGTTGGTGCCTGGACACCGTTGTGGTGTTTTTAAGTTGCAGAAACAACTACTTAAAAAATAAAACACAAACTTCATGATCTTGGGGTTAGTGGCTGTCCTGCAAACAGCTGGAAACCCAGATTCGGTTGTGGAGTATTTGGATATTCTACTATTTGTTTCTAAATTGGCATTTAATCCTTAATGGCTCATTTAGAATATGGCGTCATTAACTGACGATGCTTTATATGGTCAACAGTTGCACCAGGAGGCCATTCTTCATAAAATTTCTAAATAGACTTAACAACTCAAAAAAAAAAAAATACAATAATACAATATACATTCATACAAAAGTGTATGACCTTTCAACAGTGTGCAACAGACCCTGTTCTCTGCCTGTATTTACAGATTTTCTTATTGTTTTGGTGGGTCCGGAACAACATGGGCGTCAACCTTTGGGCAGTTGGCGAGTGAGGGTGTGTGTGTGTGTGTGTGTGTGTATACAGCCCCCAGCCAATAACAATGCAGTCTGTGTGAGGCCGTATAAAAATATAGTGACCAGGTTACAACTGTTTTTTTTTTTGCTACCATTTCTTCATGAGGGTTTATGTAATCTGGTAACACACAGGAAATGTGCTTTCTGTAGTTTCACCCTCCATTCGTGAAACACAAAAAAACTACACGTTAAAAATCCAGTATTTTATGTCATCTGGATCTGTGAAATAAAACGTTGCCCAGAACGTTTGCACAAGAATCCAGAGCAGCGAAACCAGGAGAGCGTTTGAACCTGACGGCTCAGGATGTGAAGCTGTGGGACCGGGCAAACCGTACGACGCTGAAACGTGACGCTTTTGTTTTTTAATCTGTGACCCCTGGCGCGAGTGTCAGATGTTTATCTCGACACAAAACAGCAGCAGCAGAACCCCGGGTGCCTCCTCTCGTTCCACTTCCCCTCTGCGAGTGCAAGGTTGGACGTCGTGGGAATAATATATAATAATAATTAAAAAAAAAATGACCCGCACGCAAACACGTTTTAACGCTCGGCTGGACGCTTCCAAAACTTTCCAGCCAGGATGAGAGCATCAACAGCCTGAGAACGGCGAGCGGCGGCTGGCTCCACCTGCAGTGGGGGAGGGGGGTCTCCGGGGACGTCAGCTCACAGCAGAAGTTAAAATAAGGAGAATCTGATCCCCCTGTGACAGACGCCTGCGTCACCTGCACCTGAAGTGATGCTGCGACTTCATGCCTGGACAAGAAGCGACTGGCCCGCATCCAGCTGTGTGCTGGTAATGATTTTGCACGGCTGATGTGGTGCAGAGCGTTTTTTTTTTGTTTTTTTATCATCATCATGTTGTGCTGCAGATTTGTTTCATTCATTCTTCAGATAATTCAAATAGTTCAGTAGAGGGATTTACTGTCTCATAATGGCATCAACGTGTTTGAATGTTTGGAGTTACAGCAGCGGTTCTCAAATAGCGGGGTGTTTTTGACTTCCGCGAACATACTTTTTTTATTTTTATTTTTTTACTGTCCTAGAATAAAGTGCAATTGCACCTCCACTACATTAGGGGGCAGTGGCGCTTTCATTGGCAGAGAGTGCACATGGAGCATACAGCACAGAGTATGAGTATGAAGCATAGACAAGAAGTGTAGCAGACCCTCAAGTGAAAACATATTTAAAAGGGGTGAGAAGACAGGCGGAGAGAGACGGAGATAAAGAGACAAACGAAAGTCTCCCAAAGCTAAGACGAGGAAATATGACGAAGGGTCTGTAGCGCTTGGTTCACTGTGAAAGATCAGTGTGTTTAATGTGTCTAAAACGTTGGCAGCAGACAGCAGGAACACAAAGAAGAGGGGGCAGGTGGCGAGATATTTTCTTCTCTCATAGGGACAGAAAATAATTAAGAAGCACCAAGTTAGAGCAACGCCTTCTGAGGTTTTTAGGAAATAACCATGAAAACCTCAGAAGGGGTTTTACCGTCTTTTCACGTCACGACAGTCATTTGCGCTGAAGCACAAGGAAATTGTAAAGAGAATCATTTAAGATTAGACACCACGTGTGAAAAACGCTGATGGTTTCGACACTGCCAACCACTTCCATTATTCATCTTACTGTGCATATCATCGTTTTCAGACGACACTGAACAGAGAGAACAGAAACTCCCGACTGGTCGCACAGAGAACCAAAGCTCCCGTCTGTCCAGCTCCAAGACTTTTCTCTATAAACATAAGCTGTCAAACCGCTGAAAGCACAGTTGTAATTCAGCGAGAGCCCGAAGTCTGTCATGAGCGCACACATCACGATTCATTCTCGCTGGCAGCTTGAGCGGTGATGTGGAGAAGGTTTGTAGAGCCTGTGAGTGCCCAGTAGAACGGCTAATATATTAAATTCACCTGCCTTAAAAAAATACTTAACTATAATCAGCAGATAACAATCACTGCAAAGTTCTTGCACTATGGAGAGATCAAATTTGATTAGAATATTAATTAATTTCCAAAGTATGAGCTGTTTAGAATCTGAGAGACAAAGCTGCAATAAAAAAGATTTTATCTTAAGACTTTGAAAAACCCGTTTTTTGTTTAGGGTTTAAACTGGTTGATGTTTTTTTCCAATGAAGTGGGATTCATCCAGAATCCAGAAGTAATTAACTGTATTCTAACAGCAATAGTTTAGGATTTCAAGAAACGCTGCAGATTACGGTGATAAACCCGTTTAACCATAGCATGAAAATGCTGGCACGTCCCTTCCAGTGACAGATCAAAAGAGCAGGAAATGCCCTCTGAAACGCAAACAGCATTTCCTGTCGGTCAGAGCTCAGGGTGTTGTTCACTCAGACACTTCTGTGGTACATTTCCGTGCTCGTCCGAGCGTTTCGGCACCAACTCAACCTTAAAAAAAAATACAGCTATTTATTAACACAAGCCAAAGTGAACTTCACACTCTATCGCAGCGCTTTGAGACTATTTTGTGGGTCTAAATTCACGTCAACAGCACTTTCTCACGCTCTCTGGGCCAGTTCCTGACTATAATTCATCTGAAACAATCAAGAAGGTCGACTCTGCTGCCCAAAAACAATTCTTCACTCATCTTTTAAGTAGCTTCGCCACCAGCTGAACCTTTAAAAACTAACCTTCAGTTCACACGTTTGGTCTGAATTGAAATGGAACAAAAGGCAAAAAGAGGAAACGAAATCCCAAAACGCCTCAGTCTGTTGGTGTTAAAAGGAAAAAAATCTGTTTCCTTGTAAAAAAACCTGCGTTTTATTTCGGTGGTTTTGCCCTTCCCTCCCGGGCCATCGTGCTGACATTTAATTGACCTGCTTACGTTTACAGACAAAATGAGCGGTTAAACGTGGCTGTGAGCCGCATTGAAACCATTAGACAGGTCTGAACATGTGGAGTAAAACAATAAACGGTGAATGTGCTCGTCATAACCATCGCTTACATTATAAACCTGCTGATGCATGAAATAAGGTAAACTTTGTTGAAGCAGCAGCTTGTGCCGCTTGCTGTATTTTAATCAGAAATCTGATCTATAAAATATCAGAGAATTCAAATTTCTGAATAAAAATATTCCTATGAATAAATCCAGGATATTTGTTGTAGAACTGCAATGATTATGATGTTGCTAAGGAAAAACAGAAAAATATGGAAGATGCAATGAAATAAAACTCTTCATGACCACTTAAGTGATAATTAAATCTAACATTAAAGCGGTGTGACGCAATAAACACCAAATAAAACCTTTCATCCATCAGGTCATTGAGCTGATCACATATTATGTGCTAACCACGGCCGATAAGGAGGCAGAAATCAGCTGTTTTCTTCTACCGTCATCACTGTTCGTGTGATGTTTGTCTTTCCTCCAGCTCGTTTCCTCTCCTCCCAGTTTCCCACCTGTTTCCGAACAGGAAGTGACTGGGGAGCTGAGTTTTTGGAAAAGCGAGGCAGGAAAAGTTGAGGCGGGCGCGGACAGGAGCCACGGACAGCCGTAAACTCAAACGGCATCTGTCGCACACGAGCCAGCCAATCATCAACAAAATAAGAGAGGAAGCATTCTGGTTTTACATGAATTCAAAACAGAAAAGCAAAGCGGCTCAAGAACTGTGCGAAGTGAGTAAACAAAGAGGCGCTTGTGTACATATAAGCTGTAAAATGACCTGTTGTCTATACAGAAAACATGCGGCATGTAGATGTAAACACCCCTCAGATTAAAGCTGGGAGTCAGCACTTTCACCTCAGCCATTGTTTTATTAAAAAAAAAAAAAAAAAAAAAAAAAAAAAAACTGTGCCGCACTGGTGAAAATGTAATTGAAAAAGCACTTTTTAATACCTGGAAGTGTTTCTTATTTTGTGTCGAGTCAAATCTGAATTCATAATATTGATCAGATTCTGCAGATTATGAATAAAGACATAGACATGTTGAGGAGAACTGATACTAACCCGATATGTCAACTGTGGGATACCATTTTCCCACCACGGTAAAACATGTCAACGTCCACACTGCCGATCATGTTGTTGAGTTCAGGCGACGCTGGAAACAGCGCAGCTCTCCTGCCTTCATCAGCAGTTTGGTTTTGTTGAGCCACAAGTGGCCTGTAAAAGCCCAGCATGTTCTATGTGCATTTAACGATTTACCACTCACTTTTTTTTTTTTTTTCTTCATTGCACCCCAGTTAATCAGTCGATCAACTTATCAGGACAAATGTATGCATATCCAAAATATGAAGGGATGATGAGCTGCATTTCAAATACAGTTTGTTGTTTCTTATGTGTAAGAATAAACGTTGATCACTTCAGCAGGTTATGCTGAATATTAACATATCTGCAACATGTGTGTGTATGTCTGAATTAATAATATTGATCAGATACTGCAGTGTGCATCATGGTGTGGGGTCACCTCACTATAGTTAAACACTAATAGATGTTTTGTTTGCATTACCAATACTGTCAACTGTAAAGTTAAACAGGTGAACACTGTATTCAGTGACCCATTATTTTATGTGACCTGAATATGAATTTCTGCAGTTCTTACACTGAGAACATTTTTATAATACTTCATTGTGTTGCATTATTTTATAGCTGCTGCTGCTTGTCATTAAATATGCTGATTTTTTTGCCACAGAATCTGATGGCGGTGGCGGTGGTTTCAGCGCAGGCTGCCAACGTTTATGACACGTCAGTTTCTGTAACACCATTATATGAAAAAGACTGAAGCGTTGACCAAGATTTGGAGGTGAGCTGTTAGTGCTCTAAACTAGTTCTGTTAAACCTTACGCCACTTAAGGAATCAAGAAGCTTCAGCTCTGGGGAAAATTCTCATCATACGGGTGTTTGTGGCAGATTTATAGACCGAGCAAGTTTTAGACGCTTCTATAAGATTCATATGGACTTTTGTCTAACATCTTTTTAATAAGTGATAATTCAGAATGAAAGTAAATAGTATGCACTGTTTGTTTTACTTATTCTACCCAACATTACTTTTATTTATTTTATAATTTTGTTCTAGCCTTTACACACTTATTATATCCAGATTACTGGTGATTTATAATAATTCACACACATTGAGGTAATATGTCAATCATATAGTGATTCCATCAAACATAATTTACACACACATACACACACACACACACACAGGACAATATGTCATCCAATAACAAAATATATGTAATTTGAGTATTGATGTTCTTGCACAAGCTGTTTTCGCATTGAACAAACATAATTAATTGGAAAGAGTGCACTTGTATTATATCATATGATTATATTTATATACTATATCCATGATATTGTCTTAAAAATACAATAATACTGAAGATATTATGAGAGTATGGTGTAGGTATTTTATATCTTCCCACAAAGACAGTTATACTTACAGGTTTGTATATATATATATATATATATTGGTTTTGGTTATTAACTGTAAAATATGTCTCAGTGTTTAATTTAAATACACGTTTTAGTAACAGTAATAAAAAAAGCATTGCATTATAAAGACATTTGCAGAGGGAATCCTGCAGAAACTCCTATTCAGGTCACATAATCTGATGGTCACTGAATATGGTTCAACACGGGCTCACTGCAAGTGTCAACATCTTCATCAGCCAAAAACAAACCCGAGCCACTGGCGTTTCCAACGTTTACCTGCTATTAAAGCTAAATAATATAAACGTATATTTCAATTTAATGCCTCCAGACTCGTAAAAACACGTTTACAACCAATTAGCATGAGCCCGCAGTCCCACAAACACCAAACCAGCCTGTTAGTAGCGGGAGATGCACCAAACTCCATTGTCCAATTTGTTAAATTTAAACTTTCCTCGCGCACTGAACAATATAAAACACAGTTCTGCACATTTAAGGAATCAGCATTGTCTTCTGTGACAATCGGCATCGATGTCGTCGAACCAAGCAGGACTTAAATCAATTAAATCTGCCGTTTATCTGCAGACTTCCACGGGTCGATACCGCCCACTACGGCCGTATTTTGTTGGAGAAGCACCGTGGGAATTCCTCCCCACAACATTAAAACGTGTTTTACATTCGAATCAGTGTCGCTGCATGTATATTGTTTATGCTCCAATTAATCATTGTGGTTAATACTCCGCAAAACATTTACATGTGAGCGAAAAAGCTGCATCAAGGCAAGCGACGAAATTTGACATATTTGCGAGCGGAGGCTGGAGCGGCTCCCCTCGGCTAGCTAACCCCACCCTGCCGTGCTAACTCTGCCTCCTCCGAGCGAGGTCATCGTCTTTGAGGGAAAAAGGCACAAAGAGAGATCGAGGGGGGGAAACACTCAACGCTTTGTGCGTCTCCTTCTTCGCACAAGGCAGGTAAACGTTCCCCGCACGGGCGGAGAAACGCTCGCCCCTCCACCCCCCCTCTCCTCTCTCCCCGCATCGCCCGCCCGGGCCAGCAGCGGCTCGGCTAGCGCTAGCGAAGTGCGTGAGAGCGGATGCTAACTAGCCGTTAGCCGCTACGGGCAGCTCCGTCCTACCTGGTGCCCGCCTTGTCCCCCATCTCCTCGGCAGGCGGACGGCAAGAGGATCCCGACAAAATGAGCCCGGACCCGGTGGTGTCTCGACCGTAGAAAATGTGTTTCTCCAAAAGCAGCTCCGTTCACCCGTCCATCCACATCGGCTCAGCGCTAACTAGTTAGTATGCTAATTTAATTTAGCGCCGCCTCGGCTCCTCTGGCTTCCGCAAAGGCAGGATCTGTTGTTTGTGTGTGCGCGCGTGTGTATGTGTGTGTGTGTGTGTGTTTTGTGCAGCGGCTGCAGATCACGCTGCGCAACGCAGAGTCTCCGACAGCAACATGACTACACGAAGCTAGTAGATGTTTCAAAAAGACAAAATGAGATTATTCATCGTTAAGGGAGAAATGACTCACGAATATCACGTTAAATCAGGACGCACGAGCCTTCCCGCGCGCGCGCGCACACACACATACACGCGCGACTGTCTAAGCAATACACAAGTAATTAATAAACTTAAAGGTCGGGTTCACAATTTTTTCAAGTGTTTCAGAACTGTCAGTAGCTTAAATTTACATTTAACCAGTTTTTCTTGGGGATTAAAGTCATAATTGTTAAAAAGCTTTTCTGAAGATAATGAGACCCTGGTGCATTTATTATAAATTTTTATTTTATTCCGTTATCTCATCATCATAAATCATATCCAAATCATATTAAAAAATATATTTAATTTATTTAACTGAAGTTGATGACTTGTGAATTCTGTTTGTGAAAACACACTAACAGTAATTCTATTGCGTCATAACTCAAAAGGAATATATTTTAAATAAATATTTTACTCTCAGTATTTCAACACCAATTAGCTCTTTAATGAGCCACACAATGAACCACAAAACAGAAGTTCTGCTGGAGAAGTGAAACAGGTCACGGAGCAAAAATAATAAATGAATCAGCGTGTATGAGAATCATCTGCATTTCTGCTTTTGTGATTTTCCCCTTTGACTCCACAATGATTTGATATTTCTGTACTGAAGCTGGCTGCTGAGACACGTCGTTTGTTGTCTCAATAAATACCCAACCTCAGCTTTTACCCTGAAATAAGATAATAATTATATATACAATTTACAAACAGGTGATACGTGTATGTGCATGTGTGAGGAGGAAAATACCAAACATTTTATGCTTGTTTGTAATTCAGGTGAAATAAAAGTGTCAAACTATTAAAGGACGGCATCACAAAGTTGAACATAAGAACACGACTTTACCTTTAATTATTCATAAACATTTTACAGCAACAGGTCTGCAGGTTGCAGAGAGACAAATGCAAAAAGTCACGATGTGGATTTAAATAAAATCCAGCTTTAAAAACATAATAAATACAGCCTCTGTGTAACTGAATGAAAACATCAGTTCAAAAAACTCCACGAAATGTCCATGTTTGTTATTTCGAAGGGACTGATTTCAGCTTCATTCGCTTAACTTTGTCCAAAAGCATCACGGGTCAATCATCCTCTGTGCTCCATCATGAGCCTGTGGGGGGTCGGGGGTTAAAGGCGGATGCTGTAGGAGTCGGAGTGGGTGACGTATCGGACCCAGCGCTGCGACGGCCCGGGCTGGACCGGCGACAGGCGGAGGAAGCGGATCTGCAGCCCCGTGGCGGTGAACTTGGGCAGCTCGAAGTTCAGGCCGACCGGACCCACCTCCAACATGGAGGCGGAGCTGAGGCCGGTGACCTCCAGCTGGAAACAGGAGCAGGACATGGATCAATAAAGTTCACTCTGCACAGCACAAGTGGGATCTGTGGGTTCTGTCCCAGACAAAAGAAGGGATTTAAATCTAGTTTACTGCATTTTTACACAACAAGATCAAGGAAACAATTGATTTGATCATCTAAAAGCACATGAAGCATCAACAGTTCATGTACTTATTAAAATGATAGTCAGTGTGTACTGTATTTATGCTAAAACATATATTTTAGTAATTTTGAAGAGTATTGCAGGAATTGTTTGGTTTTGCTAGTGAGGTATAATTTGAAGACAACCTCGGCACATGTGATATTACAACTTAACAGGAATTTTAATTGTATTCATAGACTAAATAATGAATCATTTAATATTCCCATTGCTTTAACAATTACAACAGGGGAAAAATGAACAGTTTTTAATATAATGCAGTAATATATAACAGCACACCACCACTGCCTCATTACGTAACATGATGATTTTCATAACAATGCAAAAAATCAAATCGACAAACTTAAAATGCATGAGTAGAATTTATGGAAGAGCTTGTTGCAGTGGATTGCGATAGATTGCACAGGTGTTCCTGATAAAGTGTGTGTGTGTGTGTGTGTGTGTGTAGGATCAGTACCACTTCAGCAGGTAAATCAACTGCATGGCGCTGTTCGAAAAGTGGCATATGGTGTAAAATATATTCATTTTTCATAGTGGAATTTATGAGGGGAAAGTAGCTACTGTAACACTCTGAGTGTATGTGTGTGTGTGTGTGTGCGTGTGTGTGTGTGTGTGTGTGTGTGTGTGTGTGTGTGTGTGCGTGTGTGGTCACCTTGAACAGAGCAGAAAGCTGCGTTCCTCCAGGGAATCGAAGGATCTGCCAGACGACGGCTCTGCTCTGCGGCCTCAGCTCGGCGCTCTGGTCCGGGCTGCTGAGCTCCTGCGACAAACTGAGGCGACAAACATTTTTGCAACCTTCCAGACAATCACCTCATCCACAGCGACCCGTAAACCTGTCACAAACTTCAGGTGTGACCCCAGGGGTCAGCAGGGTTCAGATGTTGCTGCAGGGATGAGCTGGGGGGGGGTCAAGCAATAAGGCATAAAGGGCTTTGGAAGCACATGGAAGGTGATTTGATAGATAATCCCGCTGATGTAACGCCGTCATTTTTCCCAGAACAATGCTCTGGTCCACCACTAAAAATTAACAAAGTGCTGCAGGGAGACTTTCAATCACGACTGGACGACGCGACACACGCTCTAAGTCAAGCAGCAGCTGTTACTTTAGTCTGTGTGGGAGCTACTATATTAAAGAGGCTATGCACCACTTTCAGAGATTAACTCTGAGCAGAGATAGCCTCGCATTGGCAGCTCACACTTGCTCTCTACAGTGTGAGATTAATGCAAGTGATGCGTTTTCCACTCTATACTTCTCATTGTAACATAAAATATCTTGAATTTTGTGTCCTGCACTGCAACTGCATAGGCCTTCACTGAGTCGGTGGATCCATTGATCATCAGAACACAGTGAGAAATGTTCAGTAGTGTCCTACAGCTTCTGGTCATGTCATTTTGTTTTTACTTTTGTCTAGTTTGTTCTCTATTGTTATATTTAAGATAATCGGAAAATGTTATACAGTGACTGTGCACTTAAAGACAGTTTAAAAGGACAAGTTCACATTTTTTGCAGTCATGTGTTCATATGAACAGAGAGGGAGTTTTTTCTTGCTTTAATTATTCCTCCTGTTGATAACGGCTAATACAAAAAAACATTTAAATGTGCTGTAAGTGATAGAGGGCAAAATCCAACGTGTGTCCACACAGTCAGTAAAAAGTCAATATCACATGTGCAGTTTGTCAAATTCCCTCTTTTTCTCAGTGTATCCCTGTTGAGCTGCTGCAGAAGTAACACGATATCTACTCAATTTGACTCATTTGGATGATTGAAGTTTTATATTAGCTAGGGATAAACTTTACAATACATCCTTGCCATTATATCCCCCATCATTTGCATTGTAAAGGCATGCAAATGCATGCAGTTGCATTATGAAGAGAGCTTCTAATGGTCAGTGTTGAACAACAAGAATGATTTTAGCAAAAAAAAATGCATTTAACATGGATCAGTGTTGTTTTCAAGACACATTTGGAAAAGCTGTGAACTGGCCCTTTAATAATAAGTTTCAGAAAACAGTTCATCAGTCAGGAGAAGCAGTAGATTCACAGCCTGATACTCGCTGCAGTGTTGCAATAGGTACAATTATCATTTAACATGAATTCTCAACCAACTGCTGTGACATTTGACCATGTATTGAAAACACCATGCTGCATTGATGAAAACAGGATGGAAAAGTTTATAAATCCCCCAACTATACATGATAGTAAAAGTATTAGTCAGTTGACAGAACAATAATTGCCATCATATTTGATAATAGTTCTTCATTCTTATGATTCCAGACTAGAAGTCAGGGGATAAAGGATCTGACAAAGTTAGGACTGGACATCAGTGCTGCTAATTTCTAACAAATGTATGATTAATCAGATTATGTAGATCCAAATGATCTGCAGGAAACTTTTAAGCTCCCGTACAGATGTCTGGTTGATAATCCAGCCTCGCAGACTGCATCCTAATTACAGCAGTAATCTGTCCAGCTCGCTGTATTTTGTCCTCTAATTCAGCCAGCTTTATGTGATCATACACTACAGTTCCTTCTCTGCAGCGTGACAGCTTCAGCAAATGTGTGAGCACCTGACCTCCGTGCATTGTCCATTTAAATTTCCATGACTTTACATAACAAATGAGGAGAACTTCCTTATGCTTTTCATGCTTTGCAAATGTTTTCAGCAGCAGCATGCTCCAAGTAAGACGCTTTTAAAAAAAATTTGTTTTCCTCAAAGAGGTGAGGAACTGCTAACCCCCCCCCCCCCCCCCCCCCCCCCCCCCCCCCACGTCTGAGCAGAGACTTCCTGTTCCTGTGGGGTGACTCACGTAGGCACGAAGAAAAAAAAAAAAACATTGCCTAGAAAAGCCATGTTGAAATATATAAACTAAAAGGTGTTGGGTGAGAATGTGCGCTCGAGTCGTGTCTGATTTCCATAGCAAACACGGGCTTTGCAGCTGATTTGAATGGCCGCGCCTCACCTCACGGAGCCTTTAGGGACGGGGACGGTGGCCGAGACGTTGATGGCGGCGCTGAAAAAATAAAAAAAGCAAATCAATGACATCATTATTATCATCAGCTAACCGGCCTCTAATCCTCAATATGTTTATGGACGGCGTGACACTAAGCGTGATGTGTTTCTGCTCTGCACGGACCACCTACGTGTGTGTGTGTGTGTGTGTGTGTGTGTGTCTATGGTATATTTGTATAGACGAGGTGACTCTGCTTTGGTTTTGACAGCTCATCCCGAAATAGAAACTGACCTCTTTGGTGGTAGATCACAGCGCAGCTTCAGGTACATCAGCAGCCTGTAGAGAAGAAAAAATCAACCATGAGCCCATTTTTTTTTTTTTTTCATAACCTCAAATCCTCGTGACCCTAAACAGCGTATATAGAACATTTACGGCTCCGTTTTCCCGTGTTAACTATGCCCACAAGCCACAGTCGGATAGAGGAAGTGCACACATCAGTTTGTGTTTAGTTAAGTGGACGTTCAGGCTCTGAGACAGAAATTTTTAATGTGAACATCAGTGGAGGAAGTATTCAGGTCATTCACTTAAAGCTGCAAACTGATCTGTTTAGTCACTTGGGTTGAAAACGACTCTTAACTCGTCATCTTTTAGGTTGACGTGTCGAACTTGTTAGCACTCATTTGCTTATTTCCACATCCCGCGGTTATGGAGCAACTTTATCTTTCATACCGAGTCTCCTCTCTGTGTGTTTTTTTGCTCTCAAACCAAATCCCGAAGGAAATGTCAGAGTCTTTAGTTGCTAAATACTCCCCTATGTCAAGCAGATAGACTACAGCTGTGGCCTGAAACAATGCTGCGAGAGCGGAGCGGACCACAACAGTAAAGTATTTACATTTCATAATGGGCAGTTTTTATTCTTAGTGGCAGAGTCGACCATTCCTGTTGGAGTTTGTTTGGTTGCTCTGTAAACACATTCAGCAGCTGCTCCGCTGGTGGATTTCTGAAGCAGACGCTGCTCTCTGCTTTAAAAGAAAAAATTGTACTTAAAGGAACAGCGCGTGCATGTATATTTAATCTGTATATAACTTATTTATGAATAAGAACAGTGATTTTATTGCTTTACTTGGAGACATTTGTACCTATACCGTGATGCATCACTGTTCACCTCCATGCATGCATGGATCCTCAGTTATGTTGCAATCTGCTTCACGTCTAGATTCCACCAGAAAACTACACGTGGTGTCTTTATGTGACAAGACTTGGTTAGAACCTGGTATAAACTATACTGACAAACGATTCCACTCATCTGCCTTGTCTCTCATATTATTTAAGTGACATCAACTTCATCTGGGAAGTCCACAGGGTTTAGGAGTGTGTGTGTTCATGGGAGTTTTTTGGACATTCTTCCAGAAAGTGCATTTGTGAGGTCACACGCTCAGTCTTTAATTCATCCCAAATGTGTGTTCTATCTATGGGGGTTGAGGTCAGTCCAGTTCATGCACACCCGACTCTGTCATCCAGGTCTTTATGGACCTGCAGTGTGCACTGGATGCTGGATTTGGCAATATAGTGTTAGACTGGATTGTGTTTGGCCAATATGTTATAGTACGATGCATAAATGTTTAAATATGAACTGATAATACAACTTTTATTATAACAATTAATACTATCAGTTAAAAAAATTGATGTTTTTCACTGTGGGTCTGTGCAGAAAGTTGCAGAGATTCTTACAAACATAACATTTCTTGTAGCTGCTTCACAATAAAAGCCCCTGGAAACTTGACATGTTTTATTTTGAAATTTTCCTCTTTTACTTTATATATTTTTTTATGCCGTTGTGTTTGCATGTGTTTCTTTGGATGTGTGTAACGTCTCTACCTTCCTCCGCTGTCTCTCTCGATGGTGTGGAAGAGACGGAAAGGAGGAGCCGAGGGCAGGTCATCGGCCAGCTGGTACTGCATCACCGTTTGCTGCAGCAGGAGAAGAAGAAACACAGATCAGAATAATGCATCTGAAAACATCGGTCTGCTGTCCTCTCGCTGCACAGATTCCTCCTGTTTATTCTGGTCGTGAGAAGATCTCTTCATAACGCAGCTCCAGTCTAAGTGGTAGAGACAGAAGCCACAGTTCTCCTGTGCAAACATGTAGTTAAACGTTTATCTGAGGCTATTTTGAAGCTCCAGTGTCTAAATAAAGACGTGCATGCGTTCATAAAAAACCTGACAACACAGAAAGGTTTTTATGTTGGAAGAGTCGGTCGTGTGATTGTTGAAACTAATTGTGACAATGACAAAATTGGATTATATCCATTAAATTAAGGTTTAATTACGCTGAGGAATTTGCTTGAGAGTCTGTCAGTTCTTATTTTTAGTTTTCAGCCACTTTGTATTATGACGTGCATAGCTGCATATCTGAACTCAGAAATATTTTCCCAAGTGATTAAACAACTGACTTTGCTGTTGATTGAAACTGATTCTTATTTATAACTAATACATGTTAGTATTACTAATTACAGTAATATGCATGATTCAAAAGACATTTTGTACCATGGATTCCTGTCTAAACTGTATATGAGACATTTGAGACAGGTTTGACTTCAGTAAAGCATGTTAAATAAAAGTGGATGTATCAACACAGCTAATGCATCCTCCATTGTCTATGTTACCTCAAAGGTCTCAACATTTAAATTTGAAGAAAAAAAAAACTTGCATTGTCTAGAATTTTGCAGTTTTAAAAAAATCCTAGTGTGAGGAGATTATAGCTAGAGATGTTTTTTTGTGTTTAAGGTGCAAAGAAATAAAGATTAAGGGTGAATTTGGCTCTTCACGCTACTTCTGCAGGTTAAGACATGCATGCATGCATATACACACACACACACACACACACACACACGGCAGCAATAAGGGAAGGATAAGGATGCGGCACCTCTCCCTGGCTCGGGCACAGTCGGAGGATCCTGTGGTTGTCGAACTCGTCCAGTTTGACGGCCTGATGGAAGCTGCACTCGTCAACGCGAACAGCCGCCCCGTAACCTGAGGAGGAGAAATGCAAAAAAACACACTCATATCACATCAGAATGGGTGTTTAGGGCAATATATATACTGTTAAATCTTGCACCACTGTCTCTCTCTCTCTCTCTCTATATATATATATATATATATATATATATATATATATATATATATATATATATATATATATATATATATATATATATATATATATATATATATATATATATATATATATATATATATATGCTTTTACATTATTTTTAATCTTGCTTGTCCAATGAATCCAGAAAATCCACATCCTGTGAAAAGTACTTAACAAACACACACTGAACATGTGTTTTTTAAGCAATGTATCATTCTTCATATGATTATTTTAGGCATTTGTGCTTTATTTCTGACAGTAGAGGGAAACACGGAGCAAGAACCCAGGCCTCTGCAGCAGAGACTGGGTCATAACGCTGAGTGCAGGTGAGCCACTGGAGGGTAAGTAAATCTTAGTTCATAAATCCTAAAGTAATCCAACATGAATCAACAGAGTGCACGCAGCTTTCGGAAGATTTTTTTTTTTAATTCATAGTGAAATAACTCTGGAATAAAGACACGTCTGTCTGTGTCTTCGCATGAAAAACAGCGGCAGGAAATGAAAAGTTGGAGGAAATTAGGTTTTCTCGTTTTTAATAAAGCTGGCGGGATAAAAAAAAACAACATGTGCTGTCTGTCAAACCGTTTTACTGCTGCTCTGACACACGTCATGTGACCAGCAACATATCAGTTCAGAACTCTGAGATTTCACCATTTTTTTTAATACATTTAGATTAAATGAAGGAATTTGTGTGTGTGTGTG
Organism: Eupleurogrammus muticus; assembly: GCA_036785175.1. NCBI lineage: Eukaryota > Metazoa > Chordata > Actinopteri > Scombriformes > Trichiuridae > Eupleurogrammus > Eupleurogrammus muticus. The sequence goes on from JAYKQN010000007.1 coordinate 1,955,754, forward strand.
TGTGTGTGTGTGTCTGAACTCACCTCTGAGCTGTGACTTGCCGATGCTAAACTCCTCATTCAGACCGATTCTCATCTCTGTTGACCAATGACAACATATTATAAAGTGTGTGTGTGTGTGTGTGTGCGTGTGTGTTCTGACATTAAATTATCAAGAGAAAACAAATTGTCCCTCTCCAGGCTTCCCTCAGAATTAAAAAAAAACGGATACTGGCCAAATCTGACAACACAATTAGAAAAATTCTCTGTGTTTGTAACGATGTTTAATAATTATATTTTATCTGAGCTGCAAACACGAAACACATCTGGCCTCAGATGCATGAAACTAGTGTGTGGAGCCAGCAGCGTGTAAATGTTCTTCAGGTCAGGATGTTAAAGCTGTGCGTGGGCACGGTTCTGTTTTCCAAGTTTCAGTCGTTGTTTGACTTTGCTGACACGCAAACAAATGGTTAAAAAAAAAAAAGAAGAACAACAAGTGCAGTTTGTTACTGGTGAAGTTTCACAGCAGCAGAACCGCTGTGGTTACACACTGTGCTGCTATTTAAAGCTTCTATAGCATTAATCAGCAGTGATATGGCATCATCATTGTAGACATCACGCATGTAATCCATGATAGTTTTTAGTATTTTTTATCAAAACTGACTTTACAGGCGTGTGACAATTAAAGGTCAGAGGTCAGCACTGCTCCAGCTCCATAATATAATGTAATAGTAATAAACAAGTAATAGCTTGGTATTTACTGAAGTGTATAACTATGTTATAATAGTTACAGGTAAAGTATATTCCTGTATCTTGCCAGTATCTTTTTTCACACATTCTCACTCTGGTTTTCTGTCATTGTGAGCGATGAGGTGCTGTTATCTGACTAGTGATGGGGAGTGGGTGTACGGCGTTCAGCTTCTTCTAAAACCCACCTGAGCAGCTCGGCATGTAGCACTTGACTCTGATCTCTCCCTCGATGTCGGCCTTCATCAAAACTCCCTGCAGCAGAGATTAGAGCAGCGTTGAGATTAAAAAAATGTATTTTAATGCGGTGAATCACCGTCGTCTTCGCGCCGCACGTTACTCACGTTTGAGCCGATGACCACCGACATCCTCTCAATCACGTCCACAAATATCTCGCTCTTCCCACCCTGGGAAAAAAAACACACACACGCATAGGGAAACTGTGAAGTCTGTTTCCACTTTCATCAACCGGGGCGTCCACAATGCTGGAAAACTTTACAAAAAGTCCCAGCCCTTAAAAAAAGTGGCTCAAACTCGCTACTCGTCATGAGGTGTCTGGGAAAAATATATTTTTATGCAACAGACGCAGTGGATATATGGGCTCATAATTCATGTTCAGATATATATTTTGGGAGCAAAAAAAGCCCAATGTTTAAAAAAGACCAAATGCTGTTAACCACTGCACCTCATGCTTTTGCATAGCATATGCATGCAACAGCATGAGCAATTTCATTACATTTCAGTTTTTTTGTTTGTAATATCCAATTTTCTCTGTAATGTTTCCACCTGCACACATCATCTACTGCAGCCTGTCCGTCCTGGAAGAGGGATCCTCCTCTGTTTCTCTTCCTGAGGGTGCTTCTCATTTTTTCCCCGTTAAAGGGTTTTTTTAGGGAGTTTTACCTTGTACGATGTGAGGGTCTAAGGACAAGGGATGTTGTGTTGCTTTTGTACAAACTGTAAAGCCCGTTGAGGCAAATCTGTGATTTGTAGTTCTGGGCTATACAAATAACTTGAATTGAATTGAATGTATAAGTATTAAGTGTGTATTTTCCAAAATAAAACATCTGCTTTCATGTTTTCATAGGAGGAAAAATTATCTACTGTCAAAGATCCCAGAGAGGTGAAATTCTCTGTCTCACAGTGGGAACTATTTTTCACTGCGTATTGTATTTAAAATGTAAAATGAACTTATGTGAAGAGGAAAATGAAGTGTAGTGTGTGTGTGCGGCCACTTCAGCTCGTGGAGTACCTGCTCTCTGCTGGACTGGATGGGTCTGGTGGCTGCAGAGCTCGGAGCCACTTTACTCTGCTGCGTCTCCGCTCCGAACTGCAGCAAAACAGCAGCATTACAGTCAAATACCAGAAACTCGAATTGTGTTTCTACCTCATGCATCTGCCTTCATGAGCCCTGGGACTGTTTTCTGTTGTGGTTCAGGTCGGATTCAACAAACACACTTTTTAACTGCTCCCGGTCTCAGCCTGATGAACATAATCTGTTTATGAGCAGCATAACATCCGGACGTTTGCATCATCATCATCATCATCAGCTCACCTAAACTGCCCATAAAAGGCGACCTGTTCCACTCCGTTTGCAGGTTTTATTCACGAAAGATAAAAAAAAAAAAGCGGAACACATTGACAAAGTGCTCCGTGAACATTACAGGGTCACATGACCATCACAGTGGCGCTGGAGGAGATGCTGCAACGCGACAGAGTTCTGCAGCTGTTTAATGCAAATGACATTTGCACATTTCATTTCAGCTGATTACTCTGTAATATATTATCTCACAATAAAACTATCGAATGCCACAAATTCTCTTGAGTCACGCTCTGAGTTTCCTTCTTCTTAAAGCAGAAAAACCTCTAAAACGCACTGTAAACAGGTTAGATCTTCTACGTCACATATATAACAGTCCTCCCAGTGACCTCCTCTGGTCTACCCAGGTGCTGCTGGTGTGAACGTACCAAGCCGACGTTGCTGAGGTCGAAGAGGCTGAACGGTCTGGAGCTGACGGCTTCCGTCTGGATGAAGTTCTTCAGGATGTCAGAGGATGTCGTCTGGATGTAGCCGTAGTCCTGAGAAAGAAGGAGAGAGGGAGATAATTCTCTGGATTGTGCCGTTATAAGTTTTAAAACAGGGATTCTACGCTCAAACTGTGCTGCAGCTGTCAGAGATTCTGCTGTTAAACCTCACCCGGACTCCTCCGCGTTTACAGAATAAAGTGTAATAAAACGGAGAAGCAGCTGAGCTTTCCTCACATCTTAACTCAAACAGGTGTTCAGGGGGAAACATTTATCAGGAAAGGCGCCTTACTTAGTTGACAGCAAAGCAGATTCAGTTTGAGGCTAAAAATTGTGTAACATATTATAGTTATTTTTTCAGATTAGAAATAAGTCTGGTTCTGCTGCAACGATTTGCACCCTTTGATTGCACAGAGTGGTTAGAAACAGGCACCTCCGTTAAATTATCATTCACTTAAACATTATCTCTACTGCTTTACTGTATAAAATTATTATGCAATAGAAATGTGTATTTTTGTTTTAATATCTATAAACTGCCTCTGTGAGGCACTATATCCTATTAGTGAATCACTATGAGATTCTTTTTGGCATCATGTGATTGTATATCACACAAAGGAAGTGCAGTCAAATGGTATCATTAGTAAAATCTTAACATAGGAAGTAGTGCTATTTTCCATTTAGAATTTTGGCACAGACACGCCACTATTTATAGGAATCATTTCGTCTGCCGTTGAGCGTTTTATAAATGTGTTTTGAGGTCAGCGTGATTCTGAGACACGTGTTAAACGCCAGCTCTGCTGCGTGTGCACAGTTAGCCTGAACCACGACCCCCCAGCCTGACTCGAAGGACTCACCACGACCTCGTCCAGCAGCTCGTAGATCAGGGCAAAGTTCATCTGCACCGACTTCTCCGACAGGCTGCCACAGTAATCTTTAACCAGAGCAGTTAACCTGCAAACAAGAATCCACACGGTCACAACTATATATATATATATATATATATATATATATATATATCCATCCATCCATTGTCTATCCCGCTTATTCCCTTTCGGGGTCGCAGGGGTCTGCTGGAGCCTATCCCAGCGCGTTAAGGCGAGAGGCAGGGATACACCCCAGATGGTCGCCAGCCAATCGTGGGGCACACACACCATTCACACACCATTCACTCTCACACTCACACCTATGGGCAATTTAGAGTTTACCAATTAACCTGAGCATGTTTTTTGTATTGTGGGAGGAAACCGGAGTACCCGGTGAAAACCCACGCAGACACGGGGAGAACATGCAAACTCCACACAGAAAGGCCCCAGACCCAGGCCCAAGGCGGGTCTTGAACCTGCGACCTTCTTGCTGTGAGGCAACAGTGCTTATATATATATATATATATATATATATATATATTATTTTTTGCATTTTTTTACCTTTGCAAGACAATATTTTTTGCATTTTTTTTACCCTTGCAAGACAATTTGTGGGTAATGAAAATAATCTTTACTTGCAGCCATAATCATCAAAAAGTTGTCTCATGTTGCTCTGAGCTGTAGTGATGAAACATGGATTAAAAATGGCGTTATGTGTAATTAAACTGCAGCTATAAAAATTGCAATAATAACAAAAAAAAATAGAAAAATGTATATATTGTGGTATAGTGGTGCAAAAAATGTAGTCAGCCATCATTTGTGCAAGTTAAAAAGATGATAGAGGCCTTTAATTTTCATTATAGATTTACCTCAACTATGAGAGGCAAAATAAAGGGAAAGAAATCCAGAAAAAATATGATTATTAGCTGAGACCTGCCATTATTATAAGTAATGAGAGTAGGACAGAGGAGAGGGAGATAAAGGTCTGCAATTTACCAATTAATTCGTTACAAATCCTACAATGTGATTTCTTGTTTTTCCCCTCATTCCGTTTCTCATAGTTAAGGTGGACGTATAAAGAAACTTACAGGCTATTCTGATCTTTTTAAGTGGGAGAACTTGCAACCCCATTTTATATTATCCCTCTGTTCGTTAGAAGCACATTTGAACGTGGAGACAGGAAGCTTGTTTCCATGGTGACACACTGTACCTATTGAGGAACTCGATGACAGTGAAGGGGGAGGAGTCGGCCGTCGTCGTGGCGACCCAGTAGAGTCCCCCCTGCCTGACGTGGACAAAGTGAAGATCCTTGTGAGTCTGTGGAACAAAAACACAGGACGGCAGTTCACTTTTTTTTTTTCAAGTGCATCATAAAACAGCAGAGAGGTTTTCCCTCACTGTAATTATTCCTTTTGCTTATACTGGATATTTAGATATCCTTCGAATGATTTTTAATGTAAGTAATGGGGGACAAAATCCACATTTATTTGATTCGTGAATGTATTGGTGTAACTCTAGGTGCTCTTGTCTATAAAAAGGCTTCACTACATCCCCAACACCCACACAAACAGGACACTAAATGCGTTACCATGACAACCGGAGGCTGATCCCCGGTCAGCGCTGTGACTTTCTCATAAAAGATGTTGACCACGTCGCTTCCTGCTTCCCCGCGGACTGGTGGTCGGGTTAAGAACTTTCACGCAGTCAGGAAAGTGCATGAAGGGAACTTGAGCTGCAAAAAATCTAATGAGCATTTTTAAAGTAGAGGAAAACCCGCATGTTAGTATTTTATGTTTTCTCTGTTGCCACGGTACGGCACGGTGAGGATACAGTCTTTATAGATGAGGTGGTCTCCCTGCGAGGACAAGATGAAGATCTGAGAAATCATCCTGCTGAGAGATGAGAGACACACACATCAGCTTTAGCTCAGACATATCAACATGTTTAGGGTTTTTATTTTGGGAAATAACATTTTGTACATACAGACAAAACAACAGCAAGATAATACCTTCTCATTAAAATGTTTTTCCATTACATTACATTGAACTGGTAAGGTTTGTAGAAATATACAATTTAAGTGTAAAAGTATATTTAAAATGTATATGTAAAATGAACTGATATGGTCAGAGTCATACATTAAATAAGTGTATTTTGAATATAATATTAATTTTATTTAAAAAATAAGATTCAAAAGAAATTTCTTGAAATTTAAATACAAATATTTCACAAACAGAATAATACTATTTATTTGGGAATTGTTTTTATTCAGAACCCTGAACATAAAATATAAAGGTGTAAGTAATAAATACTTATTTAGCTAAAAACATCTGGACAGATGTAATGTCATTACAGAATTAGAATTAGAGGAGGAATCAGTTGTTCTATAAAATATTCTGAGAAATGTTACTGAGGTATTAATATATAAAAAGGTTGGTCTGGTAAAGTTAAATTATACATTATTTGATTTTAGTTTTAGAAAAACATTTCTGTTTTTGTTTTTGGCTGCTTTGAAAAACATCTGGAATCCAGCAGCTCCCTCTGCTGGTACAGGATCTCATCCTGTTATTAAAAATAATGACATTCTCTACACAAGTTTAATAATTTCCTTTAACAAGTGTTCACATCTTTACAATAGTTACACAGCTGTGCTGCCTGTCTTGTGCCTGGTGTGGATTATAGAATCAGTAATTATTATATTATATAGGATACAACAAGCAAACTACACCCTAATATTCAGAAAGGTTTTTGCCTCTGATCTAATGAAAAAAAAACTTTAAACACTTTTAACATCCACACAGGTTTATTCCAGATTTAATAATTAAATAAGCCAATTTAATCAGAAGTTCCAGGCTAATTGTACTCTTTAAGCTTAAAATAAGTGAAATCACGTTAAATGTTGAGTTAAATGTTGAGTTGAAGCAGCATCAACTCCGATGTGTTTTTGCTGCTTTACTTTCTTTGACTCACCCGCAGAATCCCGTCAGGACCTGGAATTAATGACCGCTTCTCTCCCTATAACCATGAAGTCATATCAATAACTATGAGGCAGCGTGGAAAGAACATAACGAGCTGCTTAATCACCTTTAAATTTAATGAATAAATTAATTAAACCACGCGACAATAAGTCGTCATTAGACGATCAATACCCAGCTTTTACATAGACACGAACATTTACTAAAAGCATTAAAACGGAGCAGAAAGGTTCGTCTAATGCTCAGCGGATCGTCCGGTATCAGCTGACTGCTGTTTACGAACCGGGTCACCGGAACACGGTGACGTCACAGCGCCACCGTGCGGACAGGCGGGGGGAAATTAAATTACAATTACAATTGACTTTGTAAGGTTCGTAACTAAATAAGAAATAAAGAAAACAACAACAATACATGTTTTTTCCCAAAACCTTATTGAAAATTAGCAATTTACAAGTTTTTAACAATTAAGTTTTATACACATTACAATTGTAAGTCCATTTTGTTTTTTACAAACAAAATTAATTTTAATTGAGTCAGTATCAATGAACTGAGAACATAGGTAATAAGAAACACTTGTGAAAATAAACTAAATATACAGAAATAAAATAAGAATTAGGGTGTTGACAAGTAAAAGTATTTAAGCCTCATAAAATAAAAGAATGCAACTTAGGGGAAGGAAATGTTGACACAGTCTCATATAAAGTGTTTATAGACTATTTGAAAAATATCATGTATTTTTATAATTTCATGTTTAAAACATCCTGTGAAGGATTTGGTATTTTTTCCCATTTATTCTTATGTATATGATATTTTCCTGTTATGAGTAATACGTTCAATATTTTGTGAAATGCTTATAAACCATCCACAACACCTAAAAATCAGTAAACATTAAAAATGCTTTTCCTTTTATTTAACTGAACTATGAGCTGAAGTGGTTCATTTAATTTTTTTTTTCATTATTAGTTTATCAACTTTAAAGAACTGAACAACAATAAGTGCTCAGCCTTAACAGTAGCTGCAGTTCAGTCTTCCGGTCAGCACGCGGCGCAGGCGCGAGATCAACCGGAAGTGGCTCCTTGTTCCTTGTTTTCACTGTAACGCCGGACTGTGTGGCGGCAGGAGTTCAGCATGAAGTAAGAAGACGTTTTCACTTCAAAATAAATAATAAATAAAAAAATATTCATGTCTGTAACAGTTGACGTTAGATGAGGTTTTATTAGTAAATATTTCTCAGTAAATATCGCGAAGTTAATCTCCTCCTACAGGAAGCTGCTGGGGATCCTGGTTCAATGTTTAATTATAACAATTATTTGGTATAGGGTAGAAAGAATTGAATGTAATTTGTATGTTAGCATTACTTTCTCATAAATGAATTAATATACAGTACAGTAGTAAATGAAAAAGTGCACATAAACACTCACAATTTATGCTGGCGATTAAAACAAGTGAATGGAGACACTGATTCTGCTGTTTTATTACTGAGACACAGCTGCCACTCAGGAATCACTACCACCTATAGACATACATCTTTACAAAACTAATAAATACATTTTTACCACCGTGAGGAGTATTGACAGATGAAATTCTATGACTTTTAAGAAGTGATGGACGGCTGCAGCTCTCAGACACTACACAGTTTTATGTATCTGTCTTCTTTTTCTCAGTCCGCTGACGAAGGTGAAGCTGATCAATGAGCTGAATGAGCGTGAAGCCAACCTCGGGGTGAAGGAGTCCGTTTCCTGGCACACAGAGTACAAAGACAGCGCCTGGATATTTGTTGGTAAGACTTAAAAATAAAACAAGTACCTTTATTCTCTCCAGATAAATTATATCCATTATGTTTTGTTCAAATCCTACATGCTTTGTCAGGGGTTTCTCATGTGTAACAAGATAAGATAAGACAGGACTTTATTGATCCCACAACGGGGAAATTTGTCTGTTACTGCAGCGTACAGAGTAAAGAAAGAAAAAAAAAAAGCTAAAGAAGATAAAAGCTATAAAAAATAAAAATGCACACAACACTATGCACAAAATTCGTAGAATTTGTTGCTGATCAGCATACACAGTATGCATTATGGACATAGAATGGAGAAAAAATACTAATACATGCACGTACATATCTACATACATACACATACACACATATTTGCATATATATACGCACATACACACATGTACACATACATAGCTAATGCATACTTAAGGTGCAGGGTGTGTGTGTAGAGGAAAGTGACGAGTGAGGGAAAAGTGACTACAGTAGATTCGTGTTTATGTTATGTTATACACGAAGAAGCTGAATTCTGATTCCTGTGTGTTTCCTGCAGGAGGATTTCCATACGAGCTGACAGAAGGAGACATCATCTGCGTCTTCTCTCAGTACGTAGCAGCAAATTCTTTCAACCCTGCTCTCCTCTACCATCCGACAGCGGTTAAACGATTTAACTCTCCTGTGCCTCCTGCCCAGGTATGGGGAGATCGTCAACATCAACCTGGTGCGAGACAAGAAGACGGGGAAGTCCAAAGGTTTCTGCTTCATCTGCTACGAGGACCAGAGGAGCACCATCTTGGCCGTGGACAACTTGAACAGCATCAAGGTGAGACAGAAGTTACTGTAACACCACATCTGCTTTATTGAAAACCAGTTTTAGGGGAAGTTGCATGCTATTCCAGGTGCCTGAAACAAAATGGAAATGGTTCTGTCGTGTCTTTGCCAAAAAAGGTGTGAAAAGATTCATTTAAAGCTTATCACATCATCTAATAGAGATTCTATATATGTTGCCTCCTCTTTATTTAATTGGCTTAACTGGCACATTAGCTAAATGTAGAACATCCTGTGTCCAAGGATGAGGTCGTCAGACGAGACTCCAGGAAGCTCCAAATTAGCACAATTTTTCACTTCTAAAAAAACCCATAATATAATGGATGTTTGTTTGCATCCACTCCTGTTGTGTGAATTTTATCAGATTAACAGTCGGCACCATTAAACTGCTGCAGAGGACAACATTGTTTCTGAAATGCATCTGCATTTCTTTTTATAACTACTCTTACTGACAAAGGAAAAAATATTTCAATATGTTTTTTATGTGCAAATTTAATGGATGGATGGATGGACATACAACTTTGAGTTACTGCACTTTGATGTTTTTAGAAAAAGTCATTAATTTATGAACTTTGAAGAAGATGATTTCTAAAAGAGTCTGAGTGATTTCTTTCTTCTTTTTAAAGTAATGTCTGTCTCTGATTTCGTGCCGCTAGATTAAAGGTCGGACTATCCGCGTGGATCACGTCAAAGACTACCGTCCTCCCAAAGACACGGAAGACATCGACGACATCACCAAACTCCTCCGGGAGGAGGGCTGCGCCCCCAAAACTGCGGAGCCGTCGTCCTCTGACGAGGAGGAGGAGCAACACGCCGTCCCTGTAAAGAAGCCCAAAAAAGGTGAGGTCACTTCCTGTCGCCGGCGGCTCTGTTTTCACCCGATCAACAGATCTTTATTCTTCTGCTTTTTTTTTTTCTCTGTCAGACAAGAAAGAGAAGAAAAAGAAGAAGAAAGAGAAGAAGGAGAAGAAGAAGAAGAAGGAGAAAGAGAGAGGAAAACGCTCCTCCTCCTCCTCCTCCTCCTCTTCCTCACCTCCTCCCGCTGTCGTGGTCAAAGAGGAGAAACTGGACGTCGCCTACGACAAGTACAACCAGAGGGACGGGCAGAACGGACAGAGAGCGAGGGAGGACGAAAGGAGGAGAGAGGGAGACGAAGACAGGAGGAGGAACAGAGAGAGGGAGAGCGACAGGAGGAGAGAGATGGACAGAGACCACAACAGGAAAAGAGAGTCGGACCCGGACAACGAGAGACGAAGGGACGGGGACAGAAGAAGAGAGACAGACAGGGACAGAGACAGAAGAAGAGAGACAGACAGGGACAGAGAAGAAAGGAGCAGAGACACTGACAGGGACAGAGAAGAAAGGAGCAGAGACACTGACAGGGACAGAGAAGAAAGGAGCAGAGACACTGACAGGGACAGAAAAAGAGAGGCAGACAGGGACAGTGACAGAAGGAGAGACACAGATCGAGAGAGAGACAGCTACAGGAAACCAGAGACAGACAGAGACAGAGACAGATCCAGAAAACACTGACACCTCCTGTAGTTGTAAATGTTGTCGTGAGGTTGTTGGTTAAGAATCAGATCTGCTCTTAATTTATTAATCGATTCTCTAGTAAATCAAGGGCATTTTTTTATTCTTCTCTTCTCCTTGTTTCATTCCCACTGTCCAGCAAAATTAGTGTTTTGTAAAGTTTGGAAGATTTTTTTTGTAATAAAAAAATGTTTTTACTTGCTGTGTTTGTGTTTAATGTATTTAAAAAATGAGATCAACATGGTTTTAATAAAACAAAAAAAACACCTAAATGAGCAGCATTTCCGTATATGAAGGAAATTTCAAGACAATCCATCAAATTATTAAGGTATAAAACTCTGAACAAACATACCTGACATCGGCCTCATGGTGGCGCTGGTGGATAAATCAGAGGATCATCTCAAACTAAATTCATCAAACAGTTGAGCTGCTGCTGTGAAGCTGATAGAAAAAATGAAGCTGTTAATAAAGCAAAAGGCTGCACGCAGAATTAGGTTTAATATTCAAATGTTTTACACAAGGAGCAATAAGAAAATCCCAGGTTCAAGGCCTTGAGTTGAGATATTTTTGTGTGGAGTCTGCATATAATTCTGTCCAGTGTCTTAAATGTGGTTTACACTGTTGTAAATGTACAGATATGTAGAATTACGGGGAAATTATAACAAAAACTTGTCTCTTCACATTTGCTGAAAATTTCTAGACATATTAAAATAATCAGCAAATAAAACCAGGGCTGCAAATCTCATTATAGCTACTGTTTAATCTATTAAAACAAGATCACACAAATCTCAGATCGAAGTCCGAGAAGTGGTAATAGTGATAGTAAATGTGGTAGTCTGCCTTTTTTGCTTAAAAAGTTGTATTTAACTTTATTTTAATTATTTGGCTAATTATTGCAGCTCAATATTTAATGATAATGTAGTACAACAAAAAATACTTAATAAATCATGCTAGAATGCTTATTATTCAGTTACACCGCACCACCCTGGAACACGAAGATGTAAAGATCAGCCACAGAGAAACAAACTGCACCCATTTATTAAAGAAACGTCACAGAACTGATCAGAACATCGAGAACAAATAAAGGTCACATGAAAAACATCCTCATATTCAGACGATGTGAGCAGCTGCTCAGCTTTCAACTAGTGGATTCTATTCATTTCACTGTGAATTCACCTGGAGGTGTGACGGATCCCCTCCACCCGACATGATGATGATGATCTGCACTTTTTAAAGAGGAAACATCCCGGAAATAAGGAAATAATTTGGTAAATGTGGGGGGGGGGGATCTTTGGAAGCAGAGCTGCAGAAAATCAGAAACTTTACACGTGTGTGTTACATAATCTGTTATTGAACGAACCTTCTCAGGTTCACTTGCAGATAATTGGAGTTATTAAGCCTGAAGCATATTAACATGGAAACACTTATTTTCTCCATAATTATGACCAAATTAAAACTCCTTTCCAGGAAACCACTTGTAAAAAAGAGCTGTAAAACAAAAACAAAAAAGAAGCATTAGACACATTTCATGATAACGTGTCGTTTCTAAAAACACGTTCTGATGCACTGAATGAATCCTTTGCTAATTAAAGCAGCAATTAGAGAAGCTGAAGAGAACATCTGAGGTTTGGTGTCGATCGGCAGCTCGTTAACAGGATTAACGTTAAAAACATTCGTTTCCTCCATGAGGAGACGTTACGAAGGGAACGTGTGATAGTCGAAGCAAAAGTTCTGCTGTTGGGTCCAAGTTCTCATCATGTCCAGTGAACAGAACACAAAAAATGTGTGTGTGTGTGTGTGTGTACACACACGCCGTTCAAGAGCTCTAGAACACATTTCCCCCATTTTTATTGAACACCCATACAGATATTCCACTTTATCTATAACAGGAGGCAGTGTGTGTATAGACACAGCCTGTGTAGAGAAACTGTGCCTTAAAACAATCAGTCATGATTTGTGTGAAGTTGTGATGTCACAACTATACAGTCACAGCCAAGTCAAATCAGCCAATCAGAGGAGAGGCTCAGAAAAATAAAAGCTTAAGAAAGGAGGCGTGAAATGTCTCTTGTAAGGGACGTGTGGGTCACAAATTAAAAAAAAAAATAAAAAATAAAAGTATAAGAGACATTTAAATGGTAAAAAAAATAAATAGTCAACTACCCAAAAAAAAGGAAAAAAAAAGATCAAATTTTAGTAATAAAGTAATTAACAACTTTGACTTCTAGCTTTTCTGTAGAAATAGACATAAATAAAATCATAAAGATGATCCAGATAATTACTCTGATGCCAGCTAAGACGTTAAAACACACATTTTAATAAAAACTGAGAAAAATCAAGGTGTTCTGTAGCTTTTGACCAGCAGTGTGTGTGCACATATATATTTATTAGCATTCCTGAATAGCTGGTCCCAGTCCAGGTTTCTGTCTGATAGTCAGTTCTTGGTAACAATTAGTAGATTAATCAATAGAAAAATAATTGTCCACTACTTTGAAAAAGGGTTTAAGTCTGTTTTAGACTTTTAGGTGATAATTAGAGCCATTTGAAGACGTTCACTTGGACACTTTTCTACCAGAAGTCCATAAAACATAAGAAAAAAAATTAGATATAAGATATACGATTTTTCTTACTCAGTCTAACCAATAAGACTAGGAAATTTTGATTAATAGATTTAATACTTGCAGATTCACTTTCTATTGATCTACAAATTGTTTTCTAGCATTTTACAAACCAGACCATTAATTATAGATTTAGTATATTAATTGATTATTAATATAACAGGGAAAAAAGCCTGCTCTACGCAATCAATTAATAACGCAGCTGATATTTTACCTTTGATTTACCTAAAAAAAAAAAAATACTAATATAATCTAATTCCCAAAAGCCAACGAACAGACAGAAACCTGGAGATTTGTCACTTTTCCTGGTTTGTGTTTGACGACGGGTGACAAAGTGATAAAACACCACGTGGATGGTGGAAAAAATAAAATAAAAAATAAAAGCACCAATGTCCGTAGGAAGGACTTCTTACAGAATAAAATGTTCAGTTTGTGACATCTGTCCCTGTTTTATTTTTTCTCGTTTGTCCTCGTCCTTTATTCATATCAGTATTTGTTGAAGTGACCGTTCAGCTGCTGTTGGTCAGACAAAAAAAAAAAAAAAAAATGACAGAAACCGGCTTAGAAAATTACTCTGAAAATATCTGTACAACCGAGCAACCGCTAACACAAATACCGTACGACGAGCACGAGGAACGGTTCTAGCGGTCGTCCGTTTCATAGAAAATATACGGTCATCAAAAGCGTCTTTTATACAACATTTGTAGAAAGCGAGTGGGCTGTGAAGTGGATATCAGGAAGGAACAAAAATATAGAATAAAGCAGCGTTTCCTCCGTTTTTTTATTTTATTCAGCTCAAGTTTGACGTCACGTCATCAACAGTGTTTGTTACCGGGCAGAATGAGCGGGAAACTGCTTCATTTGAATGACTTATTAATTAATTTAGGAAGATTCACTAAAATGGTAAAATAAATGATTTTTTTTTTGGTCACTATGCACTGATTTTCTTACGATTTATAATCACAATTTAACAATTAAGTTTTTGTTTTTTTTCCCCTATTTTTTGGAGGTTCTAAACCACTTGTAAGATGCCATGTGACCTAAGAGCAGAATTTTAAAAAATATTAATAAAAAATAGGAAATGTGTCCGTATCGTATATGGCTTCCTGCTTGAGGCTCATTCTTCCTGATATTTTAAAATATTTCAGGCTGAAAATGACAATATTATGTTTGTATTTTAGTTTGTCTTAAAACACTAAAACACGGAGGAAACAGTGCTGAGGTCTGAGAGTTTTGCAGTTTCAGTTACAGACGTGTCCATGATCAGAGGTATCTGGTGAAGTTGGTTTCTTCCTGGTGAGTCGCTATGAAGGTTTAGAGACAACAAAATGTCGGGGAATCTTTGTTACCCCCCTCATAAGCCTCCAAAGATAACTAATAATCTTTGTCCTTCAGGTCACTGTGGCTTGAAAGAAGCAAACAGCGTTTTTTAAATATATTTCTCTCGCTTTGTCAGTTCTGCGAAAATCCTCCTCGGCCGTCTTTTCCTGGGAAATAAACTGACGTGAGGTGACGCTTCATCAGCACCAAGAAAGAGCTGGAACAGGAAGGAGGAGGCGGGCAGTACAAACATAAGGCGCTGGCGGCTAAACAGATTGCAGGAGAAAGGAATCGAGGAAGATCATTCCTCCGTTTTTCAGATTTTTTTTTCTTTTATCTGAGATTAAAGATCTCAGGTTTGAGGATTTAACCGGATTCCACGTCTGAGCCGGTTTCCCCAGACACGAAAAACCTCCGAAACGTGTGAGACGAGCCTGCAGAGAATCAAATACAGTGTCCAAAAAAAAAAAGAAAATACAAAAAGAGAAAGAAACAGGCCTGACGCTGACAGGCTGCAGCAGGGGTTTGAACCAGCAACCTCTGCTTCACAGCCTGCGTGTTCACATTATTCTACTTCACTTTAAACTGCCAGCAGCCTTTCACAAGTTTTATTTATTTTGCACATGTATGTTAAAACAATCTCAATCCCCACTGACTTGATATATGAAGAACATTGTCCACACACAGTGTCCAATGTTTAAGCCCCAATAAAGTTAAATTTGAAGTATTCTGGCTTCTGTAAAAACTTACTGGACTGAAAAAATAAAATCAACCTCACCAGGCAAATGATGCTGAATATTCATGACTTGTTGGCATATTGATTAATTATTTAAAACGTAATATTTGGTACATATGTTTTGATGGTATAAATCAACCAGGCCTGATACTCCTTAATTCAGATTTTTATATCTTTAATATAATAATATACCTAAATTAACTGGGTACCACATTTGCTAAATGAATCAGAATGCTTATATATCTGGCTGTCTGTATATATCCATACATTTCTCTTACCTGTGGGTTCATTATTTAAAAGTCACTTTCTCAGTTGTTTGAGCAGTTTCTAGACAAAAGGGATAAAACACTCTACAAATTTCCAATTCCTTTAAAAATGTCAATAGTTCCAGGAATCTTCATAGTTTTGAACACTTTATTATTTTATATATATATTTTTTATTGCTATAATAATTGCACTAGTTGTCCTGAAGAGGGCGCTGCTCCATGTCATAACCTGGTATCAGCTGGCACAAAGAGGGAGTTCCATTCACGGTGGACGACACCTCGAAAACACACAACATGGAGTACATGAAGTGTTTTTATATACACGCCACCATGTTCTCAAATATCCTAATGGATCATTTTTCCTACATTTTTTGAGGAGCAAAGAACACATCAGAACTGCTAAAGCACACAGATTCGAACCCTCCCTGATTGAAAAGGATCGGTACCAAAACTGCAGCAAAGCGAAAGTCAGAATATTGTGAACACGCCGTCTGGGCTGAAATCCGATGAACCTGACGAGACGCCTGCAGGGGGCCTGTGCCGTGAAGTTTTCATCTGCTTCCTCTAGACTACAGAAGTCTCCTTTCAGTTTCATTAAACCCGGGGCAGCTCGCTCTGTCCGCCTGGCGGTTCCGACCTGGACCACCTGGCTGACCTTTTTACCCCCTATATGGATTATAGAAGGACAGGGGAGGCCTGACATTTTTTCCCCCCGCTGCTGGACTTTTCTTCCACCTCCAGCAGGTAGAAACAACGTCATTCGTTAAATATTATAAAAAACGGACATCACGCGGCCTCTCGCTTCCAATGTTCCGCTTCGTCCCCCACAAACGACTCCAGGCCGCAGCGAGACAGAAGGTGAACGCGACACCTTCGACCTCAGCACATGGAGATGGTGACGTTGATCCCCAGGTTGCCGTTGTCGGCGAACAGGTGAGCGATGGAGGTGTCGAACACCAGGCAGTCGCTGTTCATGATGGCGGCCGCCACGCCGTCATGGATGGAGCGCGGCGTGGCCTCCCAGGTGAGGCGGCGGCGGTTGCCGTTGAGCTCCAGGCGGTAGGCGAAGTTCTCGGCCTGCTTGCGCGTGCCGATGAGCAGCACGACGGCGAAGAACTGCTGGTGGCCCTCGTACTTCTCCTGCTTCTCCAGCACCAGCATGAAGTGGTGGCTGAAGCACGACTGCATCATCACCCAGTCCACGGCGCCCGGCAGGTTGATGTCCGTCGCCAGGAAGACGATGTCCTCGCCCTGCAGGACGACACGACGAATTTATCCCCTTTTTTACCCCCAATATTGAACCATCTTTGACTTTCACTCAGTTTTTTTTGTTGCTCATATCAGACACTTCTGCACAAGTGCACAAATAAATTACATTGATACCTGTACAACAGCATACTGTCTCATCTTTATTTCACGTATATCACCTATATATGGGTCAGTGACAATGTCAGAATCCTACAAATTTAGTACAAGATAGTTTAACACTTAGAAAAAAATGCTATCAACCACTTTAGGTGGATTAAATGTTTAAAACGTCTCATTCTTTTTTCCCCAGTTACATCATTTGACATTTTATGGAATAAATAAAAGGATTGTAAATCCTGATTTATCACTAGGAGAAAGTCAAGATAAATTGAAGTGAGTTTTAAAAGTACATTTTACATTTTTGGGTTGGTAAAAAAACTTTACCAATTTTTCCACAGGTGTTTTTTTTTTTTTTAAATTTAAACTGAATGTGTGATTTTTTGACAAAAAATGTTAAATGGTGTAACCAAAAAAATAAATAAAAAAAATACATTTTAAGAACTGAATTCACCTTGAATATAAAAGCACATTTTAATACTACTTATTAGGGTTATACCACAATATATTTTTTAACATAAACCCATATTACTTCTATACCACAGTTCTTATCCAAGCTTTAATTTGGGGAAAAATAAAATAGAAATGAGCCAGAAAGAAAGAAAATATCATGCACTGATGCAATAAACATGTGTAATTGTTTTACTGAAGTCCTGAATGCCCTCTGTCCCACTTTAACGTGATATTCTGAGGTGAGGGTTGGGAGCTGACCTGCAGCGTGGTGATGGACTTGTGCGCGTGCATCAGGTGGGGCATGACGGCCTCCAGCGACCCGTGCCACTTGCAGGTCGCCCCGGGACACGGGCAGGTGTACGGCCGGAACTCGCACACCTCCTCGTGGTCGGGCTTCTCGCTGTGGTGGAGGGACAGCAGGCAGCCGGCCGACGAGTACTGCAGAGAGGACGGGGTCAGACACACCTTCATCATCATCATCATCAATACCAGCAGCTTCCTGCAGACGAGGTTTTAAAACAACCCAAGATCACAGCTTATTCTTGGAGAGTGAATAATTAACATAATACTGTGTTAAATGTGCAAAAACAGTTGATATATTAATGTTGCATTTGACTTGGTAGCTCTTTAGTAGCTGCACATGTAAAATATCACAGGTCCCTAAATTATTAGCATCTCATTAATTCATTCCTGCATGGGAAAGCTCTTCAGTCTCGTACACAAGTGAGAAATTGTGGGAGCGAGTGGGAGAAAAAAAAAAAAAAAAAAAAAAAAACAACCTGTATGCAGGCTTATTGTCACTCGAACTCACTTAAACAAAGGCATTGTTCCGAATCTCAAACACATGATGCTGTAAAAGAACCGTAACGATGGCAACAAGCAATCAGCGGCTCGTGGTCGGCACGCTGCATGAAAACAAAAAAAACGTGAGGATTCAAAGACTTCAGGGATATATATGAATATATTCAACAAATAACCGCTTCTACAGAATCCCCTGGACAGATTTCTTGGAAAACCGCCCGCAAATTGGAATCATTTCACAGACAAAACATTAATCTGCAACTAATTTGGCGTCCGGCAGCTTGAGAACATCCCTTGATTTAATTTACCCCTGATTAAAATGATGCAGATGAAGTGTGAGGCAGCCTGTAATGCAAATACAGCCAGAGTCTGTGTGTGTGTGTTTGAGAGTGTGTGTGTGTGTAGATTCTGGTCATTCCGCAGCAAATTGCAATATAATGGATGCAGCCGTCTCTCCCTGCTTTCCTGAGAAGCTGAAGGTCACAGTGATGGGATTCTCCCTCCCTACTCTTTTATCTGGAACAACACAGCACCTATAGAAATGAGCCGGAGCCCTATACGGCGACGGGGAAAGCCAAATGAGGTATGAAAACAGCGAGAAGGCCGCCGCGCTGTTTTTCAGGAGCCGAGGAAAACCGTCACTCGGGGGGGAAAGGCAGGCAGGCGACGGGTGTTAGTGATGCCGTTTGAACATCAAGAGCATCCATAAACATGAGGGGAGGGAGGAGAGAGGAGGGGGGGGAGGCACGGCGCCGCTGGAGAGAAGAGAATACACCATCAGTTTCACTTTGGCTGCTGCATTAAATCTGAGCATCGGTGCGTTCCTGAAGACGCCTGCTGATTGGTCAGCTTGACCTCGGGATGGCGGACAGTAAATTCTCGCCTGCAGCCTGGCGGCGGTGTGATCAGACATCAGAGAATAAAACATGATCGTAACTAGAGAAATAAAATACCATTTGACACAAAAACTCGTATCTCTCGTGCTCGAGTCACCTTCTCCTTAGTTATTTCCTCTGCTTCTTAGATGCATTTTTCCCCTCTATTGTCATGCTACATAGGGGAAATCCCCCTTTAAAGCCAATGTTTATTTATTTATAAATCATCAACACACTTCAAAAAAAATCTGAACATGCATGCCTGGTAAACAATGTGATTAAATAGAGATTATATCTGAAGGTGAAAACTGGATCCACAGAAACGTTTCCCTGATGCTCGCGAACACACACTTGATATTCTCTTCTGCTCCGCTGCTTGTTGAATGTTTTCTCCTCACAGCATGACAAGTGGATTAGCTCCTGAGAGGTGTACTGCCGGAGTGGATTAGGCAGTTTGGCCTGGATAAAAAGGAAAACACACGCACATCTGGGGTGGAGGGGGGGTGCAGGCTGCGAGCGGATGACGGATGCTTTCATTTATTCATGGATATATCATTCTAAACTCCATCTGTTTTTTGTTTTTTTTTGATCCAGGCCTGGTGACACATTCTGTATTTACAGGAAGCAGACGACAGTGACTGTGAATTTGTCAATAGTGACATAACTGTTGTAAAGATGCAATAAGAAATGGCCAAAGACCAGCCTTAGGACCCCTAAATATCAAAAGACGCCACAGATTTAATCATTGGAAACGGATTTAGATCCACTGCAGTAACAACCACAATAAGCCCATTGTGTACCAACATATATATGTAATGGAAAAGGAGGGCGAGGGCTGAGAGGAAGTTGTTAACTTCCCAGCAGGAGGTTCAGCGTTTGATTAAATATTCATCTGCTCCGCGGGTCAGAACCATCATCATTATGCTGGAAAAACAAGACTGAGGTTTCCAGATCGAAACTGCTGCTTGTATTCCCTTTTAGTTTGAAGCGACTCCTCCAAACAAACGTGCACTTCATACATACATATATATAAAAATGTATAATAACATAATCACAATTTTCAACTACGACCGATCTTTCCATGACTTCATCTTCATGTGGTCTGTGCAGTTTCGGTGAAACCCACAGATGTTATTTTCAACCCTGGTCGATTTTAACCACGTCAATCTCAACCACCTGTTTTATGTATTTGCACCGTCGACCCAGCAGGAGTATCAGAGATCATTTATAATCACTAGAAACTCACCAAATATATATATATATAAAACACAAGCCCTGTACGGACAGGAAGCGAGGAAAGAACTCAAGTCAGATCTGACCACACTCAGGCTTTCACTAAAATAACTAAACTCACTAAAATTTGATGTAATATATAAAGTAGATATCAGGACATCACTACCTGTGACTTTACTTTCAGACAAAGTCATTACTGCTGATGATAAACCTCCAGAAATACACATAAAAAAGTAGTAAAATTTAAAAGAATGAATAAAAATAAAAAGTACCCCAGCGATAGTTTCATGTTACACTGCAAAAAGGAGCTAATTCATAGGACTTTTATAGTGATTATCTAACTAAATGTGTGCAAATCTAGTGTGAAACCGTGCTCTGAAAGAACATCAGCGTCTACCTGTAGGCGATATTACAACAGATCTTGCAGATTCACAAAGACATTTTTGCAGAAAATGGGAAGAAAAGGAAAAAAACAGCTAAAACTTAAAATTACAAGGACATTGGTGCGGACAGGATTTAAATGACAAAGGAGCAGCGAGTTCACAGACGACCAGTCTGTAATTATTACAATGAGCCTCATACAGCGAGGGACTGGTCGAACCACCACCTCTGATCATATCTGCACACTGATGTAAAGGCCTGTTAAAGCCTTTTCTGTTGTTTAGCGGAACGGATGCTAAAAGCAGCAGCTGGAGGAGAAAGAGGAGAAGCTTTCCAGAAACAGACCCTGATGTCATCGAGTTCCTTCAATCTTAAAACAAGAAAAAAAAAGACAGAAAGAAAGAGGAGATGACTCATTGCAGGAATCTCATACAAGTCAACTTCCCCCCAAGTTCAGAACATTTTAGATCTCCACTTCTCAAGCTGCGTTTATACATTTTTTAGAAGCCAGAGGAGCAAACCCGTGCGGGGGATCTCATCGGTGGCTGCGCTTTCTGCCTCTGAGAGCAAAGTCAGGTCCTCAGATTGTCTAATCCTGCAATAACGAGCTGTGATCACAACATTAACATCACAACAATTGAAGTCCACTTGTTCCCAAAACAGGTTGCACATCCATAAAGAGAGCGAGCTACACCAGGTGAATACAAGTCTCTATTTTTAGCTCTATTTTTAGCCACTAGCAACTCCTCTGGGAAATATCTGTTCTTCAGCAGCTAAATGTGAAGTGAACCACAGCTAACTGGATGTGGGGGGGGGGGGGGGGTTAGAGAATGAACAAAAATAGTAAAGTTGCAGCCGGGACAGCGGTGACATCTCTAACCAGATGGTGAACAGCTGCCGGTCCAAAAAACACGAGCAGGATTCAGCCATTCATCCACTGAAATATTCAGCTGGGGCCACATTCTCCACCACGCTGGCTGATTCTGTGCAGAGCAGAAAAAAAAAGTCGTTGCAGATTCTCGTCCTGCATCACCACGATCAATACCAATCAGGATAAAAGTGCTTAGAGAGAGAGACGGAGTGTGTGTGTGGTGAGACACTTTGAGTTAAAGCTTTGGTGAATGAAATCTGTTTACCTCCTAACCCCCTTCCTTAACAGACCGGTTTGGATCAATGATGACATTGAAACCCGTCAAGACAAAGCAGTTCACACTAAGCAGCCTCCACAATATGCAAATACGAAAATGCAGGCTTGATGTCGTGCGTACAGGAACACGACAAAAGAGATGGCGCCGATGAAGATCTTTATCGTCGTCATCAATCATCTACGGCAGCAGCTTCACACAAGAGCTGTTCTCTTTAATGTCACCTTCGACAGCTCAGGTTTGATGTAGCTTCAGCTTTCATCATCACGATCACAACGTAAAAAGGAACAGAATGTTAAAAAGAATGATCTGCTTTAAGAACACTTTGCCTTTTTTCCCCTCCACATATTTCTGGGATTGTGTTACGTTGCGGCGAAACTGAGAAAGGTTTAACTTTATCCAAACGTCCTCTGACGTGCAGGAGTGACAAACCATGAATAAATATATCACTTTTCATCCGCAGGCAGGAGATTTGTTGGAACATGTCTAAATATAATTTGCCTGAGGAAGACCCAGTCGTGTCATATCATCGCTTTCGAGACGGAAAAACATTTCTTGGGAATATGAAGACGCACTCGTCTGCCTCTTCCGCTTAAACCTTCTCCGGTGTCTCAAGGACTCACCTGGCTGCCCGGCAGCGGCTTGGTGCGGCCGACGGGTCGGCTGGCACTGTCCCTGACCTCTGACCCCTGCTGCTGCTGTCCGGCGTTAGCGGTTAGCCCCGCGGCGCCGGCCGAGCCGACGCCGTGGTGGCGGTGCCAGCCCAGCAGGCAGCGCCACTGAGCCAGCTCCCTGAGGAGAGGCAGGCAGGAGGCCGGACACAGCATCGAACACACAACCGCTGCTGACACAAACACACACATATACACACACACAGCTCGATTACTTGCGAACTTGCGGAGTTTGTGCTAAATTCCTTCCTGAGCTCTCAGTAACTACCAGCTAGTTTCAAACGGATTTATTAATCAGTTTTTACCGAAAGAAAGTGTGAATTTAGATCCGATTCTGATATAAAAATAAGTTTTATCGCGTCAAATTTAGTAAAATATGTCAATATGACTTAGGATTTTTTCTTTTAGAGTGTTGAGTAACATTTCACTCATTGATAAAAACATTCGTTGTTTCCTCCTGTTTAAAATTAACATTTCAAAACTTGTCATTGCGAAGTTATTTGCCCGTCCATCCATACGTAACCAGAAAGACGGGAGGACGAAAACAGCAGCAGCCGGTGAGCAGCTGCTCAGACGGCCTGCAGGGCCACGTGGAGATCATATAGCAGGGAGATTAAACATCGGCTGGCTGCGTGTCTGACCAGGTTTGGCTGCTGAAAAACACATGAAAATCACAAAACCCCCCCCCTCCAACACACACACACACACCGTCTGTGTAAGGAAATAACTCCTCCGCTTACACACTCACACCCTGTTCACATTTTTTAAGTTGGAGTTAGTTTGACTTGACAAAACAATTTAGAACTAGATGTTGAAATTTAGTTTTAAAGTCGTCTATTCAGGTGAATTTGCTTGGCCTTAAAATCTTTAAACTGATTTTTTTATTTTACGTCGTTTAACTCTGCGGATTGTTTTCTACAAAATTTTAGAAGCTAACGAAAAGGATTCCTTAGAGCACACGAAGTCTTCTTTCTATTAGATTTATTGTCAAATATACTATATTATAATAGCAATATTGATTATCAGACTTACTGTCAGTTTTTTATCAATTCATTCATAAAGATCTATGCGGACAAGATTAAGAAATTATACAAACAAGAACTGTTTGGAAGTGAATAGGAGAGGGATAGAATCCAATAAACTGTCAATTATTTAATTACCGACTCCAATAAACAGTAAACAAGTGTGTTGGTAATTACAATTAATTGATTTTTCAGTCAATTACATTCTACAGAACAGTGCATTCATTGCAGCTTTACAATTGGGTACACATAGCTATGCCTAATAAATGCATTAAGAAACATGGCTGCAACTAATAATGTAGTTATTTTACATTAGCAATTCATCTCATGCTTTTTCTGACCAATTATTTGATTATTTTAATAATACAATGTCAGGATTTTTTATGTCCAAGTTGATGTCTTCAAATTTTCAAAGATTACTCAGAAACAGTCTACAAATACACAGAGATATGAAACAATCTGAATTAGCGAACTAGTTTTTTCCTACTGAATACAATTTTGATAATTATTGATGATAACAATTGTTAGTTTCTAAACAGACTGTTGACTCACTGATCACACTTTATATGTAAAGCATGTCTTAGGCTGTAAAATTATTAGATCATAGACAAATACACACATGACTGCAAGTACCACCAAATTACTTCTGTCAATGTATTGTGTGTAAAGTTCAGAGCTGTATTTCACCCAAATGACTGAATTAGTTTCTAGCTTCTGTACATAGACACCACTGCTGGATGCTGCTGTGTAACTAATGTGCTGAAATTCTGCCCATTATTTCTCCTTTTCTCACTTAATCACTGTTCAAACACTGCAAATCCGTTTCCTTCTGGGATCATAATAAACCTCTAAACAAGAATTGAACACAATTTTAAATTATACACTAGTGTCAGCTTCTTCCATGTGAGCATTTACGGTTTTTCTCTGTCGCAAATTGAATATTTTGAGGTTTTGAAGCATTGATCAGAAGAAACCAGACATGTGAAGATATCAAACACTTCTCTGGAAGCTGAGTTTTCTGAAGCGAATGGAGAAAATAATCAATAATGGAGATAATTAGTTAAAGTCATATCGTTAACCCACACAAACAAACAGGCTTAACAATGTAAGTTTAACAATGAGCCAATCGATCAGTTTGATTGAATTTACCAACAATTTCTATTCCACTGACCATACAAATCAAACATTGGCTAACAGATGATCGATCATTCCCACAGGAGTTCTTAGTTGCAACCCCAATCTGCTCACACACTCACACTCGTGAACAAACACACACACACGTACCAGCTCCTGTTGGTTAATCTAAACAGACGCAGCTGTAATGCAGTTGAACCTCGCTCGCCCACTCTCTCTCCCTCTCTCTCGCCTGCTGCAGCAGCAGAAAAAAAAACAAACTGGAAAAAAAATCCAAAGCACTGAAAACACAAACACTGACGCGCAGCTGCTGAAACACACACACACTCACAAACACACACTGTCAGCTGTGTGGCGGTTGTCCGTCCGAGGGGGGGGAAACACACTCTCCCTGTTGTGTTTTTTTGGAAATGTCTCTCTGCCCCTTCTTCTTCTTCTTCTTCTCCTCTGACTGAGCGACAGAAAAACATTCGTCCTCCAACCGACCGCGCGGTGCCGTCACCAAGACGCAGCAGCACGCATACACACACTCATGCACACACACACACACACACACACACACATACATACACAGAGGGTGGGGGCGGGGAGAAAGAAAGCTGAGAGAGAGAGAATAAATGGGCAGTATCGCTCAGACGAGATCCTCCTCCTCCTCCGAGCATCTGTCCAACCCCCCAAACACACACACACACACACACACACACACACACACTTTCATGTCTCCTTTCCTTTCAACTCTGCTGTGTGCGTTTATCATAGGTTATTCCTGTATGTAAATGCATGCGTTACCGAGCAAGCCGTTAGCCTTTTAAAGGGGATGTAATCAACACAATTCCCTGGTGTACTTTTATATTCTGGCTCTACTCTAATTTCTTTGCGTGGTTTATATAGTTTAACCTTATTTATCTCACGCTGGCCCTTTAAGCAGCCCCTCGGTGCAGCCTCTGTCAGAACAAGGCTGTTTTTGCTCGTCCCGTCTCTTCTAAGACCCTCCTGGTCCGTTTCTGATTGGTCAGTTTCAGGAGGTTCCGGAAGCTATGCAAACTAACTATAGTAGCAGGATTAAACTTCTTTTTTTTCTCCTGCTTTGCTCCGAATAGAAACGTCTCCATAAATAAATCTCTCTGAATGTTATGTAATATGACTTCTTGGCATCCAACTCTACAGAACCATCAAGCGAAGGTAACTCTGCTGCAAAAAAAAGCATCCAGAGCAGGCTGAAGCCCTAATTTTGACCTACAGGCAGCATGTCTACACATGTTCACCTCTGGATTTGGTAGATTAACCATGTTTAACATTCAGTGCCTCCTATCAACTGTCATAATGTTTTCATTACTTACACAGAAATCTGATTAAACACTCTTGGGTAGGGCTGCGATTGATGATTTTTTCTGAATTAACTAATTACACTATTCATTTGGTCAATAAAATGTCATCCGAAACATCTGAGAGCAGCACAGACCCTAATGACTTTTTGTTTAGGATCTTGTGCTTATTTGATTATTCATCCAATTAAATGTCAGGATTTTTTATGTCCAAGTTGAGGTATTCAAATGTCTTTTTTCTCAGAAACAGTATACAAATATATAAAGATGTGAAACAATCAGAATTGTATTTTTGAGGACTATTGAGGATACCAATTGTTTTATACTAAATATCAGCTCATGTTAGTTTCTTAACACGCTGTTGACTCACGGATCACACTTTACTTGTAAAACATGTTTCAGGCAACATGAGAAATAAAATCATAAATATGTTTATTTTCTTAAAACTGTAAAATGATTGGATCATAGACAGATACACATGACTGCATGATTCCATCTCCTACCACCTAATTACTTCAGACAATATCTTACTTTGAGGAATATAAATATGTTTTACACCATTAATGCTCACAGCAGAACGGTGGTTATGCCGCGAGTATGGAAAGAATTGTGTGTAAAGTTCAGAACTGTATTGCATCCAAATTACTGTACTAAATTAGTCAATAAATAAATAATAGGAAATAATTATGATTATGTATGAACAAATATCAGAGTTCTCACTAGTTCTAGCTTCTTAAATGTGAAAATTTGCTGAATTAAATATCCAACACCTGATTTATTTGTGTATTTTGATCATACATGGTACGTACAAAGGGTAAAATGGATAGGAGCAGTGAAAATCAGGTTCCTTTGATAGAAAGCAAAGAGATCCTGACTGAGTAGGTAGTGCTCCACCTCATGGCCACAATACGCTACTGCAACAAACACAAACCCGGCAACACCACAAACCTGTTGGAAAAATGATAAATGACGGCCAATTATGCACAGAAAGCAAGAAAATAGATCAAAGAGCTGAACGAAGCCGATGGTTAGGAGGAAAAAGACCGAGCAGCGAGCAGCTGCATGAAGGGGAAAAAAAAATAAAAACACTAATTCAATTACACACTGATGGAGAATTTAGCGAGCACTCAGGAGGATCAAATTCATCACATTAATGACCTCACAAAAGAGAGGTGAAGTAATGGCAGCGGGCATGATGAAGGGTGTGTGCCCGAAATCAATATCACTATGTTAAATAGAACAATATTCTAAATGTTTGAGAGTCCGTCATGAAACTGCACCCATAAGCAAAAAATGATAGTGACTACAGGTCTCCACTGGCATCAGAAGAAATTACACAACAGTACTAGTCAGTAAAGAAATACATATTTAGAAAGCACAGGGAGTATCATGGCTAGATAACTGTAATTATATTTATTAGCAGTTCTCCAAAACACAAACTGTAAATACAATCATCTGCAGACTGATGTCCATAAACGCTCGTACCCCCCTTAGATACTTTGAAAGTGAAAATTTAACACACACTGGCTTACGAACAATTCAGCTCACAAACATAATCTCGGAATTCTCCTGTGTTGGTAGGTTGGACACGGTCAGTACAAACTGAATATAAGTCACAATTATCCAAGGCCATTAGCTTATTTCTGCACAGACATTGCTAACAAAACATTTTTTTAGGACATGCACAAGAAAGTTGGGAAGGATAAAGCAGAATCTACACTCTTCCATCGACTTCCAGAGCTTCAAACTCTCATAATCACGGCGTCTCGTCAACAAACAAACAGGACCAGACTGAAAAATTACGGGTAAATTCCCCTAAGGATCGGCTAGGAGTCACAACTGACCTGCAAAACGGGAGAGGGTGACAACATTAACTATAGAAAGTTACAGCACCGGCTAAAGTTTAAACACTAACATTAAGTTTAGAAAGAAACACTAACATTAACCACACAGCCACTTTGTCTCTGTCTGGACTGAACACAACCTGCAAATAAACAATCGTCTGATGCACGATCTGTTCACTAATCAGCACTAAACTGGTTCAAACAATAACTTTAGAAATGTACAGCTAGTGCTCAAACACTTAAGATTAATTTATTGTTATTTATCAGAATTTTAAATACATGGAAACAAAACTTGTTTGTACACAACTCATTCTGCAAGGACACATAACAGGGTATAATATATAATATACTCCTACTATACTTGTCTTTGCTAGTAGGAGAAAACTTGTGCAAATATTAGAACGTGGTGATTCCACTCAGAAAGGTCCACAACCTGGTTTTAAAACCTGGACCTTCTTGCTGTGAGGCAATTGTTTCAACCACTAATGCTAAATCCACTATGTTTTTGCCCTGAAATGAGTTTTTAAAATTGAAAACAATCACCATCTACACAAGGAGTTTTAGGATTAATTTTCATCTATATGCAAACACAAAGTGAACATGTTTGTTGCATCATTTTCTTTCTGAAACATGTGCCATCTAGACAACAAAACTCAAGAGTTTTCAAACTAAAAACCCGGGTCAGCAGTGTTTTCAGTAGTCTCAGAAACACCAGAGTCTGGACTCTCGCAATACTACTAGCAATAACTTTAGAAATTAAAGAAGCATATCAGTACCAATAAGCATGGCTTGTATTGCAAATATGCACTGAATATTCACTTAGCTATATATTCTACACTTGGTGGAGTGAGTTAAAAGCAAGGCGAAATGTGCAACCAAACTATCTAAAGGGGGTTCCTCTGCAAAAAAAAATGTAGCACCACTGCTAAAATTTGCCATTTAAAAACCACAAAGCAGCAGCTGAGTACAAAAGAGAGACGGCCTCGGCAGATAAAATTAAAGCTGGTCTCTGGACTTCTTTGAAACGACGAAAATGTTTGCGAAGGACAGCACCAAAGGAAACGGAAAGAAGGTGTTGGGAGTCCATGGCTGTGAATGACCATTCATTCAGTATTGTGGAGGACATTGGCTTTAAAAACAAGATGCACAATAATAAAAAAAAAAAAAAAAGTAACTGTATTTGCTATCAACCAGGTGTTTCATTTTATTCGTCTTTGGCCACAAATTGTCATTTGAGCGCATCCTTCCTGTATTGACACGTCATTTGTTTGTGGAAGTTGTGATTTAAAGATCGTTGTCAACCGTCAAAAATCAATGGCCGTTTAGAGCAGAAAAAGCATCGGCTTTCAGCTCTGGCTCCTACGTTACCGCTTTTTCCACCCAATCAGACCATCTCCGGCTTCGGCTTTCAGTCGACCTCACTTCATCTTTAATGTGTCTGTAACGCAATCAGAGAGTCGTTTTCTGAGAGCGACTGTATGACTGCGGCTGCCACAGCCGACTGTGGTGTGACAGACACACTACACCGCCAACATCACACTCCCACATGATGAAATAATAATAGATTTAATTAGCACCCCCGCTTTCCATATAGAAACTCAAAGTACCTCAGTACTTATATAACAGAAAATAGCACGAGTTTAACATGAAAAAGACTCCCTAAATCAAAGGAAAAAAAAGAGATTAGGGTCTGTGCTGTTCTCAGATATTTAGGAGGAGTGTTCTTAGTCTGCACACAATATCTTAACATGTGACACTATGTACATGATTCTGATGATTTCTACAAGAAAACACAAACTTTTCACAAAAAAGCTTGAAGATAACCTCGTTAAACGAAGATCTAGAAAAAGACAGATTAAGTCTGTGATTCTTCTATGGTTTACTGTGGGAGAAAAAGGCATGTGCATCCTTGCTGAAATCTAAAACTATGGTTGTAAGCAAACATCATAAAAACACCTTGTGAGGGTGACAATATCAAAACAGTCAAAAAAGCTTGTTATTATTCCTATGCGAGAGAAAGATGTGTGTGTGATTTAAAAAAAAAAAAAAAGAAGGTTTTCTGGAGATGCAGGGGAGATGCAGGGGAGATGCCCCCCCCCCCATAGAAGCAGGGGACTTTTATTTTGAAAAATTAAAAAAGGAGTAAACCATGCCTGTGCGTTGACTCGGCTCCTGCATGAAAAAAGTTCATCTACAAGGGAATAAAACATTAAAAACAACCCAGAATGAGAGTTTTTTACTGCAATATATCTCATTATCAACGAACAGTGTGTATGCCTTTATATAAATAAAGACATTTCATCATGGGGTGAGCAGAAACTTAAGATATTAAAAGTAACCGCTTTAAACGGAACATACACCCATACCAAAAGTGATAATAATAGCTTACTCTCGCTAATAAAACTGTTTTTCGTCTCCCGTTTCGGTTCCACCACAGTTTTCAGACGGACTGATACACACACCTGTCCGTTAGCTCGTGGTCACGGACTCCTCGGATCAGGAAGTTGTGCAAAAAGTGACCTTTGGAGAGCAGTTAGCTCGGCTTCGCGCCGGACTTCCGCTAGCCCGCGTACAGGTGTGTCTGCGTGGGTGGGGGGGTGCCTCACCTTGCAGGGGAACGGCAGCGTGGAGGCCACCTTCTCCATGGCCAGGTTGCGGATGCTCGGGGTGAGCGGGCCTCGGCAGGTCGGGCAGCAGCTCAGCTTCTGGCGGCACTGGTTGCAGACCAGGTGACCCGCCTGACACTGCAGGATGGGCGGCAGCACGTAGTCGAAGCACACCGGGCACTCGAACAGCCCCGTGAGCTCGGCGGACTGCCCGGGCAGGCCGGCCGCGGGCAGGGACACCGTGGAGGAAGCGGCGGCGGACCCCGACCCCGCCACGGAGCCCACACCGGCGGCCGCCGCCGCTGCCGCGGCCGCTGCTACGGCTGCCGCGGCCGCGGCCGCGCCTCCCGGTCCACCGTGCTTCCCGCCGCCTGCTTTACCAGCCCCGAGTCCTCCACCTCCGGCTCCGGCGCCGGCTGAGGACGGACGGCTCATGGCTTCCAGCTGCGGTCCGTTTCCTGCGAACTGCGGAGCGGCGGAACCGTCATCTACTGTTTACTACCGGACGTCACTCCGGGCCCCCGGAGACACAACATGGCGGCTGCCGGTTTGTATCGCCTGCCGCCTGTTGCCATTGGACGTTACGTCGTTGATTGACAGGGCACTCAGCCAATCAAAGAGTGGAGTCGTGTCATTATGTAATGATTGGCAACAAAAAATAAAAGAGATAACGCACAGATTATAAATCTGTTATTATTTTTAATATTATATTTTTATACATACATTTTAGACTATTTACCTTATATAAATAAAATGAACTCCACCGGATATATAGACAACCATGTTTGAAAAAATCTATTATTTATATATAATTATTATTATATATTATTTATATATTAATTATTTATTATATAAGTATTAAATACATACAGACATTACATACTTTTATGTACAGTTTTACAGATATTTTGTTGATAAGAGTTCTGCATTTTTTTCAACAGACTTACACATTGTTGAATTCCTTCTTCCACCAAATGCTCTGTACCATATTTCTTCTACAACTACTGTACATATACTCTTACGACTACGACTACAACTGTTTAAACTATATCCTTTATTGCAGTGTCTTTTTTATTGGATCTCACACAATTATGTTATTCTTAATCAGTTGTACTGTGTTTGTTTTGCTTATTTACAGCCTTTACTTTAATCTTGCCCTGAAATGATCACACAATTTATGGAAAATACCATCAACTGCCTCACAAATATAGAAGAATATATACAAATAAAATGTAATAGTATTATTAC
Source organism: Eupleurogrammus muticus (assembly GCA_036785175.1). Lineage (NCBI taxonomy): Eukaryota > Metazoa > Chordata > Actinopteri > Scombriformes > Trichiuridae > Eupleurogrammus > Eupleurogrammus muticus. The sequence continues at coordinate 1,987,511 of JAYKQN010000007.1, forward strand.
TGTTGCTATTATTACTACTGTATCCTCATTACATCTACTGTATTGGCCCTTATTACACTGGCTGCATGTTGAAAAAATATTTCACAATATGATATAATTTATAACTACATTTCTTTTTAAATGCATATACATATATTTTTATCAAAATGTAAGCTTTTCAGTACTCTGTGTTACTATCATATTAAATTCTCAGTCTATTCAACAAAAATCTCTACCACCTCCTAGTGGAAATCAGGGTGGTATCACATCTTTTGTCCTCTCTCTTCCCCATTCTCTGGTGTCCAAATATTTCTTTTCATTTAAATGACTGCAGTGAGTAAACAGTGTTAGCATTTTCAAGTAAAACTCTCCGTAGTTCAGTAAAACATTTTCCACAGTCCCATTTGATCAATGTAAAGTCTTGCCAGAATTGTCATTTGCTGCAAAAAATACTTTTCTGTGCAGCAAACAAAGATGATAAGATGAAGTGTCATTTTTATTTAGGCATCTTATCTTAGGTTTGAGGATGCCACTGCAGTTACTCACCTGATGAGATGGAAATAAATACAATCACTTAAAAAACATTTGGCCCGACAGCAACGTTCTAGTTTCAATGTCAGCCAGATATAAAGTAATATGATAACGAGTGCTCAGGTACTTTAACAATAAACATAAATCTCTATATCCATTGTTAAAGTAAAGAGACAGATTTACAGTGCACAGAATACATTTACCTAAAGGTCCCATATACTAGAAAGTGATATTATGAGTAGGGTGGTTTTTGAAGGACTAAGTATTTTGTATAGTTGTGATGTCACAACAATCAGCGAGAGAGAAGCTCAATATATATATATATATATACACACACACACCTTATATGCATATGTGCTGTACTAATTTTCATCAGGATATTCAGTTCTTCTCACAGATCCGTTGGATCATGTCCCAGCCTCATACAAATTGCTCCAGAATCGGTTTGTGAGTGAACTGAGACCACAGTCTACAGTTTCCAGATCTGTCCAAACCAGTCGTACCAAGGAGGAAAACTAGCACAACCAGGCTGAGCGAGAACAGGTTTGAAACATCTCCTGCTGGCCTGAGCATGAATTATTAAACTTTGGTTTCATAACCTTTGTTGGCCGGTTCAGTCCAGCTTTGGCCCCTGGCCCCACCTGAAAGGCTCTTACTTATATTTAAAGAATTGGCTGACAGCTGCGTCCCGGCTCAGTTAACCTTCAGACGCCTTCACGTCCACTCAACGAGAGACAAACTGCTTGAGAGGTAAAGAATGAACGAAGCCAACCGCGGAGTCGGGGGCGATTTCATCCCATTAATCAGACCCCTCTCAGGTCTTTGCAGGGGCTTCAGGACCGATTGTAAAAACCTGCTACTGGTTTATAAACCACTAAATAGGTTAGAGATGAAATACATTCCTGATCCTCAGTTCATGAACTGTCTAGACCTCTTGGTGTAGAGTCAAAAAAGTGAACAGGGAGAAGCAGCTTTCCGATTTTAAACATGACGTGTCTTAAGGTCTGGTTTCTGTTTTTACTCCGGAGGGAAACATCTGCTCTTTCCTGATGAATTCTCTACTGTGTCCACTGGCGAATCTACAGCTAACTGTGTGTTTGCAGTATGATGCAGAGCAGGTGTTGTACTCTTCCTCTGAATGCAGCCGCCTGCTACAATGCAGAACAACAGTAGAAGAGCAGAGAGTGAACCCAAACAGTACCGACGCAGCTGGAATCATAATGAGCTGAAACTTACAATAAAGCTGAGTGGAGCTGCAGATAAGTTCCTGGAGAGATTCCTCAGAGACATAATCGGCGTGTTACACACTGACAGCTCAGGCAGGGTTAATTCAAGAAATTATAAATTACAACCACTTAAAAGCTGTAGGTTGAGGTCAGCTTTCTTCTCTTTTAACAGATAGACCTATAATCCTATTATCCCATCTGCTTGTGTGCTTACAATTATAATTACGTTTTTTCCCCTTTGTGCCATTATTTGACAATAGAAAGAAACATGGAATGTGGGAAAAAGAGAGTAGGGGAATGAAGTTCAACAACCAAATCTGCTTTTGTTTTGAGATGAATCCACTTTATTTTAAACCCACATTTTGTGGCCTTTCTTTTTAATGGTGTAAATATTAACTTGCATGTTATAGTTGCCAGTTTATAAATGAAACTAAGCTGCTTAAACAGGGACATTTAATCCCATTAAAACTGAAATAAAAGAGGGAGATGTTTGACTCCATCCTCGCTCCGTCCATCAGCGATTTAATGTCCTGATAATCCATTAATCTCCTCTTAATGTCCTCACTCCACTTTTCAAACTTCATTATTTCATTATTCATTTATTCATCTGGCTCTCTGAGGAACAACCAGATTTATGCGTGAAATGCGGAGGAAGACGAGTTAAAGTTCAGCATCTAACTGAGATCTCAGGATGTTGATATTATCTTAAAGGAACAGTCTGACATTTTCAGGAAGCCTGTCAGTAGCACAGCGAATCAGGCGCCACGCACAGCACACAATTACTTCTTTTTTTGGACTTCTTGTGGCTTCGATGTTGTTGCTGACAGATTTTAAACAGCTGGCCGAGTTGTTTGAACCCTTATAGGGAAGCACAGCACGAAAATACCTGCACGTAGATGTTCAGAGTGTCACATCCATGTTCAGCGAGGATAGAAGCTACAGACTGGTTAAATGCACGAATGCGAACGATCACAAGTATAGGAGTGTCATTTTTCATTAAAAATGACAGGTTTAAGTTAAAAAAAATATACAAACATGGTCACTATAGCAGAAAAAAGACAAGAAATGGAAGATTAACTACATCCTGAAATGTAAGATTTCTGTCCCAAATTGCACCTTTCTAAAAACTAATGATGCAATTCAGTGTCGATAAAGTTTTAAAAATAAATTGAGATACAATAGAAATCTATTCTTGTCACAAATCACTGATTTTAATGAGTAAAAGATGCTCCACCGATGCTCCATATGGGTTTGTCTGAGTCTAAATCACTTTTTTAACGACTTAATTGTGTAAGTGTAAGAAGTGTGGGTTTTATGAATTAAATTTGGGTGACTTATATAGGCTTAATCATTTATTTTTCTTCAGTGTGTGTAACAGTAATTTGACACAGTGAACTGTGTATTTTCTGTGAATTCTTTCAACTCATTTAATTATTTTGTCCACCCTGTAAACCTTTGACCCTGACTGGTTTCCAGTCTTAATGGACTGTAATAAAATATATAATTTTATACCTTGAACCACATCTCTTACCCCTGAATAGAACAAACCTATGTGATTGGGGTGACATGTGTGATGTAATTCTTCACCCTACAATTGCCTCAGTTAGATTTCTGAATCTATTCTGCAATTATTGAGACTCCTACAGAACTCAAGCTGCAGCATCACAGTGAGTTGAAATAATTAAAGCGGAAGCATGTCTGCTGTTTATAATTCATGGAGGCATTGGTTGGAACTGAAAACACTAATGGAGGAGGGGGTGATGCAGGTAAGTAGTTGTCACCTGATGTGTCCGAGGTATAAGCAGCTTTTGGTTACTGTCACAAAGGGAATTGGACATGTGGCCGTACTTGTCCTTTAATTATTAACTCACACAACAAATTACCTGATGTGTTTCAAAAGCCCCGACTAACACTGACCCTAAACTTGAATCTTACTTATATAACCAGCTTTTTTTTTTTTTCCGTTTTAAACTTTTATCATCCTGGCACTTTGGCTCCAAATTGTCAGAATTAAGAAATTATACATCTTGGTTTCTCTATATGAAGTTATTATTATTATTTTTCAATTTTGAAATTATATGGTGTTTGTTCTTCTCTCCTCACACATGTATATGTAATGTATATTCCCTTTGTTAAAACACCTAGTGCTTCAAACTTCTGACTTTTTAATTAGCGCTGCCTCATCGAATATCAAGAGACTTAACTTTAACTGCAGGCATTAGACTGATGAAAACATATTATGATAACATTTCTCATATTAAAACTTCATTCATAAGTCATACACAGGCAATCATTCACTTGCCGTGGATTGATTTCCTTTTCAGCTCCCGCTGACGTCAGCTCCGCTTTATGTCGTCCGGTAAAGAACATCGTGACCTCTCCGTTAAAGCCGCTAAGGTTGCGTCTGGGAAACACTCCACGTTGGTTAGTTAACACATTCCTCAGACACCTTCAGTTTGGGTTTCGTACAGCGAGATCGATTGTACATGGGCAACACCGGCCAGATTCATTACATTTTTTGAAAATTGATCTCCAACAAAATATGTGTGCAATGAGAAAAATGCAAATTAAGGCCCATTTTTGTCTTTCTATATAATTTTCACCAAATTTCACAACTGTCTTTGTAAATAGTCCTAAACAATGTGCTGTTAATACCTGAAAATTATGTTATAAGCCTAATAATAACCATTAGCCACACACAGACACACACACACACACACACACACACACACACACACACACACTCATTTAACACGAAGAAGTAATTCCTCCCAGTAGATATTAGCAAAAAAACAAAAGACAACACATAAGGAACTGGTTAAGCAAATGCAAATTAACACTATCGTTTTTTTTTCAGAATGATGTAATTCTATTAATGGCCTTTATATATATCCATCCATCCATCCATTTTCTATCCCGCTTATTCCTTTTCAGGGTCGCAGGGGTCTGCTGGAGCCTATCCCAGCGCATTTATGGCGAGAGGCAGGGATACACCCCAGATGGTCGCCAGCCAATCGTGGGGCACACACACCATTCACACACCATTCACTCTCACACTCACACCTATGGGCAATTTAGAGTTGCCAATTAACCTGAGCATGTTTTGTATTGTGGGAGGAAGCCGGAGTACCCGGTGAGAACCCACGCAGACACGGGGAGAACATGCAAACTCCACACAGAAAGGTCCCAGACCCAGGCCCAAGGCGGTCTTGAACCTGCGACCTTCTTGCTGTGAGGCAACAGTGCTACCCACTGCTCCACCGTGTCGCCCCCCTTTATATATATATTGTTCCAAATTTCACCACTGTTTTAATCCTAATAAGACACACACACACACACACACACACACACAATCCTGGACACATTTAACACAAAATAGTAATTCCTCCCAGTAGAAAACTCATGCGTCGATCAGATAACACAGATATTAATAGACACTAAACAATAGAAAAACAATAGAAAAACAACACATAAGGATCTGGTTTAAGCAAATGCACATTAACACTATAGTTTTTTTCACCACTGTCTTAATCCAAATAACACACACACACACACACACTCACTCCTGGACACATTTAACACAAAGAAGTAATTCCTCCCAGTAGGAAACTCGTGCGTCGATCAGAAAACACAGATTTTTTAAAAAATGATAGAAAAACAGCACATAAGGATCTGGTTAAGCAAATGCACATTAACACTATAGTTCTTTCTCAGAATTCTGTTGATGGCCTTATTATATATTAATATATATTGTACCAAATTTCACCACTGTCTTAATCCAAATAACACACACACACACACACACACTCTGCAGCCTGCTTGTAGCACTAATGACCCCTCATACAGTATGAAAGACCACTGCACTACAGCAAATACACTGACCTGCAGCAGCTGTTCTCTCTCTCTCTCTGTGTCTCTCTCTCTCTCTGTCTCTCTCTCTCTCTCTCTCTCTCTCTCTCTCTCTCCCCCTCTCTCTCTCTCTCTCTCTCTCTCCGTCTCTCTCTCTCTCTCTCTCTCTCTCTCTCTCTCTCTCTCTCCCTCTCTCTCTCTGTGTCTCTCTCTCTTTCTCTCTCTCTCTCTCTCTCTCTCCCTCTCTCTCTCTCTCTGTGTCTCTCTCTCTCTCTCTCTCTCTCTCTCCCCCCCCCCTCTCTCTCTCCCTCTCTCTGTCTTTTCCATCCTCTCTGCTCGCGTTCTGCAGCCTCCACTTATCTGTGGTCACACTCCGCCGTTATCGATCGATTATTTAGCGGATCAATAAAAGTTATGAAGCTTCTGTGCAGAGGATCGATTGCGTCTCTGTGGCTGATCTTCTTTCTTCCAGGTAAGAACATTTCGAGCATCACTCCCAGACTTTTGAGGTTGAAAACATTACACATGTATTGATATAAACTGACGATCTGCTTCGTGAATTAAACAGCGACGATCTTCACGTTGTTTATTCATGCGCATCTTATCTGGAATTATGGATATTTAAACAAAGAAATAAATATATATAGGCCTACATATAAATGAAAATAATACAAACTTAAGTCATTGATCTGTTTGTTCCTTTGGAGCTCATGAACTTTCATCTGCATCACTTTAATCAATCAATAGCTTATCAATAGAAATTCTCATGTTATGCTCAGAACTGTCTTCATAAAATAAACACTATCAATATATTAATAATTTCTAATCCATGATTAATATGCTGCTTTTTTTTAAATAATTAAGTAATTGTTTGGTTTATAGAATGAAAAATATCCCAAATGATGAAAAATGGCATTCACAATTATTTCTAACTTAAATCCAAAGTGATGCCTTCAAATTGGCTGTTTTATTTTATTTGAATGGTCCGAATGCCCAAAAAACATTCAGCAGTAAAATCTCCAGTGTCAATATAACACTAGAGATTGGACTGTGTATAAAAACATTTAGTTTAATAAGCTTAATTTGTTATCCAAATAGAGGTCAAACAACTCATTGGATAATTTATTCTACACTTGTCAAAACTCAAGCCACGGCCTTTATCAGGATCCTTCATGTGTTCATCCCTTTGGTGCATTTATTGAACGCCGAAGTGGCCGGGGGCGTTCAGGAATCATTGTGCCTCAGGGTGATAAGGAGAAGACGTTTTACAGCCCTGAGGTCACAGAGGAACAACAGAGGGAAAGTGCACAAGTCCAAATTCTCATGCTTTTATTGTGAAAGAATGATCGGATTAATACAGAGTGAATGAATATCTCTGAAAGGTGTGATTAACTTAATGTTAAAAATTTCTACCAACAAATCGTGACTTTTATATCTGAGCATTTTGGTATTTTTTTTTTATTAATTCGAACCTGCATCACGACAGCTTTGCCCCACATGACATTTGGAACAAAGGCGGCACGGTGGTGCAGTGGGTAGCACTGTCCCCTCAGAAGCTTGAGATTTTAAGTCTTTCTGTCTGTGTGGAGTTTGCATGTTCTCCCCGTGTCCCACAGTCCAACATGCTAATTGGTTAGAGGTTAATTGGAGACTCTTAATTGCTCGCAGCTTTGAGTGTGTGAGTGAATGGTGTGTGTGCCCCATGATAGGCCTGTGAGCTGGGGTGTACTCCTGCCTTTCACCCATAATGCGTTGGGATTGGCTCCAGCGGACCCCCTAGAGAGGAATAAGCGGGTATAGAAAATGAATGACTGACTTCCATTTGGAACGGGGATGAGACAGGAACAAGTCCATCGACCAAACGAGGTTGCTGCCAGTCCAGGTTTTAAACAGATTGGCTCCCGATCTCTGCTGAGAGTGGGACATTAGTGACCTTTGCTTTTGCTGTTTTAGCCACAGAGAGGACAGCATTTTCATCATATGCCCCCTCAGGGTTAATTCTTAAAAACGTCCCAGTGGCATGCAGAAGAAGAGCAACGTACGGATCGTGGAGCAGCGTTTTCTTGACGTTTTTGCATCATTCGTTAATGCTGGACGCTCAAAGGCTCCATCAACACCCTCGACTATGCCTAAACACTAGAGTGGTGCTTTCCTTTGCAGCCTGTGGACTGCGTGGTGTACTGGCCCCTGAAGAAGCATGTCAGCGCCATCATCACATGTCATCAGTGGACGTTAATGTCCATTTATGACCTATGAAATGCCCAGTTTTTGCAAACCAAGTTTAGGTGCCCCCATCTCCACTACATTCTTTATTTGCAATTAAAACCATCCACTCAGATTGTTTCAATGAGCCATACTGTATAGCCCTAGGTGTTTTTTTTACTTTTAACAGCACATCTTTTCAGACATTGATTTTGCCCCATCATTTGCTATGGATTAATGCTGATGCAGTGGCACAGTTCCACCCTAAAATGCACAGGTTCTGTCGCGCAGCTACACCTCAAAATGGACAATCTTGTCCCACAGCTTCACCCAGACAATAAGCCCCGTGCCGGGGTTGGATGCATTGAGAAGCCTCCCATGCAGCCCTGCAGCATTTTCCAAAGACTGCACCAAGGAAGGTGGGAGCTGCTGAAGAGAGCGGCTTAATTATTTTCCAAGGTCAACCATATAATATTTCCATAATGTGTAATGAGGCCATCAACAGAATTACATCATTCTGAAAAACTATGTGTACAATTTGCATTTTAACCAGATCCTTATGTGTTGCCTTTTGTTTTCTGATTGACACATGAGTTTTCTACTGGAAGGAATTACTTCCTTTGTTAAATGTGCTGCTGTGTCCAGGAGTGTGTGTGTGTGTGTGGCTGATGTCGGGACAATGAGTGGAGGCTCCCTGGGCAGTGCTAAGCGTAGATGGCGATGAGGATTACAGCCGTCAATCACGCCGTCCGACCAGATAAGAGGAAGAGTGACATGCAGAGGTCGAACAGCAGAGATAATCCAAACACACTTCAGCTGGAAACTGACACACATCCAGAATGTGTAGAGGCTGCCCACAAGTTCATCGTAAATATCCATAACACCGTAACAATGTAGTAAATGTTCTGATGTTATGGTGACAGTAGCGGAAAAGTCAGAATCACTGAGATATCACTGGGGACATGGGGATCATGAATATCAGCTGTAAATGTATGCAAACCTGACAATCAGTTGTTAATGTGTTTTAATTTAATTGATTTGTTTCAAACTTTTCACAAAGAAGTGTTTCAACACACACATAAAACCCAGGAAATACCAGCTCAAAGTGGAATAAAAATAACCAAATAAGAATAATGTCTCCATCCCCTGCTAACTACAATACTTCCTGAGGGAGAAGTGATGTCACAGGACAGGCCAGTGCTAACCAGTTAGCATGCTAACTATCTATGGCGTTGCACAGAAATAATGTCAGCACATTTAGTACTGTTGATATGTATATTTCATTTGGGGATTCCTCATACATCCTTTTTCTGTACCCAGCAGCCTATTCTGGTGCACACACACCATTCACTCACACACCTATGGGTAATTTAAGTCTCCAGTTGAACTAAACAAGTTTTTTGGGACTGTGGGAGGAAGCTGGAGAAAACCTACGTGCAAACTCCATAAACTCCATAAAAAGAAAGGCCTTTAACCTGCAATCTTATTGCCATGGTCCCCCATATCACATTTGGGGATTTTTAAAACCAAAATCATACATGTTGCACCTTTAAATGACTTGTGTACAAAGTCTTAAACAGTGTGAATAACTGATTTATAACTGAATAATTTTTTTCAGTTATAGGTTATCTAATCACTTTTTCTATTGTTACGATTGCATTATCAGGTGATCTAGTGGGTTTATCTACTATTTTATTCCCCACCAACACAGGCTATTGTGGCCAACACTGTAAGAAAAGTTTTAGTAAAGTTTAAGTCTTACTCCAGGATGCATTCACAGACCCTCGGGAAATCACAGAACTTGTTTTAAACAAAAAAAAAACGTAGAATAGTTAGTTTCCCGAAAACTAGTAACTATAACTAATCACTTTTTCAAAGTAACGTGCCCCCACTGGTCTTAAAAGATCAGATGTGTCTCCATAAGAACAGTGAAACAGGTCCCCCCCCCACTGTAAGAATTCCTCCTGCCCATGCTGGCTATTAAAAGATCCTCTGAATGTGCTTTTCAATGTAAGTGATAGAGGACAAAATCCACAGCGTGTCCACACAGTCATTCATCAAGCTCATCTGAAGCTTATGCGAGGCTTCAGCAGCCCGAGTTAGTCATAACAAGTGGATATCTGACACATATACACCGTCTTTGTGTTTCCTCTGACTGCGTTTCCCCTGTTGAGCTGGAGTGGAAGTATAATAACAAAAAGTGGAATTTTGGCTCCAAAAGGCCTGTAACGTTGACTGATCTACTCGGTTCGGCTCATTTTGGACGGCTAGAGCTGCACATTGGCTACAGAAAGTAATCGAAAGTTTGAAATACGTTTTTTTACCCAGAAACAGGACTGTGGATGTTGTCACTTCAACTCCTGCATCAGTATGCATTGATTACAGCAAGAAAAAACCTGTTTCAGTGCCCAGCCTCAATGACAAAAAAACAGAAACACAAAGACAGTACAGTAAGTAATCACGATTCACATCTGCAGCAGTCGGCACATTTAAAAGTGGAGGGTGAAACTTTGCCCCGAATGTGACAGGATCAGCGCTAGCACGTGCCCACACACACACACACACACACACACACACACACACACACACACACACACACATATTGACTTAGCTCGCTGTCATCCGGTCTTTGCACTTAGCTGTGATACACATGCTTCTGACCATCTGTGCACTTGATGAAGATGATGTTAACAATCATCATGGTGAAAAATGACAATGATGAATATGTGCTGCAGGGTGTGTGTGTGTGTGTGTGTGTGTGTGTGTGCCAGCTGGCCGACTCTCAGCTGTTGCCGTCATAAAAACCGCTGACTTGTCTGCTCACGGGCCCGTGAAACAATGAGAACCGGAGCTGCAGGTGGATCTATATAGAAAGACGACTTCAGGACTGCAGCCACCTCACTTGACTCAGGCTCATGATCTCTTAGGTTTAGGCTCACCCTTTTATAGACAGGTGATGTTGGTCTTAATTAAATAAATTAAGTTTACTCTCCACATTAAAACCGAGCTTAACTTCACTGCAGCAGCCGCTCCCCGACATTTAAACCTGTCTTAACAAAAGATTTTCATTGTGCACAGAGAATAAAACTGCAGCTCCCATTAAAAGAACAAGACACAACCATAAACCTCCAGCGTATGTTACCCTGCAGCCAGTGCTGCTGTAGCTGTAATCTGTGCTGTTTTAGACTTTTGTCCCTCAGACTCGCCTCTAGCCAATAATATCTAATATATAACATCAATTCATTAAAATCCAGCCCTTATTTAAACATATAAGGCGTGCTATCGAGCGAGGTTCTTTGGGTGCTCGTAGTGGTCCTTAAAGACGTTCTAGTAAACATTTAGGTGATTGTTGTGACATTTGAAGAGGTTCTGGTCTTTAAATAGGCACTAGCATTACAAGTTAAATGACTTTAGTAAAAACAGAAGCTGGCGTGATTTCTCTGCATGTCTCCTAATCTAAAATTAAACTAACACAATCATTGTGGGTGGTTTTAATGCTTCTTTCATACATTGAAAACGTGACAGTAGAACAGTAAATGAGATTTTGTAGGATCATGTTAAAGCAAAGTGGAGAAGTGGAGAATCTGCACACTGAAACTGATCCCAACACTTCACCGTGCAGCTTTTTGTTGGGTTTTATTTTCATTTGTCACCCACCTATATACACAGTGTCAAGCTTAATAGGATTATGTCCCGTGCTTGTTAACTTATCATTTATCATGTCAGCTCATGTCCTCTCTATTAGTCCTGATAAAAAGCCTTGAACGGGCAAACAGCAGAGTCTTTTCTAGCCCTCATTAGGAGATGTCGTGTTGTTCAGAGCTTCACATTTCCATTTCTGTATAACGGCTGTCAGGACGCAGAGTTCCGCCTCTCCCCTCTGTCTCTGTGCACTTCCTTTTTTGTGTAAAGCATGTTGTTGTTGGTCTTTTTATGTCTCCTCTCGTAGTTATGAATCTCTCAGGTTTGTCCTTGAAGATACTGAGTGTTCAGAGCTGCAAACACAGGCTTTTTTTAATGGGCGTGCGTCGGTTCACTCTGGAGAACTGAATCATTTTATTGTTTTATCTATTATATTCCTATTAAAATGTTTATACCTCTTAATGCCTCCCTGCAAATCCTACACCTAGTCTTGATTTTTTTATGTATATGTTAATTCTACAGCCACAGCATTAAATAATTATGTACCAGCTCCAGCGAGAAAAAAAAAAATCTCTGTCCAGCTGTGACCACCCACGCCATCATCATAATTAGTTGTCAAGGAATTTCCCAGGAATTACGAGTCTGCCGACGCTTTCTGATTTAAGCGCAAAACCCGAAGGTGATTCCAAGGTTAATTAAACTGGGAAATGTGGTTTCCGTGGGACGGGCTGAGCTGCAGGTGGCGTGCTGGTGATATGAGACAATTCCAGGATTAGGGAGGGAAACCTGAGGAGAGAAACGCTGCAGGGACTGAGAACGGCTTCACCGCACGCTTCCAACCCACAAACATCTGAACGTAAGATGCAAATGAATCGAGTTAACGTGTGAATTGTGGAGAGCAACAACGAGCGGAGTTTTAAGACTCATCAGAAAGTATCTGACACTTAACACAGCCATCACATCACCGCTGGGGTGCAAACCCCACAATCAATATTAAAGCTAATCGTAGAATTTTATGACTTGGCAATAACATCCTGGACAGAAAATGTGTGTGTGTGTGTGTGTGTGTGTGATTCCGTGTTGGCACCTGGCTCTCAAACTTGGCATCACTTCGGTTATTCATGTTGCTGTCTCTTCCTTTGCTGTATTGTATTATTTCTCTTTCTCATATCGATGAATTCTTGTAATTTGGAGAAACGCTTTTAAACCAACCAACTTTAAAAGCTTAACAAGCAACTTCAAGTTGTTTTTTTAAAGCTTATAAATGCTTTATAGTCCATTTCCTATTTTTTTGTATTTTGTTATCAGAGTTGAAAACAACAAAATCTATAATCTTCTCTGTAAGCAGAAAAACAATGGGACTTTCTACTCAGAGTTGAAACTGCAGATGGAAAATCTCACATCTTATACACCTATATGTGTAGATATGTACCTTTAAATATATCTGTATGCACACAGTCTTGTACCTTTTACCTTATGGAACAGACCTTCTTATTAAATTGTTCATCTTCTGTGCTGAATCAACCGGGACGATTTCAGGTCAATCCAGGTCATAGTGTAAAACTGTGAGTTACGGTAAAACTGGCTGGAAATAGCTCCTCCAACTTCCCAACTTCCTCCTCTCTCTCTCTGTATCTCTCTTTATTCCCCAGCATGCTTTGCAGCTCATGGTCGCTTCGCTCAGAAGCTGCTGAGCGACTTATTCTCCAACTACACCAACGCCCTGCGGCCGGTGGAGGACACTGACCACATCATCAACGTCACGCTGCAGATCACCCTCTCCCAGATCATCGACATGGTAACATCCTATACCATCCTAGGCACATCCTAACCCCTGAATTTACAAGTCCATGTTGTGCATGGTTCGTGGTTATTTATCTCCTGTTAATACTTAGAGAGTATGCACGTAGAGTCTGCAAATCTGTAGAAAAACCAGGAAACACAATGAGACATTGTCATGGTTACAAGCTCAGTATAATCTAATCATGCCTGTAACAGTCCACTTTAACACCAGGTCTACTGGGAGACACGGGCGATTTTGCTGTAACTGCATGTGGCTTCAGTGCAAACCAACTGGATTTTTTTTCCCATTTACAGAAAGTGCTGTGGATAAACACTAATGGCTGAATTTGATGGATTATACCATTTTTCTCCTGTTCCTTGAATTTAAATTACTTTATTATTTGGCTTCATGGTGTTTTTTTCCCCTAGGATGAGCGGAACCAGATCCTGACCACCTACCTGTGGATCCGCCAGGTGTGGATGGACGCCTACCTCACCTGGAATAAGGAGGACTACGACGGCCTGGACACCCTCCGCATACCCAACCGCTACGTGTGGAGGCCGGACATTGTCCTGTACAACAGGTCGGTGCCACTTCCTGCCGGACAGGCAGGGAAAAACGAATTTTGATGAAAGATTCTGCAGGGAAACCCGGTTCTCCTCCTCCTTTCTTTTTTTTTTATTCCCGCCACAGCGCAGACGACGTGTTCTCCAGCTCCATGGAGACCAACGTGGTTCTCCGCCACGACGGCCAGGTCATGTGGGACCAGCCGGCCATCACCAAGAGCTCCTGCTCCGTGGATGTGGCGTTCTTCCCCTTCGACGTGCAGCAGTGTCAGCTCACCTTCGGCTCCTGGACCCACAACGGGAACCAGATGGACCTGTCCAACGCCCTGGACAGCGCCGACCTGGCCGACTTCGTCCCCAATGTGGAGTGGGAGGTGAGTCCTTGTTGTTCTTGTTTTGAGGGGGAAAAAAAAGAGGGCTACAGAGAGAGAGAAAGGAAAATGGAAACCCGTTTTCCACCCCAGGTTCTGGGCATGCCGGCCAAGAAGAACGTGATCCTGTACGGCTGCTGCTCCGACCCGTACCCGGACATCACCTTCACGCTCCACCTGAAGCGCCGCGCCTCCTTCTACATCTTCAACCTGCTCATCCCCTGCATGATGATCTCCTTCCTGGCGCCGCTGGGCTTCTACCTGCCGGCCGACTCGGGCGAGAAGGTTTCCCTGGGCGTCACGGTGCTGCTGGCACTCACCGTGTTCCAGCTGCTGGTGGCGGAGAGCATGCCGCCCTCGGAGAGCGTCCCGCTCATAGGTGAGATAAGATAAGATAAGATATGACTTTATTAATCCCACAACGGGGAAATCTGTCTGTTACTGCAGCGTACAGAATAAAGAAAAGAAAAGAAAATAAAAGCTAAAGAAGATAAAAACTATAAAAATAAAAATACACAACACTATGTACAAATTTGTAGAATTTGATGATCCGCATACACAGTATGCATTATGGACATAGAATGGAGAAAAAATACTAATAAATAGTAAGAAAAAAGTATGCATAAGCAAAGCATATATACATACATACTTGCACGTACATACCTACATACGTACACATACACACATATTTTCATATTTGCATATATCCACGCACATACACACATGTACACATACATAGCTAATGCACAATTAAGGTGCAGGGTGTGTGTGTGTAGAGAAAAGTGACCAGTGGGTGAGGAGCCCCGGACCTAAACGTTAACTTATACGGTAACCCAGAGCCTGGCAAGATGGACCCTGACTGGATTTTATGAATCCAGCCGCCTCAGAAGGTCACGGAGGTCAGGCAGCAGACAAATAAATGCATGTCATGAGTTTGTGAGAAATCACTGACATGTTCAGGAAATGGAAAAGATTAAATGTCAGCCTTATAAGTTCAAAGCTTTTAGAATTGTTTTTTCAAGTTAAGTTTTACAAGACAGACAATTGCCTATAATACTATACATAAACTACTGGTCAAAATATTTTTAATTTTCTATTGAAATTTGCACAGTTTGTGATTTGGGTTATTTTGCTGTAGGATGAACTTCTGACTGAATAGGTATAGGCTATTGGGTTCTGCGCAAACCTAGAAATAAAAAAAAAAAGACAGAGACATCATCATCTTTATCTTCTGTACAGCTGGGGGTCGTGGGTTTAGTTGAGCAGTAAACGTTTCAGCACTTTTAGGAAATGTTTGGATCAACTTTCAAGACTTAATTCATGTCCATTAATGCAGAAAAGCAGAGGTTAGTCTATGATGTTAATGATTACTTGATTCCTGAGATTTGATATGTCTTGTTTTTAGGTAGGTATCTACTTATTTTTGTAGCATTTAAATGTCTCATATTTTACATTTTCCTGTTTTTTATTTGAGATTTAGACGTCCCTTACAAGAGACGTTTAAACCTCTTCTCCTATTGGCTGATTTGAAAGGTTGTGAATGGGGGAGAGGGAGCTGTGACTGTATAGTTGTGACATCACAACTTCACATTAGTCATGTATACAGTAAAATGAATCTATATGGGTCTAACGAATTCTAGAAATTTGGACTTAAACTGCTCAAATTTCAATGAAAAATCTTAGTTTGAACAGTGCTGTAGATTACAAAATAAAAGATTTTCCATTTCCTGTTCAACAGGGAAGTACTACATCGCTACCATGACGATGGTCACCGCGTCAACGGCCCTCACCATCTTCATCATGAACATCCACCACTGCGGCCCGGAGGCCCGGCCCGTGCCGGCCTGGGCCAAGCGCTTCATCCTGGACCACCTGGCCCGCGTCTGCTTCGTGTACGAGGTCGGCGAGAACTGTCTGAGCCTGACCTCGTCCAGGAAGCACGGCGACCCCCGCGGGACCAACTGGGACGTGAACGGGCAGGCGATGGGAGGCCGGGGGGAGGAGGACGGGGCCAGCGGGGGGGAGCGCATCAAGCTGGGCCGGTTCACGCGCCAGACGGACTGGAAGGAGGATCTGTTCGTGTCCATCGATCACTCGGAGGAGGAGGGGGGGGCCGCCGGGGGTCGCGAGGCGTCCAACGGGACCTGCAGAGGAGGAGGAGGAGGAGGGGGGGATGTGGAGGAGAAGAAAGGCGTGGGGGGGGAAGGCGACGGCGAGGCCGGGGCCCGCTGCGTCTGCCAGCACCAGGGGCTCTGCCGGAACATCGACTTCATAGCCAACTCCTACAAGGACCAGCGTTCCGCGCAGCTGCGCATCGGCGAGTGGAGGAAGGTCGCCAAGGTCATGGACCGCTTCTTCATGTGGCTGTTCTTCATCATGGTCTTCTTCATGAGCATCCTCATCCTGGGAAAGGCCGTCTGACATCCAGAGCTATATCCTAAAATTTGAAATAGAGATTTGTGGGTTTCTAGGAGTTTGGCCATGAAGATTTTTCTTTTCCTTTTTAAATACACGCCAACAGTAACATGACAGGGTTCATCATGGGTTGACAGAAAGCTGTAACTTTGTCACCTCTGCATTGACCAATAAAACACAGGAAATACAACAAATGGGTCAAGAAATAGGAGTGAAATCAGATTTTCTTTTCTGTCTCCAAAAATATTTCCTTGCATCTTCAGTTCATCACAAAAAGGAAAAAAGGTAAAAATGTACTTAACATGCATTATAAAAATAATATAATGTCATTGTAAAATTAGCTAAATTGTCTAATTAGCTAAACTCATCTATTTACATGAAAATCTTAAGCTGCAGGGCACAGAATTTATTCTACAGATGATGAAGTGAAACTCAAGTCAAGTGAATTTTTTTTTGTCATTTTTCTCAAGAAAAGCCTGAAATTCAAAATGAATTTCTTATAATGTTTTAAGCGTCATACATGACATTGCCTCATTTTATCCAAAGCAGCTTCCATCTGTCTGTGAAGATCAAAAGATGAAAAATTTATAAAACAGTATGCATATACTTGTGAAACTATGTGGCCCCCTTGAACTTTGTGACCTTTTGCCACATTTCAGGCTTCAAACATAAAGATATAAAACTGTAATTTCTTGTGAAGAATCAACAACAAGTGGGACAAAATTATGAAATGGAACACACTTTATTGGATATTTTAAACGTTTTTAACAAATAAAAAACGAAAAAATGGGCGTGCAAAATCATTCAGCCCCTTTACTTTCAGTGCAATAAACTCTGTCCAGAAGTTCAGTGAGGATCTCTGAATGATTCAATGTCGACCTAAATGACTAACGATGATAAATGGAATCCACCTGTGTGTAATCATGTCTTTGTATAAATGCACCTGCACTGTGATAGTCTCAGAGGTCTGTTTAAAGTGCAGAGAGCATCATGAAGAACAAGGAACACACCAGGCAGGTCCGAGATACTGTTGTGGAGAAGTTTAAAGCTGGATTTGGATACAAAAAGATTTCCCAAGCTTTAAACATCCCAAGGATCACTGTGCAAGCAATAATATTGAAATGGAAGGAGTATCAGACCACTGTAAATCTACCAAGATCTGGCCGTCCCCCTAAACTTTCAACTCATACAAGGAGAAGACTGATCAGAGATGCAGCCAAGAGGCCCATGATCACTCTGGATGAACTGCAGAGGTCTAGAGCTGAGGTGGGAGAATCTGTCCATAGGACAACAATCAGTCGTATACTGCACAAATCTGGCCTTTATGGAAGAGTGGCAAGAAGGAAGCCATTTCTTAAAGATATCCATAAAAAGTGTTGTTTAAAGTTTGCCACAAGCCACCTGGGAAACACACCAAACACGTGGAAGAAGGTGCTCTGGTCAGATGAGACCAAAATCGAACTTTTTGGCAACAATGCAGGATGTTATGTTCAGCATCATGGTTTGGGCCTGCTTTTCTTCAGCAGGGACAGGGAAGATGGTTCAAATTGATGGGAAGATGGATGGAGCCAAATACAGGACCATTCTGGAAGAAAACCTGACGGAGTCTGCAAAAGACCTGAGACTGGGACGGAGATTTGTCTTCCAACAAGACAATGATCCAAAACATAAAGCAAAAGCTACAATGGCATGGTTCACCAAAAAACATATCAAGGTGTTAGAATGGCCAAGTCAAAGTCCAGACCTCAATCCAATTGAGAATCTGTGGAAAGAACTGAAAACTGCTGTTCACAAACGCTCTCCATCCAACCTCACTGAGCTCGAGCTGTTTTGCAAGGAGGAATGGGCAAAAATATCAGTTTCTCGATGTGCAAAACTGATAGAGACATACCCCAAGCGACTTGCAGCTGTAATCGCTGCAAAAGGTGGCGCTACAAAGTATTAACTCAATGGGGCTGAATGATTTTGCACGCCCAATTTTTCGTTTTTTATTTGTTAAAAAAGTTTAAAATATCCAATAAAGTGTGTTCCACTTCATGATTGTGTCCCACTTGTTGTTGATTCTTCACAAGAAATTACAGTTTTTTATCTTTATGTTTGAAGCCTGAAATGTGGCAAAAGGTCACAAAGTTCACGGGGGCACATAGTTCCGCAAGCCACTGTATATAAGATTATTTTACAACATAAAGTCATTGAACGCTGTTATGGCCAAAATGTGAATATATGGGATTTATTTATTCATTTTAAGGTTGATCCGCTAATTACTTTAATTGATTAATGAATCACACATGCAGTGAATGAATTTTAATTTGTCAGATGGGACTAATTAAAAAAAAAATCAAATAAGGGAGGCAGAGTGAAAAAGTAAAAGAAAGTGGAGAGAAAAATGATTTAGAATGGCCTAAAGAATTTACCAATACTCAATAAAGTACAATAAAAAATACAGGCCAATCATATTGTGAACAGCGTGACATCACCCGGGCACGATTGGTCACTTTTTTAAGCAGACATGCACATTCACTTGGATATAACTCACTTCATGAATGATTTGTGCAGCATATCTGCACATGGAGCGATAATCATGATAATTCTATGTTGGTATAGAGTTGTTGAGGATTCACTGCATTCATGACTGATTTCACCAGTCAAGACTTTTCTGTTCTTCTATGTAAGATTGGATGCATTTACTTCACTTGAACTACACAGTTCATCTGCTCTCACGAGGCTTAAAAATTTATATAAGGTATTTCTTAAAAAAAAAAAAACCTGGAAAAACAATATTTCATTTTTACGCTGTAAAATACTCTGCTTATATTAGACTCACAAATATATAATAATGAAATTTAAGTAATTATATAACAATGCCTGACTGAAGTGAGAAAAAATAGAATAAAATGAAATTTAAAGGTAACAATGTGTAAGTTTTAGCTTTAGTAAATGCATTGCATTTTCCAAATGCATTGCAAATGCATTTTGCAGATTCCCTTCTTTTGCAGTGTGTCTTTAACAGAGCGATGGTACAAAAAAGGCTTCCTCTATTTCAACTACCTAAATCTGGTCACCCTATTTTAGCAGCATCTAGTGGGACACACTTAGAAATAAAGTATTATATTCACAAGTATGTCTCACTGAGTATATAATTCAATAAAAATACAAATGATGGTGTTTTTATTACCTCTGACTGAACTGTTTGTATGGACACAGAGCTGCCATGTTGCGTCATCAAGTTTCTACAGAAGCCTAGAACGGACAAACCAAAACTAGAGGTGAACTTTTGCATTTTTCACACCTGGAGGACTTGTACACTGTACCTTTACTTTTCATTTTTTGTTTTTTATACCTTTCACAAAACAAAAAAAACAAGAGATGCCAAAAGTATTAGTGTAAACATATGTGTTATATATCTTGTTTGTGTGCTGTGCAACATTTGTCAAAAAACACACTTACACATGACACACTGTCAATGCCATGAGTTCATTAAAGATTTCTTATTAAAAATGACTTTATTTATAAAGTATTGTGGGTACTGTTTTGTGTTAAAAGATGCACATTTAACACCTAATTATTATTTTTTAGTTGAAGAGAAGACGCATTGTGCTCTATACATTAATTGACATCCTGGTATGCGTATTTTCATCAGTTTAATTTACAGGACACAAGGAGGGTTTGGTGGATCCATGTGGTCCAGTCAGGTAAAACTACAGCATGACGTCACTCATTGAGGCAAGTTTTACTCCTAATCAACCTCAGCCAGCAATAGAAATACACAAATAGACATCATATATATCCTCAAATGCATATTCATAATAATATTATAAATAAAGATCGTAATTTAGAAGAGTAATCAAGCACAGCAAGCAAAGACAAACTAAAACGAAATACAATTTGTAATGCAAAATCATGATGAGGAAGCAAAGTCATAATAAATAATAGCTGAGGTTGCTTTTTGGAGTGGATAAAGTTTGTTTTTTCATCACTGTTCACCAGTTTATCTCAAATTTTTGCACAGTTTTGATCAGTCACACATCGCTTCCTCTCTTCTCTGTAGACAACTTTTTTTTTTCCATTCATATTTAAATCAGGAGTTGCAGTTAAATTAAAAATTACATTCATTGCATATTAGTGATTATAAAAACTACAGCTTGGACTACAGACGTATTTGGGAGCCCTGATATGATTTTTACACTTTTATCACTGCTCCTCTTTCTAAGCTTAAACTAACTTAAAGTTGAGATTGTTTGCAGGCGGCTGAATCTAAGAATTAGAGATAAATCTGCAAATGCAGTATCTAAAATTAAGCAGCAGATGGCGCTAAATAACTGTGAAATAAGTCCCTACAGCAGACGCTCTGCATTGGATTCAACAATTCCATACAGCACCAACATATACTATATAGGTCTATTTGACTCAGATAAGGCAGAATAACACTTTGAGGACCATAATTAATATAATGTGGTTTGCAACTTAAAACACTAAAACAATCAGAACATCTCAGATACAGTAAATATTGCAGAGTGCTATTTCACAGAGCATACATGTATGGGATGCAAAAGTCCTACATGGTACAATCCACACCACAATGGAAACCTAAGATGTTGAAATTATATAAATTATGGTGCCAATCTCTGGAAATTGCCTCTTTCCTTCTGCAAATCTTTAAATGTGCAGCAGTGTTTGAACATCGACTTCTGTTATGGTTTAGGGGAAAAAAATACTCTAAAATTAATTGTCTCGCATAATATTTTATAAAACATATCAGCAAAAACACTAGCATAGAGTCCTTCCTAATGGGTTGACAGGGTTTCAGTTAACATCTCTCAGAGCTGCCTTGTTGTCTCCATGGCAACGCTTTCCACTTTCATCCAGCAGTTGAAAGACATGCAAGGTATGCGAATTGGATGTGATTGATCGTTATAGATGACTGAATATTTGGGTCAATGGGTGAACAGTGTACTGCGACTAGAGATAAGATTGTGTCGCAGTCTGCAGGTACCAAGCGGTGCAGCAAGCCACATCAACATGATGTCTATATTTTAAATTGTATTCTTATTGCACTGCAGACAGGGCGGCACGGTGGTGCAGCAGGCAGCACTGATGCCTCAGCTAGAAGCCATCAAGTTCAGATCCTACAACACACCGAGGTTGATTGGAGACTCTAAATTGCCCGTAGGTATGAGTGTGTGAGTGAATGGTGTGTGTGCACCACATTTCCTGCATTTCCTGTGTCCCTGCCTCATGCCTAAAGGATGCTGAGATACTGAGGATGCACTACAGTCTCAATCTCTTGTATATGAAAATATTCCAAATATCCCGTATTCTAATTATTTTATCAATAATCCTTTAAATAAAACTTGGCTACTCATGCTGGAAAAAAAAAACAGTATTATGAATTATCACCTACTGGGCCAAGGTCAGTATTTGAGGAATGCATTGAACCACATCTCCCACATTGCCATAGAGAAGAAGATAAGCTCCAACTGATATGAAATGTGCCTATAAATGCTGTGTGTGGATCTGAAAATATCCAAGAGTAAATGTATACAATGAAATGACACTTTAACTCCTGAATCTTCATATGTGAAGTTACTGTTTCTGTACAATAAAAATGGCGATCAGAGAATCAATGCAAGTAGAGTCGTAGGACGCCATGGGGGGTCTGGGTCTGATGTTCTACAGCTTCTTGAAGTTCAGGCAAAGGTAAAATCACCAGTCTGGAAAAGGTGGAGCACAAGATATTTAGGAGATTTCAAAAATCTGATATAGTCATTCTATAAAGAGAGTCACTGCCAGGCCTATACCACATCCAGAGCTGTGTGCTTCTCAATAATTATTCCCAAAGTAAATAAACTTGCAGAGTGGACCTCTGTTGTATAATACCAGGTCCTATTTTCTGGACAAAAGCCTCCAGAGAATCTTCAACTCTGTCAACAGGGCATAGTATAAGAATGTTAAAATGGGCTGAGTTAAAAGTAAATTTCAACCAAGACTCTGGCCAAATACACTAAAACAACCAGTGGAGAAGCAGCATTTTGTCCAAATGAGTCCGTCTTTATGCACAACCAGTACTGGGTCGGAAACAGTGCAAGAAAAGGCTGCAACAGACATTTTATCAGGCTGTAGAAAACAGACAGACAACTGGCTCCAGTGTAATAGCAGGAAATCTGGTTATAAGACCTTTGTTAATTTATATTGTGTGAATTTTTTAAACCCTTTATAATGTATCCTCAATCATTATTAATGTTCGATTAATTTTTTTTTATTAATCCTTCAGAGAGCACGGTGACTGTCCAGAAGTAGAAGGCATAACTCTAAACTAATCCAGCATGCGATATGTAGTAATGATTCCTCTGTGCCTTTTAATCTCAAAAGTTTAGTTTTGTAAAACTTATTCATAAGCTGTAACACTGTTGCATGTTGGGAGCTCAGGGGACGCAGGGATGTCCACCGGTTTCATCACAGCGTGCCTCAGTTTCCACAGCAGCCGGTAATGAGCGCTAATGCCGCTCATTAATGAGTCCGCTGTGTGCTGCTGCCTAACAAAACACTTAACCAACAGTTTCCGATGGTAATTAACCCTCTGGGTGCGGTAGATGTTTATCTGTATTACGGGAGGCAGGTAATGAAATGTCCTGGGATGTGCAGGGACTCACTCACTATGAATGACTGATGATCCTCTGAATTCTGAATTTACTTTATCCATGGCGAGAAAAAGCCCAAAATGACCTGGAAGAAGTTTGGTGTGGATATGCATGGCCTCACATGCTGCAACATGCCATCATAAATACATTTATTATCCATAAACACCTGAGTATACAGATCCTTTTTGACCTCACTGACATTTCCTCTTCTTATAAAGGGGTTAAATCAGAAAGTTGTAAGGTCAGTCACAGGCTGATTAGATCCTGCTTTTTACTGATGGAGGTTACGTGATTGCAACTTCATCACTGTCCATAAAGCTTAGTGGATCAGGATCCCTCTCATATTAAAATGCATTAAATTCCATAACATTATAAAAATGGGAACTGAGGCATCTCAACATTACACTGTAAATGACACCTTTACATTACATGTTTTAATACACTAGGCGTACTTTTAAAACAATGGCCACTCCTGGGCTTCATAGTGAAATATAGAAAAGGTGCTATGAGGTCTAGAGGGTTATGAAATGTATCTGATGCTCATACCTAGACACGTACTTCTGCGGGTTCAGAGAAATCTGAGATAAGCAGCGTTAGGTTTTAGGACAGAAGGCCGGTCGTCTCTGGAGGCAGCAAGTTGATCCCTGAACGCCTCGCTGCGGCTTTTAATTAAATTAACCTGCTGGTCACTGAGAGGACGCCTGGGAGCTCTGAGACCACCAGGATGCTCATTACAGGTCCATAATCAGAGGGATGCCATAGCACACAAAGGTTCCAATGCAAGGCACAAACCGAGGCGAAGATGTATCTACATGAAATGGAAAATGTAAAACACTACTTTCATCCTGAGTTTGTAACTACAGTAAAAGTTTATTGGAACATTGGAACAGACTTTTTTTGTGGACTATCCTTTAAGATATATGACTGTCTGAGTCATATATCTTAAGGAAATAGCATTTGTTTTTGGTCAGGAGCAGTTGGGAAAAGCTTGTCTGCTAATATAGTTTGATATACTTGATTGATTGTTGAAAACTGAAAAGAAAACTTTATGCATAAGTAACTTTCTTCCCGTACTACTCCTTAGCTGTGTAGGTCCCTGCAGGATTCCGATTCCTGTCTATCCCTTAATGAACAGTTAAAACTGCTGCAATCACAACAAACATGCAGCACTTCACTATGTGAAGTTTAAGGAAAGTTCTTGGATGACTATCAAACTATTTCACATGCAGCTCATTCAATTGTATAATACAATGTTTGTCACATGCATCATTTTTTTAAAAGGAGAATAAATACGGTTTACTGTGGACCTCAACATCATGCAGTCTCTCCTGAGTTCCGAATTGAACAACTTCTCCAAATATATGATTTGATCCTGTGACTCCAGACCAAACACAGGTCCAGTGAGTTTTGTTGGGACCTTCTTGACATCTTTCAACTTTTAATTTCAATTTCTATGTGTGAGACGACCCTGCAGTCTCATGCACATATACTGTAGTGCACCACATCACCCCATAACTGTGGGTGATGTGGTGATTACTGTATTTACATTACTGTGTATATGTGTGTAGGAACTCGTTTGTTGAGTACTGTATTATTTTTTTTTCCCACCACACACACACACACACACCTACACACACACACACACACACACACACACACACACATTCGGTTTTTTGTAAGCAGGGATCACTATAAAGTGACGTAAACAGAAAGTAAAAAAATATTTAAAGTGCAACACTTCAGCACATCAGAACATCAGTGCTCTGATGAGGAGACTGGAGAGCTGCTAGAAACACTTCAGGTTCTCCACGATTTCATTGTGTTGGGATCATTACTTTATATTCTTACCTTTAATGTGTTTTATAAAATATTGAGCTGAGATTGTCTTTTCATTCGGTGTCATTAAGGTTCACTGCAGGTAATGCTGTGATATAGTTAAAATCTAAAACTACTTCTCCTCATGCATGAATAGTGACTTATTTAAATGGGTTTTATATACATATTTTTACAGAACTGTGGCTTTGGATGGAGAACATATCAAGAGTGACGCCTCTGAAACAGCCGATTGTGTTTGAGCTGGAGGGCTTCTATGTTCCACCAGGCTACGGCTCTTTGCTGTTCTTCCTGGCTCTGTTGAACTACATCGTGGTGCTGCTGGGGAACGGCGTGGTGCTGTGCGTCATCGTCATAGACAAGAGCCTGCACAGACCCATGTTCGTGCTGGTCTGTAACCTGGTGGTCTGTGACCTGCTGGGGGCCACGGCTGTGCTGCCTCGCCTCATGATGCACTTCTTGATGGGGCAGAAGAGGATCACCTACATCCTGGCCATCGCCCAGGCCTTCTGTGTGCACACGTATGGTGCTGCAGTGCAGACTATTCTGGGTGCGATGGCATATGACAGGTATAAAAATGCAACAGTGCATTAACTAGATATATTCAGTTTTCTTTAAGATAAAATATGCATGTAAAAAAATGAAATGCAACGGTACATTTACTTATTAGCATCGGTTTTCTTAAAGCAGCAAAAAGTCAAACTAGAGGAAAAACAGAAGTAATGCCCCAAGGTACACATTTGAAAACATTTTCCACACAAAAAAAGACATTACAAAATAATAATTTAATGCTCAGTGTAAAGAGGGTAAAGGTCTACAAACTTGAAAGAGATAAACTTATACCCAAATAGACTATTAGATTTTTGTTTTTTGGTTTACATGAACTTCAATATTTGCTCATATTTGCATGAAAACTGATTTCTGTGCATCACAGCATCCTTTACCCTACCTCTACCAGCCCGGCCAATTTCTTTGTTGACTTTGCATTATTTTAAAAAATTGAAGGTAACCAATTTTTGCAAGAAGCGTCTGCATTGATTACCTATGCCCAAGGAAGCAATTAGAAACAATAGGATTATGCAAAAACATATCCCATACTGGAAACATTTTGGAAATCTCTGTTAAAGCTGCTCTCCCTGTGCAGGTACATTGCAGTGTGCCAACCTCTCAGGTATCACGCCATCATGACGTCGGCCCGCCTGCACTTCTGCTGCGCTCTGGCCTGGTTCGTCGCTCTGCTGCTCATCGCCGTGCTTTTCTCCTTCCACGTGAACACGCTGCTGTGCGATCACGTCATCCGGCACGTCTACTGCAGCAACCGCTCAATCCTGAATCTGGCCTGTGGCCCCACTGATGCCAGTAACATCTATGGTCAGTATACTGGTCAGAATAATGTGAATAATGGTGGCGGGTGTAGCGAAATTAATCAATTAATTTGATTTACCTTGATTATGTGAAGCAATTTTTTTCTCAAACTAGTGCAGATTCTCCTTATCCTAAGCAATCCTATCGTTCATTTTGTGATAAAAACGTGAAAAATGTGGCCACATAGCTTAATATATTTTATAGAAATGTGGATATTGTGCCATTGATTGGTATTGGTATTCTGTGGATTGTCAGACAATTACTGGCATAGAACTCTTTCTACTGTTAATCCCAAGCTGTTTTTTCTGTTTTATAGGCACAAATATGATTTACATACAAGTAAAAATGGTTTATTATAATGTACTGTCTACATTATAGACAGTACAGTCACATATTAAGGTATAAGAGTGTTCAGTGTTCATTGAATCCACTGATGCCATTAACTCTGCTACTTAAGATAATTGAAAAAAGAAAAAAAAATGTGGTAGTATAATGAAAAAATAACAAAATGACCAATTGCTTTCAAAGATCATATATATAATAAATCCATAGAAAAAAGTTTAATTTGGTCTGAAGGGTACTGGAATCTAGATAATGTCCATTATTGCATGTGGGTCCATTAAGATAGGACATGGTGTGATTTAATAAAGTCAGTTTTTTATATTAACACAGTAAAAAAAAACATCTTTTTCTAGGTCTGGCCATGACCTGGTCCTTGAGTACAGGCGTCTTCCTCATCATTGCTTTTTCCTACATCAGAATCCTGCACGCTTCTGTCAAACAAGGCCGGTCTGACAGCGGCGCCCGGAGCAAGGCCTTTCAGACGTGTGCGCCGCACCTTGTCGTGTACGTGCTCTTTCAAATCGCGTCGATGATAATAATTGTGAGTCACCGGTTCCCCTCAGATCCTTATAACCTCAAGAAGTTCTTCAGCATCCTGTTTGTCATTATTCCGTCAGCCATCAACCCGGTCATCTACGGACTGGTCAGTAAAGAGCTACGGGGCAGCATCATCAAGCATTTCACCTTTCAAATCACCTGCAAGAAATGACGAGTCGACTTCTTCAGATAATTAAATTCCTTGCTATATCCTTATAGAGTTTTTTGTAGATTTTTATTTCAAAGCCCGTTTTCCATAATTAAGCAAATTTCATTGTGGTGTAAAGGTATATGCCACACTGTGTCGCCCAGTTCCCATCATTTCTTTCTGCCCTCTTCTCCTGTCAATATCTACTTTCAAACTATATCAACATTAATACTGATATAATATTTCTGATAGACTATAGAGCAACTAAGAATAGAAAACATTATTTTTCTCACACTATTTTACCTAAAGTTGACATTGTACTTGGGAAGTTACCAGTTTACAAACTTTTTGTAAATAAACTAAGGTCATAAGTGATGGACAAACATATCCAAATGAAACTATAGGCACTTTACCGGATTATAAAGGAAGATGAAGATGTTCAGACTGTCAAGTAGAATATGAAACCTCTGTAGATTACCCTGCTGTAATACAAGGTGTGGTACAAATAAAGCTTTTACCACCACTAGTACTATTATTATCATCATTTCAGTGTAATAGAGATGTATGATATGTAAATGTAATATATCAAAACAATAAAGATCCCTTTACAACAGGGCAAAATTGTTTCTGTTATTCTTTTATCAAATGCAAGGCTGCTACCTGACGAGTTACTAATTAAATCAAGAAAAAAAATTAAGAGATTGCTATTGTTAATATAACCCATGTGTGTTGGAGCTTCTCTAAAGTGGCCAGAGGTGGTGCCTTAAACACTGGATATCTACCTCTTTGAGTACCTAACTAACAAGATCACCTGTGACCCCACATGACCCCAGATAGCCTATATCTTCTAGTATGTTGACGAATCTATTTCTTTTTTCTTCTCAAGTCATGAGGACTACCTTGAAAATGCCAACCCCTAGCATTTGGCTAAGTCAGGAAAACTGCCATCTCCTATCTTGTAAATGCCCTGGCCCAGGAGCTGTCCACTATGAGTGGATCCCCTCTTGCAGCCCAGGCGAGGGTCTACTTGTCTACTGTACAGTTGGGCAACATGTCTGCTACCCAGGTCAACCTGCTTCTGTGGGTGACCCAGCTCCTGCTGACCTGTCCGGCTCCCCACCTGGCTGGCTTGTGAAGAATGTCCCAGCCTGGTACCCAGAACCAGGTCGCCAACTTCCTCTTCCAGCACAAGCCAAGCCACCACCGTGGGAATAGAGGCTTCGTCCAAAAGTGGTGTTGATCACCTCATCCTCTTCGGCAGGGTTAGTGTTAGGGTGGACGTCTTTGCCTCAGAGGACTTGCCTCTGCCTCTGACCCTCCCCCCACTGGTGTAGCTTCTGGTGACTACCCGAAAGAACGAATCTCTTGTCGCAGCTGGGGTGCAGCCTTTGGTACCTAAACCCATGCCACGGTGCCTCCTGCCACCTAGGACGTGGGGCCACTCTACCAGGGGCATTGCTGTGATGAGAAGGGTTTCCCTGGAGGCCATCATGGGCATCCCCAACTCATTTCTATGGGTGGTCTTACCAGGTCAAAATCACCACTCCATTTGGGAGAGGTCCTCCTGCCAAGTTCCTTTTGCTGCTGAGGTAGGTGTCTTGGGCCTTTGTGACTTGTTTGGTTTAGGTCATCCAATGCTTAAAGCACCACACAGGACACCAAAAAGAGTAAGTAAGAACAAAATATTTAGAATTCAGGGGGCATAAAGGGGAAGAGAATCACCAAGCCCCTCTTAGGAATCTATGACTTAAAGACAGAATGGGTCCCTGGATCTCTCAGGAACCTTCTACTTTTTTCAATGACAGGACTAAAGCATAGTCCTGTGAAAGGGATTCATGGGACCCTCAACGTTGGATTTGGAAGCAACATATTGCGATATTCATTTTAAAAATCACTGCAAACACTTAGTGCCAGGTTGAATCCTGAGCTGCAGAGAACAGGTTAGGGTGGGGTTGATGCCAGGGTGGTGAAGTTGTCTGTGGGCAGGGATCAGTCAAGTTATGGACATTCAGAACACAAACTAAAACCTATTTAAGGTGCAATGCCTTTCCTTCACACATTAGAGCATGAAAGCTCTGATGAGAAGACTGGGGAGCTGCACAGAACACTTTCAGGGAGTCCATGATTTCATTTTTAACTTTTACTTTTCGTCTGTTTGATGAAATATTGAGCTGAGACTGTATTTCCAATCAGTGTCATTAAGATTTAATGCAGGTAATGCTGTGATATATTTTGAAAAAATATTTTTTCTAATGACTGAATAGTTACTTATTTTTATGTTATATACATGTATTTCACAGAACTACAGCTTTGGATGGAGAACATATCAAGAGTGACGCCTCTGAAACAGCCGATTGTGTTTGAGCTGGAGGGCTTCTATGTTCCACCAGGCTACGGCTCTTTGCTGTTCTTCCTGGCTCTGTTGAACTACATCGTGGTGCTGCTGGGGAACGGCGTGGTGCTGTGCGTCATCGTCATAGACAAGAACCTGCACAGACCCATGTTCGTGCTGGTCTGTAACCTGGTGGTCTGTGACCTGCTGGGGGCCACGGCTGTGCTGCCTCGCCTCATGATGCACTTCTTGATGGGGCAGAAGAGGATCACCTACATCCTGGCCATCGCCCAGGCCTTCTGTGTGCACACGTATGGTGCTGCAGTGCAAACTATACTAAGTGCTATGGCATATGACAGGTAATGAAATGGAGCACGCATGTTAAATTACATATTCATTTTTTTTTTATTTAATTAAAGCCAATTGCACATGTGAGCATTAAAACAAGGAGGCTTCCTTTATATCCTCCTGTCCATACTGGTAGTATATATGAAGCTATCCACTCTACTCATTCTCTACAGTAAATAATGAAACACTTCAATTACAAATGATAAAAATGAAAGATTCCACTAATCATAGAAGACAAACACTTGATTTGGTTAAATGACTTAAGACTATTGAAGCCTCATATACACTGTTATCAATCCAGTAGAAATGTGTCTTTTAATAGTCACTATGAATAGGAGAAAATCTCTGTAAAACTGCTCTCCTGTTTACAGGTACATCGCCGTGTGTGAACCTCTCAGGTATCACGCCATCATGACACCGGCTCGGCTCCACTTCAGCTGGGCCCTGGCCTGGTTCATCGCCGTGCTGCTTATCGCCGTGCTCTTCGCCCTCCACGCCAACACGCCGCTGTGTGGGAACGTCATCCGACACGTCTACTGCAGCAACCGTACGATCATGAGCCTGGCCTGTGCTCCCACTCCCGCTAATAACATCTATGGTCAGTATGTTGGTCAGAATAATGGTGATGTGATGCCTATTGGGTCATTTTTGTAGTTTTCTCCACAAAGTACCAATTAATGTTGGAATTAAAACTAAAACCCGCATTACAATCTTGTACCATTTGCATTATCAATATTTTATTATTGTTTGCAATATTGCATTATTGTTATTATAACAAAGTGTTGGGTTTTACAGTATGATTTTATTTATATTCAAAGGTAGTTTTTTAACAGAACAACTGAGCATCAGGGTCTTCTATAGAGAATGACATTACATTAATGATTGGTTTAAATAGGGTCACTGTCCTGTTACTGCAGATCAAAATAAGTTAAATGGATGTTAGAAGATTTACATGTTAGATTTCTGAATTGTGATTTCTTTTAAAACTGTTTTTCTAGGTCTGTCCATGTCCTGGACGTTGAGTACAGGCGTCTTCCTCATCATTGCCTTCACCTACATCAGAATCCTGCATGCGTCTGTCAAAAAAGGCCGTTCTGACGGCAGCGCCCGAAGCAAGACCTTTCAGACGTGCGCGCCGCACCTGATCGTGTACGTGCTCTATCAAATCGCTGCGGTGGTCATCATCGTGAGTCAACGGTTCCCCACGGTCCCCCCAAACATCAAGAAGTTCTTTACCATCATGTGTATGATCATTACTCCAGTGATTAACCCTGTCATCTACGGACTGGTCAGTAAAGAGTTACGTGGCAGCATCATAAAATATTTTACCTTTCAAATGAGTTGCAAAAAATGAAAGGGGTGAACTTTTTTAGGATATATATATATATTCCTGACTATATCCTGCACTGTTTTGAATAAGTGTCATTTCTTTAAGCTTGTTTTTATGCTCTGAGGTGTGTATTATATAAATGCTATGTCCCAACTAGTGTTTTCCCCTTCAGCATGTTTGCTGCATGTCATCGTCCTTTCTGTCTGTCATCATCTCCTAACTCTGTCTTGTATGGAACTCGAGGGTTATGCACTTAGATAGAAAATATTCAGATTTATAACACTTCACGTGTGAATGTGCAAACATTCAGCATCCTAGTTAACCAGTAGTCTCTACATCACATCTGATAAACTCTGTAACTTCTTCCATTGATATTTTCTCCAAAATCCAGCATAAATTAATTTCTATTATTTATACACAGTCCATATATGTATGTAATGTATGCAGAATTGCATACTTTATTAATGTTGTATTATTGGTATTTCACTCTCCCCTGCACCTATAAGAAATACTCTTTAATTTCGTTCTTGTATAATGACAATAAAGACATTTGTTCATCAATTGAAAGGAAAATGGGAGTTCTATCATTTGGAAAACGTAGTGTCAAAGGAAAGGCTGTCTGACACCAAGGCAACGTGGGTTTAAGTTTTTTGCTGGATCATAGCTCATTTTAAAATCCCATTTATTCAATCGAGTGACAGGAGAATGTCCTATTTTTTCTGTGGAAATAAGTACAACATATTCCCAGGGGGATTTAATTTGAGAGTGACAGCTAACACTTAGTGGCAGGTGGAATGCTGAGCTGCAGAGAACAGTTTAGGGTGGGGTTGATGCTAGGATGGTGAAGTTGTTTGTGTTAGTGTTCACTGATGGACATCCAGAACACACAGTAAAATTATTTAAAGAGCAACGCACTTCCTCCCACACACCAGAGCATCAACGCTCTGATGAGACGACTGGAGAGCTGCACAAAACACTTTAGGGAGTCTATAACTTCTTTTCATCTGTCTGATTAATTATTAAGCTGAGTCTGTTTATTCAGTGTCATTAAGGTTTACTGCAGGTAACACAGTGATATATTATATATACAATCTGAATTACATTTTTCTAACAGCTTCCTAGGGATTTATTTATTTATTTATTTATTTTCATAGGTTTGATACACACATCTTTCACAGAACAACTGCTTTGGATGGAGAACATATCAAGAGTGACGCCTCTGAAACAGCCGATTGTGTTTGAGCTGGAGGGCTTCTATGTTCCACCAGGCTACGGCTCTTTGCTGTTCTTCCTGGCTCTGTTTAACTACATCGTGGTGCTGCTGGGGAACGGCGTGGTGCTGTGCGTCATCGTCATAGACAAGAGCCTGCACGGACCCATGTTCGTGCTGGTCTGTAACCTGGTGGTCTGTGACCTGCTGGGGGCCACGGCTGTGCTGCCTCGCCTCATGATGCACTTCTTGATGGGGCAGAAGAGGATCACCTACATCCTGGCCATCGCCCAGGCCTTCTGTGTGCACACATATGGTGCTGCAGTGCAGACTATTCTGAGTGCTATGGCCTACGACAGGTACTATATGAATGCATCACCAAGTGCATATTTAATCATTAAAACATGAACCATTACTCTTTTCTGCTTATACTGACCAGTAAAAGAACCCTCTTAATTAACTGATTGAGTGTAAGGATGTGTTTAAGGCTTCAGTGGGCGACATTAATCAAATAAAGTGCGTTTCAAAGTTCACCTCCCTTTTGTCTTCCTTCGAGAGGAACAACTCAAAACAATCACAAAGAGGGAATTCCATGTCTGAAAGACTGTAACTTTAGAATATATGATCTTGACCTGATTAACAAAGACTACATGTTTGATATTTCTTTACGTTACAGAAATGTATTTACAAGGTCATTACATGACCTGAAATGTTACTAAATACTTTGTTCACCAGCTTATTCCAATGCAAACCTGAAAAAGATGACCCTATCCACTCAGAGAATTAATCAGATTTACATGTTAAGCATTGTTTGCTGTCATACTAGTCCTTTCTTTTCATATCCTTAACCAGAAAAACTAACTTCTTCTTAAAGCTGCTCTCCTGTTACAGGTACATCGCCGTGTGTGAACCTCTCAGGTATCACACCATCATGACACCGGCTCGGCTGCACTTCAGCTGGGCCCTGGCCTGGTTCACCGCTCTGGGGCTTATCGCTGTACTTTTTGCTTTCCACGCCAACACGCCGCTGTGTGGGAATGTCATCCGACACATCTACTGCAGCAACCGTACGATCCTGAGCCTGGCCTGTGGCCCCACTGACGCTAATAACATCTATGGTCAGTGAAATTGGTCAGAATAATGGTGATGTGATGCCTATTGATGGCTGTAGTCGCTTTAATTTCACCCAGTAAAGTCATTTTAATCACATATGGTGCAGATTTTCCTTATACTTTTAGTATTAGTGCCAATTAAAGTAGAACTTCACACTTCAACTTGCAGCTTTTTACTACAGTATTTTCAGTTTGTAGCACAGGATGGTGATTCACATTATTGTTTTGGCCATAATCAATGGTAGTTTTAAACAGATCCGTTTAAATCAAAGGTCCGTACAGAAATCAATATCCTGTTACAGTGGATAAAAATGGATGATA
This sequence comes from Eupleurogrammus muticus, assembly GCA_036785175.1. Classification (NCBI taxonomy): domain Eukaryota; kingdom Metazoa; phylum Chordata; class Actinopteri; order Scombriformes; family Trichiuridae; genus Eupleurogrammus; species Eupleurogrammus muticus. The sequence goes on from JAYKQN010000007.1 coordinate 2,021,591, forward strand.
GAAGGTTTGTTAATTGTTATTTATAAAACATGTTTTTCTAGGTCTGTCCATGTCCTGGTCGTTGAGTACAGGCGTCTTCCTCGTCATTGCTTTTACCTACATCAAAATCCTGCACGCTTCTGTCAAACAAGGCCGGTCTGACAGCGGCGCCCGGAGCAAGGCCTTTCAGACGTGTGCGCCGCACCTGATCGTGTACGTGCTCTATCAAATCGCTGCAGTGACTATAAACGTGGGTTTCCGAATACCCTCCATCAACAAAAACATTAAGAAGTTTCTTAGCCTCATGATCATGAGCATTACGCCGTCCCTCAACCCCATCATCTACGGCCTGGTCAGTAAAGACCTACGTGGTAGCATCATCAAGCATTTCACCTTACATGTCAGTTGCAATAAATGAGAGGGGTCCTCTTCTTCAGATCATTATATCCCTGAATATAACTGTTTTAAATAAGTGAGGATTATGTTAAAGCCTGTTTTCCATAACTGAGCACATCCCATTGTGAGCCTTGTCACCTGTATTTATCTACAATATATCTGCTTATAAAAAATAAATATCAGTATAATATCCTTGTTTCCAGTTATCAGCCTGCTATTAAATGGTTTAGTTCATTTATTTCCATTGAATTTTAAAAGAATGGTCATATAAAACATGCAAAAACTCAATATGGACAGGGGTGAGAGTGCATTTTGTAAAAACATGATCCTTGCTGTTCAGTTAATATCACAGTCTACCATGACAGAGTAAAAAGATTTATGTTAGTGTAGCATTTAAATAATTACTGTGATGTAAAATCCAGTTAACTCAGTCATCTGCTGTTGTAGAATAATACTACAGGGACCCACAGAGTCTTTTCTGTTGGTGATAACAATGCCCCTCTAAAAAGGCTCAGAATTAAAGACAGAATTGCTCCATGGTTTCCACAGGAACTAAATGACAGGACTAAAGCATAGTCCTGTGCTTAGGGGATACAGGACATTGGTTTTCCTTCAGATAGAGCAGAGATGTTGGTGGGATTGAGGGGGTATTTGTAGTAGTCCTCCCACTGGCTCAGAACATCCAGAGTTAAGGTCAGCACGTCCCCCGAGCTGCTGGATGGTGTTCCAGAACCTCCTCAAAGTCATTCGGACCTGTCACCTGAATTTCTGCCTCCACAACCACCAAGGTTGTATTCAGCTTGGTATGTTGGTACCCATCCCTTGCTCGGAAGTCCCACAGGGCAAAATAGTCCTTAAGGAATCCTTCTTCAGCTTGATGGCAGCCCTCATTGGTGGTGTCCATTAGCAGGTTTGGTGCCCTGACCACTTTACAGCCACAGTTCCAACAATGGAGGTATAGAAGAACGGCAACTTGGGATCAATGCTCACCACCTCCTCAGATATGTGGGTTAAGCTTGTTTTTGACAGAATATTACAGCCAGACTTTCCCAGCAAACCCTCAGAGAACATTCCGGTCTGCATTGTCTGACCAGCATCCTCCCACCATCGGCGTGATGACACAACCACAAAGTCGATCATCTAACTGCGGCCAAGGGTGTCCTGGTACCAAATGCACATGTGGACACCCTTTTCCTATCTTTAGAGTAAGGAGACCATTCTTCCCAATCATCCCACTCAGGGTGTCACTGTCATTGCCCATTTTAGCAAGGAAGGCCCCAAGAAGATCGAGGGAGTCCCCAGAAGGAGTGTTTTCTAATACCCCTCCAAAGATTCCAAGAAGGTTGGGTATTCTGGAATGGAATTCAGGGCTATGCACTGATAAAAAATACAACATATTCTGATTTATAACAGTGCAACTCGTGTCATGCATTGGGTTCCTTTTATAGATCACAATCCACCTGGAATTGCGCAAACATTAATCACCCCCTAGTTAACCTGTAGTCTCTACATCAGGGATGGGCAATCCTGGATTGCCCACCCCTGCTCTACATCATACCTGATGAACTCTGTAACCTAAAAATTGACATTTTCTCAAAAATTTAGCACACATTATTAATTTCTCTAATTTATACACAGTCCATGGATGGATGCAGGAGAAGAAGAATTTCTTTTGTTTTGTTGTACTATTATAATGACAAAAGAGATGTTTATTCAATCAAAGAAGTTCTATGTTAAGGTAAATGTAGTGACAAAGGAAAGGATGTCTGACACCAAGCTAATGCAGTTGCTAAACTTTTTATAGGTCATAGAGCATTGTAAGATCCAATATATTCAAACAAGCAGTAAGAGAACTGTTTTTCAAATGAAACCCTCTGTGGAAACAAGTTACATGTTCCCAGAAGGAATTCATTTTAAAATCACAGTGAGTAGTTGGTGTCTGCTTGGTTTAGGGTGGGGTTGATGCTAGGATGGTGGAGTTGTCTGTGGGCAGGGATCAGGTTAAACTGATGGACATTCAGAACACAAACTAAAATTACTTAAAGCCACAGACATCCTTCCTCACACTGGAGCATCGATGCTCTGACGAGACGACTGGAGAGCTGCACAAAACACTTTAGGGAGTCTACAACTTCATTCTGCTATGATCATTAACTTTAATTCTTTTCTTTCATCTGTTTGATAAAATATTAAGCCAAGTGTCATTAAGGTTTACTGCAGGTAATGCTTTGATATACTGTATTTAAAATCCAAAACGATGTTTCCTGATGATTGAATAGTGACTTATTTAAATGGGTTTCATATACATATTTTTACAGAACTGCTTTGGATGGAGAACATATCAAGAGTGACGCCTCTGAAACAGCCGATTGTGTTTGAGCTGGAGGGCTTCTATGTACCACCAGGCTACGGCCCTCTGATTTTCTTCATGGCTCTGTTGAACTACATCGTGGTGCTGCTGGGGAACGGCGTGGTGCTGTGCGTCATCGTCATAGACAAGAGCCTGCACAGACCTATGTTCGTGCTGGTCTGTAACCTGGTGGTCTGTGACCTGCTGGGGGCCACGGCTGTGCTGCCTCGCCTCATGATGCACTTCTTGATGGGGCAGAAGAGGATCACCTACATCCTGGCCATCGCCCAGGCCTTCTGTGTGCACACGTATGCTGCTGCACTGCAGACTGTTCTGGGTGCTATGGCCTATGACAGGTAATGAAATGCAATAGCTTGATATAGACAGTTTTCTTAAATATAAAATGTTCAGCACCTGACTATTCTAGTTTTGAGACAGAATGGGGAAACCGTTTCAGACAATTAGCCATGATGTATCCTGTCAAATGTTGAGTTTAGTATATGTTGAAGACTCCATCTGTTCCTCATGTCATACTAGATGGATTTTTTATTTCTGTGTCCCTTTACTTTTGCAAAGCCGTTCTCCACGACTGTGGTTATTTTCTTTTTTAATGATATTGAATCCTTTACTTAAAGCAAAGTTATGAGACAAGCCTAAAATGTAATTATTATACTCATAAATCAGCTGCAAACAACATATATCCTTAAATGGACATGTAAAAGGACTTTTAACATGTCTCCCTGTGCAGGTACATTGCCGTGTGTGAACCTCTCAGGTATCACGCCATCATGACACCAGCTCGCCTGCACTTCTGTTCGGGCCTGGCCTGGTTCGTCGCCGTGCTGCTTATCGCCGTGCTCTTCGCCCTCCACGCCAACACGCCGCTGTGTGGAAACATCATCCGACACGTCTACTGCAGCAACCGTACGATCATGAGCCTGGCCTGTGCTCCCACTCCCGCTAATAACATCTATGGTCAGTACATCGATCGGAATAATGTGAATAATGTAGTTTTGTTTGCAGGGGAGGGTTGGTTGGTAAAGTAATGCATAACTGTCTTTTTAAGCACATTGGTGCAGTTTCTCTTAATACTTTTCTTCCTCCACAATCATTACTGCTGCCAAGTATGACTTCACATTACGAACTGCAGCTTTTTAGTAAAGTATTTTCAGTTGTCTGTATTCTGATCATGTGATATCACCATTTAAACTGATTTACAGCATGGCCTCGGTCATACTAAAAGGTAGTTTTACCAGCAGCTGTTCGAGTCTCGTATATAAAGTTGCAGTAATCACAAAATTACAATATCGACAAGCCAGCAACCAGCGGGCAACTGTATTTTCACACTTCATCTTTTTTCATGACACCAGGCCCCTCTAGTCTTCTACTTCAATGAATGTGCATTGCATGTCAAACCTCTGGGTTTACATCATTAATCTATGTATGCAAAAGCATTGCCTTTCTACTTGATATTATCAAGTGAAAGACCAAACTGTAATAAAAGCAGAAATCCTAGGTTCTCTGTACTTATTTATCTAATGACGACTGTCAGTCTCCGATCAGAAGCTGTGTTATTAGGTTAAAGACATGTGATGTTATCAAAATGGCAAATCATCAATATGCAATATACAATAACATAAATCGAGTTGATTTATGCTGTGTCCTGTGCGATGAAATCTATTTGGGCTACCCTAAATCACTGCAAAAGCGCTTCTTATATCATAAGAATTTGTTAAAATACATGGTTTATTTGATATTTGTTAACTGTGAGTTTGAAAAACATGTTTTTCTAGGTCTGGCCATGACCTGGACCTTGAGTACAGGCGTCTTCCTCATCATTGCTTTGTCCTACATCAGAATCCTGCACGCTTCTGTTAAACAAGGTCGGTCTGACAGCGGCGCCCAAAAAAAGGCCTTTCAGACGTGTGCGCCGCACCTTGCTGTGTACCTGCTCTTTGAGATTTCTTCATTGATCATCATCGTGAGTCACCGGTTCTCCGCAGCACCCCCAAACATGAAGAAATTCTTGAGCATCCTGTTAATCATCCTTCCACCCACAATTAACCCCGTCATCTACGGACTGGTCAGTAAAGAGTTACGAGGCAGCATCATCAAGTATTTTACCTTCAAATCCATTTGCAAAAAATGAGGAGGAGGGGGGGTGAACTTTTTAAGATAATTATATTCATGACTATATCTTGAACTGTTTTGAATGAGTGTAGTATTTTTTTCAAGAATATAGCACATCCCATGAGGTGTGTACCATGTAACTGCTGTGTTCCAGGTTCTGTTCTGGCTCAGGATGTCAAGTCATAGTCTTTTCTGTTTGCCACCATCTTCTGTCTCCATCTACTCTAAACTATAATAAAATAAATACCATTAAAATGTCTATCAAGTTAATAAAAGTCACTTGTGGGGAGATCAAGGCCATGAGCTAAGTCTGATCAAAAGCATGTATTTTGCACCTATGAGTGCCTAATTGGTATTTAAGGGATGCATTGACTAATTACACATAAATTAATGTTTCTGAGTGTCAATGAACAGCTGGGCCATTTGCCGCTTGGTAAATAAAAAAAAGCACATCACACCATTTATATTGTGAAAAATGTTCTTCCTTGGAATCGCCTTAGTTGGCCTGAAACAGCCCCATTGGAGTTATGGACAGTCTTGTATTTGTTGGCACCACCACGTATATCTCCCAATAAGAATAAGAGTACATGTGGAGAAGTACGTTGCTTGCCTCATCCACATGCTGAAGGTTTATCTTTCTTTATTTGATGCCTAACCTAAGGGATCCACCTTTTTTGGTTTCGATCACTACTGGTGCAGGGCTAATGACTCCTGACTGATCTCCATCCGCAAATTCCTCACATCTTGCCTCTAAGAAGTGGAAATCTTACGATACAGCTCTCTTAAGGGCTTACAGTCAATATAGGGGAATGTTTTTTTTGTATGGCCATATTCAACAGCATGCTGGGAGATTACAGCTACATTCCTCTCCACAAACTCTTTAAGAAAGGGCTTGCTTGTTCTCATTCTCTACTACAGCCTCAATAAAGTCTTCACTCCCCAATCCAGACTTTGCTGCACATTCTGTGGGTATTTTAGTAGGAAGGACAGGGTGGCTGCATCACTATTTATGCATAATACTGTTTGCCTGAGAACCGGAGTAAATGAGAGCCCTGCATTTTATCCCATTGACTTCCACCTCACCAGGATTCACCTGTGGTCGGGGTGGTCTTGTGGTCAACCAAATAAATTATGAACAAAATGCATAATTAAACATATTTTATCTATATATAAATCTTTGCATGTCAATATATTTAAGAATCAAATTCAATTTTAGTGTTTTTCACTGAAAGGGCTTGCCAAGAGGGTAATTTTTATTCCCTTTTTTTGTACACTGAAATGGCACCCAGGACCATGTTGTCAAACATTCCAACAAGAATTTAAGCATCTTTTACATTTTCTATATGCTCATCCCATGATTAAAAGATCCATTCTTGATGCACTTTAAGCATAAATAAATTTATCGGGCTGATGTTGGGCCACATCAATACATTTTTTTAATGTCAAAAAGACAGTTTGGAAGATATGAACTTGACTTCATTAACTCAGACTGATGAAGCTTCATATACATGTTTGATATATTCCAAGATAAAAAGAAAATGATTTTACCCGTCACTATGAACAGAAGACATCATTGTAAATGCTTAGTGCTTATGGGTGAAAAAGGAGACCCTATCCTTTCAGAGACTTAATCACATGTTGAATTTATCTATTTACCTTATCTTATTTCATATCAGTCATACTGATTATTTTTCCTTCTCCTTAACCACAAAAAACTAAAGACTTTTAAAAATTGCTCCTGAAGCCGCTCTCCCGTTACAGGTACATCGCTGTGTCTGAATCCTTTCACATGAACACATCGCTATGGAAACATCATCCACCACGTCTACTGCAGCAACCACACAATCCTGTCAGTTTACTGGTCAGAATAATAGTGTTGTCATTTAATTTTACCCAATAAAGTAATTTTACTTACAGTTGATGCATTTTTTCCCTTATACTTTTCTTCACAGATAATATTAGTGCCATTTAAAGTAGGACTCCGCACTAAGACCTGCAGCATGTGTGTGTGGGTGGTTCAGTGTTTAAACAGGTTAACTAGCACCAGGTGTTTGTCTATAACCTTAACGAGCTGTGGCCTCAATGGTTACCATGGCAACTTACACTGCAGGTAGAGGCAGACAGAAATGTGGGGGAAAACTGCATTTTTCTCCCTCTGCGCTGGTCTCCCTTGACAAAACAGTAGCTCCTATTAGAAAATAACATGGAACATCATCATTATAAGGACTTCACTATAGTTCTGGTGTGATATTTGTTTCTGCTTCTCTCTGTAAATGTTTGCATTGGAGTAAATGAGAAGCAGAGACAGACGCACATACAGTAAAGGCTGCCTGTTCAAATTTATTAAATCTTGCTCTATTTTCAGCACATTGTGATAATCTGAACAAGTTTCTTAAAAAAGTTAAAAAGTAAAAAACAAACAAAAAAAACAAACAAACATGTGTGGTATTGGATAAATTCTAGATTTTATTGTATTTTACACTCTAAGAGATGATGTCACCCAGTGAAGCACCAACATTTAATCACAAAGGCTCCTATTATAAAATAAAAATGCTGCAAAAATGATCAGTCATTGATCAATATTGATCAAAAACAATACTACTTATCAAAACATGGAATAACATTACATTACATTTTGAAGTTTTAGTGGAGTCTCTAGGTAAAAGTATGCCGGAGCAGGAGACAGCAGTCTGAAGTGCATCAAATTTGTAAAAAATGTTTCCAGTTAAAAGTAATAGCAAAACATTAATAGTATAATACTAGTAAATGTTAAATAAAACTTGACAGAAAACTTAGATTCAGGTTAAATCCTGAGCTGCAGAGAACAGTTTCTGGTGGTGTTGGTGCTAAGATGATAAAGATGTGTGTGGGCAGGGATCAGTGTTTCGTAATAGACTCAACACAAAGTCAAATTATTAAAGCTCACACATCAGAGCATCCACGCTCAGATTAGATGAGACTTCAGGGAGTCCACAGCCTTCTTGCATTATGCGTTAACTGCTTTTATTTTCTGAGATCGTCCATTCACTGCCTTTAAGGTTTACTAAAGGTAACACTGTAATATGTTTAAAATCTAAAAATGACTTTCCTGCATAGTGACTTATTTAAATGGATTTGATCATTAAGATTTAATGCAGGTAATGCTGTGATATATTTTGAAAAAATATTTTTTCTAATGACTGAATAGTTACTTATTTTTATGTTATATACATGTATTTTACAGAACTGTGGCTTTGGATGGAGAACATATCAAGAGTGACGCCTCTGAAACAGCCGATTGTGTTTGAGCTGGAGGGCTTCTATGTACCACCAGGCTACGGCTCTTTGCTGTTCTTCCTGGCTCTGTTGAACTACATCGTGGTGCTGCTGGGGAACGGCGTGGTGCTGTGCGTCATCGTCATAGATAAGAGCCTGCACAGACCCATGTTCGTGCTGGTCTGTAACCTGGTGGTCTGTGACCTGCTGGGGGCCACGGCTGTGCTGCCTCGCCTCATGATGCACTTCTTGATGGGGCAGAAGAGGATCACCTACATCCTGGCCATCGCCCAGGCCTTCTGTGTGCACACGTATGGTGCTGCACTGCAGACTGTTCTGAGTGTGATGGCCTGTGACAGGTATAAAAATGCATGGGTCTATTAAACAATGCATATAAAACAAGTTAAGCTTTCCTTCATCTTTCCTCCTGTTCATTCATAACAAATGAGTGTAAGGAGGTATGCTCAATTGAATATATATGATATGAGGTCTGAGGTTCAGTTGTCTAAACTAGTCAGTTTAATCGGATATTTAACTCACCTGTAAGAGGTAAATCTGCTATTTAATCATGACTAATCCTTTTACTGTCACACCTGTGTGGTAAAGTTCCTCTTTCCTAATCTTGAATTTAAAGTAGACTCTGCCATCATGTCATGCTTGATGTTTTTTCGTGCTGCTTGAAATTAGTCTGAAAGGTTTTCATCATGCAGCATGGAGCATCTGTGTGTCCCTTTCTGTTTTTGTAAAGCCTCTCTCCACGTTGCAGGTACATCGCCGTGTGTGAACCTCTCCGGTACCACGACATCGTGACACCAGCTCGGCTCCACTTCAGCTGGGCCCTGGCCTGGTTCGTCGCCGTGCTGCTTATTGCCGTGCTCTTCGCCCTCCACGCCAACACGCCGCTGTGTGGGAACGTCATCCGACACGTCTACTGCAGCAACCGTACGATCCTGAGTCAGGCCTGTGGTCCCACTGATGCCAATAACATCTATGGTCAGTACATCGATAGGGAAAATGTGAATAACGTAGTTTTGATTGTCGTTAAATAGGTAAGTTTTTTTAGTTTAGTGCTTTTCTTCCTCCAGAAACAGCACTAGTTCCAAAGAAAGTAGTGTAAGTAGACTTCACACTATGAAGTGTAGATTTTTATTAACAATAAAATGTCAATTGCCAAATATCGCAATATTGTAATAGTGAAAAGTCAAATGCAACAAGCACACACCTGATAATACCTCTGTAACAACAGCATAACTTTTGACACTGCCTTTGTTCTTATAATCCATGCAGGGTTTAGAAAGTACTATTTGTGCCATGTACAAGTATTTTTCCAAATCACAAGCTGTGTTAATGTGTAAATTTTAATAAAATAGTTGGAGTCATTTATAGTGCGTCCTTTGCACTTAAAAGAATCTATTCATTATTTAGTTAAATGACTGCAGGGGACATTTCTTTTATTTCTTGTGTGACAAAATATATTTAATAGTTCTGGAGGGGGGGGGGGGGGGGGGGGGGGGGGGGGGGGAGGGGAGGGCGACACGGTGGTGTGGTGGGTAGCACTGTTGCCTCACAGCAAGAAGGTCGCAGGTTCAAGACCGGCCTGGGTCTGGGGCCTTTCTGTGTGGAGTTTGCATGTTCTCCCCGTGTCTGCGTGGGTTTTCACCGGGTACTCCGGTTTCCTCCCACAATACAAAAAACATGCTCAGGTTAATTGGTAAACTCTAAATTGCCCATAGGTGTGAGTGTGAGAGTGAATGGTGTGTGAATGGTGTGTGTGCCCCACGATTGGCTGGCGACCATCTGGGGTGTATCCCTGCCTCTCGCCTTAACGCGCTGGGATAGGCTCCAGCAGACCCCTGCGACCCCGAAAGGGAATAAGCGGGATAGACAATGGATGGATGGATAGTTCTGGAGGGGATAATCAATAAGAATGATGATAGAAGGTTTACATCATACTTTCTAGGTCTGGCCATGACTTGGTGCTTGAATTCAAGCGTCTTCCTCGTCATTGCCTATTCCTACTTCCGGATCCTGCAAGCTACTATTAAACACGGCAAAAATAACACCGGCGTCAGAAGGAAGGCTTTTCAGACGAGCGCACCGCACCTCGCCGTGTATCTGCTGTTCAGGATTTCATCGACAGTTACGATCGTGAGCAGCCGGTTCCCCTCAACCCCCCACAACATGAAGAAGTTCCTGAGCATCCTGTTGGTCATCCTCCCTACCACCGTCAACCCCTTCATCTACGGACTGGTCAGCAAAGAGTTACGAGGCAGCATCATCAAGTATTTCACCTTTCGAGTCACTTGCAAAAAATTAAAGCGGTGAATTTATTTTTTTTAAGATAATTATATTCCTGACAAACTGTTTTTATTTTGTTGTCTGAGGTACCATGTAAATGCTATGTTACAAATTCTATTCTGGAGCTCTGTTCTTTCTGTCTGTCGTCATCTCCTAACTGTATGTAATTTTACCTGCATAAAAAATAAGTTTCACTGAAACATCTATCAAGTCATCAATAACTTGAGGGGACTTCAAGACAAAAGAAAAATGTTCAGATTCATGACTATGCCCATGCACGTCTTACACTGGGTTCCCTTTATGAATCAACCAGTGGTCTCTACATCACACACTCACTAAACTATAAAGAGTGTTCATTTATATTTTCTTAAAAACTCAGCACAAATTATTTTCTCTAAATCATACACAGTCCATATGTGGATGTAGGACGTGAAAAAGAGACTTTGAGGTCGTGTGTAATGATATACAGTGGGGAAAATAAGTATTTGAACACCCTGCTATTTTGCTATTTCTCCCACTTAGAAAATCATGGAGGGGTCTGAAATTTTCATCGTAGGTGCATGTCCACTGTGAGAGAGATAAACTAAAAAGAAAAATCCAGAAATCACAATGCATGATCTTTTAATGATTTTGTTCAAATACTTATTTTCCCCACTGTATATTCCAACAAGTCGCAAAAGAATTTTTTTGCAAAATAGATATTAAATGCTTCTGCATTAAAATTGAAAGTCTGTTTTTATGGAAATGAATTACATATTCTCAGAAAGTATTTATTTCCTTCTATTTATTAACTCATGCTCAAGCCACTTTAAAGCTGGTTTAGGTTCGACAAGTTGAAATGATGGCACCAGGAAGCTGTGGTTTAATTGAGATAATAAATGTCAAAATAAAAATAAGCTGCTGGTGGCCCTAAGGATGAACAATAAGAGGCAAACTATAATAATCTCAGAGCTACAAGTTGTGTATTTCCACATAATAACCCTTCATGTTGTGTCAGACATTATCTAAGGCAACAATAGCTGATTCTCTTGGGGTAAACTCGTGTCTATAAAACATTTCAACAGAGAACGTCTTGTTCAGTGCTGGTGGTTATTACCAGACACAAGAACCACAAGACAGACTGGAACCAAAGACACGGTATACTGGTCTATATGTATTTTTTACTTCTCTAAAACATTTAGTTATTTGTGCATCATAGCTTTCGAACTAATTCCAAAAAGATTCGTGGACATGCATCACTTGTTCTGATACAACTTTCTTATGTTTGATAAAACTGTCATTTGCTTATATCACGTCACTCACAATATGATGAATAGTCAATCCCTGTAAAAACTATTTACAGGGAAAAACTAAACTTCTATTTATTTTTTCAACATATTTTTCCCTAACAGTGTCTCTGAATTAGAACAATTCCATGTAAAGCTTTAGTTGTGGGAGGTGAGTGAATGATTTACATATGTTGCTGCAATATTGTTAAAGTTGTGCACAACTCCAACACAACTCTGTGTGTAAATAAGGGTGCATTTCTTTTATTTTGCACAATGCTGTAGACAAATCAGAATTACAAAGAGCCTAGGCAGTAATGTAAAAATAGACAGTGTCTTTTACTTAGTTACCACAGTAAGTACAGTAATGTGTAATTTTACTGCAGTTTTCAAATGGCTGTGTAAACAGTGCTGTGCAGACATTTTTTTTTTGCATTGGGAAACTTTTATGGAGTTAAGTCTTATAATAAATACATGACAAAGCCACTTGTCTATATTGTTCATAGAAAAAAAGATGTCTACACTTTTCATTTTGATGGCACTGACTCTGTCATTGACGTGAATGTTTGCTTCTATCCTTGTTGAGCTAATGACACACTTTTGCAGGTTATCAACTAAATTTGCAGCTTTTTCTAATTATTTTGATAAATTTGATGCATTCACTGTGATGTGAATAGTGACAGTGAGAAATGCAAAAGTTTCTATTGTGTTTATTAGCTACTGTCTGTATTTCCCAGACAATATATGTGATAATAAAAGCTCTGTTCTGTTCTTTCAGGCTGATGGAAAACTACAGCTACAACAGCGTAACGCTGCAGATGGAAGGGTTAAATGTCTCTAATGACTCTGTCTACCTTTTCTTTTTCTTTTTCCTTTTCTCCTACCTCTTTATAATGGTCACAAATGTCGGCATCGCTATCATGATTTTTTTTGACAGAAACCTCCACCAGCCCATGTATCTCCTGTTTTGTAACCTCCCATTCAATGACATTCTTGGTAATTCCATCCTAGTGCCACGTTTGTTGATAGACCTGATGAGGCCTCCGTCCGAACGCCTCATCAGCTACTACGAGTGTGTGGTCCAAGCGTTCACCTCGCACATGTTCGGCACCACCTCACACACCGTGCTCATGATTATGGCCTTTGACAGATACGTCGCCATCTGTAATCCTTTGCGTTACGCCGCCATCATGACCAACAAGATGGTGATCAAGCTGACTGTTTCTGCCTGGGGGGCGGCCTTTGTCCTGATTGGGATTCTGCTCGGTTTGACTATACGACTGAACAGATGCAGGACTGTGATAATGAATCCTTACTGTGATAACGCTTCATTATTCAAACTCTCCTGTGAGAGTGTGTTCATTAATAACGTCTACGGCCTCACTTTCACTGTGGTCCTGCTCACAGCTTCTATAGGCAGCATTGTTCTCACCTACAGTAAGATCACAGTCGTCTGTCTGACGAGTAAAAACAAGTCTCTAAACAGTAAAGCCTTGAAAACCTGCAGCACTCATCTGGTTGTGTATCTCATCATGTTTTTTAACGGAATGACTGCCATTGCCCTGCATCGCTTCCCCCAGTACTCGGACTACAGGAAACTCTCCGCCATCTTGTTTCATATAATCCCTGGCAGCCTGAACCCTGTTATTTATGGCATTCAGTCCAAAGAGATACGACAACTTTTGACAAAGTGGTTTGTTGCTGAGCGCAGTAAAGTTTTGCCAACAAACTAAGGATCAATTCCAACATTTAACGACAGAAAATAAAGCAAATTACACAAATAAAACATAACTATGAATAAAGAGGACTTATTATTACTTATTAAAACAATATTAAGAATATTGTAATATTTTACAGGTCCTTAGAGTCCACAGAAAAGCTGCTGTGTCCTGATCACACGATGGATTTGAGGTGTTTAAATTCATGTAAAAATCAATTATTTGACATATTTTTTTCTAAATATTTTCGTCATGTTCAGTACACACTCACTCCACATGATGACTTGATGCTGGAAGATTAATATAATATAATATAATATAATATAATATAATATAATATAATATAATATAATATAATATAATATAATATAATATAATATAATATAATATAATATAATATAATATAATATATTTATTTTTTACAAATAGTTTTAGATTTAATAAAACACTTGAAAATATTATTTACAATTGAACATGATGGATTTGAGGTGTTTAAATTCATGTAAAAATCATTTTTTTTACATATTTTTTTCTAAATATTTTCGTCATGTTCAGTACACACTCACTCCACATTTTTGTGCAGGAAGATTAATATAATATAATATAATATAAGTCAAAGTCAAAGTCAAAGTCAAAGTCAATTTTATTGTCAATTTCTTCACATGTACTTGACATTCAAAGGAATCAAAATTGCGTTTCTCACTATCCTATGCGTTTACATGTACAACATGTAAACGTGTAAACGTAAATATGTAAATATAATATAATATAATATAATATAATATAATATAATATAATATAATATAATATAATATAATATAATATAATATAATATATTTTTTTACAAATAGTTTTAGATTTAATAAAACACTTGAAAATATTATTTACAATTGAACATGATGGATTTGAGATGTTTAAATTCATGTAAAAATCAATTTTTTGACATATTTTTTTCTAAATATTTTCGTCATGTTCAGTACACACTCACTCCACATTTTGATGCTGGAAGATTAATATAATATAATATAATATAATATAATATAATATAATATAATATAATATAATATAATATAATATAATATAATATAATATAATATAATATAATATAATATAATATATTTATTTATTAATACTGTCGTACATACAGCAGTTTGCATAGAAGCAGCACAGAGAGAGATTCAGTTTTTATTTCTGGTTTATTTGCTGATAAAAAGGTGAAAATAAAAGTGATTTCCAAAACATAAACTTCTCCTCTGTGATTCAGGAGCTTATGTATGGAGAAGATAATATTGTTCATCAAAGTGGATTTGGAAGCATATTTTAGTCCATTCAGTGCATCATGTGACTTTTAAGCACTTTTCTAAACAGTCATAAACTAAAGGTGTAGGACGCCAGAGAAGCTGAGGGATAATTTAGGTAGCATTATACTTTTGGCCAGCGTCTATCACATAATAAAAAATCACATTACCTTCTGCTCCCTTAACATTAAATTCATTCATTCTCTCTGCTTTTCCTTATCCTCACATTTGTGCCACAGTCACGTCCACTCTAGGCCACTTGCTTTAACTCCCTAAAATGACTCAGATGTTCATGTCTACTGTCCTGGAAATCACAAAAGCATCATAGTCTTAGAGCTACAAGTTGTGTATTTCTGTTGACCAACACAACAATCCTTCATGTTGCATCAGACATGAACCAAGGTAACAGTGCCTGATTCCCCCTGAGTTGAAATCACGTCTATAAAACACGTCAACAGAGAACATCTAGTTCAGTGCTGGTGGGTATTTATTACCAGGCACAGAAAAGACAGGACGGACTAGAAGTAAGTACTGGTCTAAGAGAAATGTTTGTTAGGGTAAATGTATTTGGAAAGCAGTTTCTATTCTTATAGCACTAATAAAATGTCATGAATTACACATCCAAGGTGAATGTATCTGTTAATATCTGTAAAAAGTTTATTAGCTACTGTGTGTATAAATGACCTGTCATAGGGAGGTTCCCCTGACGTTCTGCTTCTGCTTTCAGGCTGATGGAAAACTACAGCTACAACAGCTTCACGCTGCAGATGGAAGGCTTGAATGTCTCAAAGGGCTCCACCTACCCTTTATTTCTCTTTTTCCTTTTCTCCTACCTGTTTATAATTGTCACAAATGTCGGCATCGCTGTTCTGATTTTCGTGGACAAAAACCTCCACCAGCCCATGTATCTCCTGTTTTGTAACCTCCCATTCAATGACATACTTGGTAATTCTATCCTAGTGCCACATTTGCTCAAAGACCTGATGAGGCCTCCGTCTGAACGCCTCATCAGCTACTACGAGTGTGTGGTCCAAGCGTTCACCACACACATGTTCGGCACCACCTCACACACCGTGCTCATTATTATGGCCTTTGACAGATACGTCGCCATCTGTAATCCTTTACACTACACCACCATCATGACCAACAGGATGATGGTGAAGCTGACTGTTTCTGCCTGGGGGGTGGCCTTCGTCCTGGTTGGGATTCTGCTTGGTTTGACTATACGGCTGAACAGATGCAGGACTGTGGTCATGAATCCTTACTGTGATAACGCCTCAATATTCAAACTCTCCTGTGAGAGTGTGTTCATTAATAACGTCTACGGCCTCACTTTCACTGTGGTGCTGTTCACGGCCTCTGTAGGCAGCATTGTTCTCACCTACAGTAAGATCGCTGTCGTCTGTCTGACGAGTAAAAACAAGTCTTTAAACAGTAAAGCCTTGAAAACCTGCAGCACTCATCTGGTTGTGTATCTCATCATGATCTTTAATGGAATGTCTGCCATTGCCCTGCATCGCTTCCCCCAGTACTCGGACTACAGGAAACTCTGCACCATCTTGTTTCATATAATCCCTGGCAGCCTGAACCCTGTTATTTATGGCATTCAGTCCAAAGAAATACAAAAACTGTTGGCCAAGCTGTTCCAGCACAGGAAGATTTTGCCATCAAAGGATTCTAAGGATTAATTCCAATGTTAATTTGTACAGAAACAGAAATAACACAGATTGTGAGCAAAGAGGACTCTCATGTTTTTATATTCTCATGTTTGTCCTTTTGCAAATAGCAACTAATTTTAATACTAAATAATAATAATTTATAGGAGAGCCTTTTACTTAGTGGAGATTTAGAATTACTTTAAAATAAAATAAACATGTAACATATTAAAACAAAGGCAGCAACTTAGAATAATAAAGTAAATATAATAAAATAAGTGAAAGTGAACACAGCTTAATGATAAATGTGGTGTTTTACCGTACAAATAAAGTGGCTTATGATTACTATCATAGAATATGTGTGTGAGAAGAAAAGCTATGAGATTTTACAGGTAAAAATCTGCACAATTTTCACCAGTTCTGATGTGTCTGTGGCCAGTTTTCCGATTTTTGTTTTGAGTGTCCGGAACTATTTAAACTGCATGGTGAAGGTAAATAAGAATAATGATTCAAACCCCCTTAAAAACAGTATGTTCTACAACAAATGTGGTTTTCACTCATTCTATAACTTAATCCTAATAATCATAATGTGATAAAACAATATATTCCTCTCACTTTTAGACTCTTTAAAGATAGTTTCGGCCTACATAAGGTTGATGGCACCAGGAAATTAGCAACCATTTTATTAGTTCAGTTAAGTTGATGAAAGTCTGAAAAGAAAAGGTGAGAGTGGAACTGAAGGTTCAACAGGGTGATGCAAACATTACAGTTTTAGAGCTACACGTTGTGTGTTTCTATGGGCGAACATAACAATTCCTCATGTTGCATCAGACATTATCCAAGGTAACAATGAGTAATTCCCCCTGATTTGAAATCACATCTATAAAACTCTACAACAGAGAACATCTGTCTCTGTGCTGTTGGGTGTCACCGGCCACGGACTGAAACCAGACACGTAAATACAGGTCTACAAGAAACTAGTTTTTCACAATTATTATCACTTCTCTCATAATTATTTGATGAGAGGGTAAATGTATTTGGAAAGCATTCACTCACTCAGTTTCCATTGTTACAGCATTAATAAAATTTAATGAATTACACAATGCAAGATCGGTGTATCTGTTAATATCTGTGAAAAGCTTCAAGTTTCTGATGTTTATTAGCTACTGTCTGTATGAAATGATGAGGTATGTTGCCTTTGCATTACATGTGACAGTAAGAGCATCGTCTGTTCTTGCAGGTTGATGGAAAACTACACCTACAACAGCTTCATGGTTCAGGTGGAAGGGTTGAATGTCTCAAAGGACTCTGTCTACCCTTTCTTCGTCTTTTTCTTTTTCTCCTACCTGTTCATATTGTTCTCAAATGTCGGCATCGCTATTCTGATTCTTATGGACAAAAACCTCCACCACCAGCCCATGTATCTCCTGTTTTGTAACCTCACATTCAACGACATACTCGGAAATTCTATGTTAGTGCCCCGTCTGCTCATCGACCTGATGAGGCCTCCGTCCGAACGCCTCATCAGTTTCTACGAGTGTGTGGTCCAAGCGTTCACCACACACATGTTCGGCACCACCTCACACACCGTGGTCATGATTATGGCGTTCGACAGATACGTCGCCATCTGTAATCCTTTGCGTTACGCCGCCATCATGACCAACAGGATGGTGATGAAGCTGACCGTCTCTGCCTGGGGGGTGGCCTTTGTCCTGGTTGCAATTCTGCTCGGTTTAACCATGCGGCTGAACAGATGCAGGACTCTGATCAAGAATGCTTACTGCGACAATGCTTCAATATTCAAACTCTCCTGTGAGAGTGTGTTCATTAATAACGTCTACGGCCTCACTTTCACTGTGGTCCTGTTCACTGCTTCTATAGGCAGCATGGTTCTCACCTACAGTAAGATCACAGTCGTCTGTCTGACGAGTAAGAGCAAGTCTTTAAACAGTAAAGCCTTGAAAACCTGCAGCACTCATCTGGTTGTGTATCTCATCATGATCTTTAATGGAATGTCTGGCATTGCCCTGCATCGCTTCCCCCAGTACTCGGACTACAGGAAACTCTGTATAATTATGTTTCATATAATCCCTGGCAGCCTGAACCCTGTTATTTATGGCATTCAGTCCAAAGAAATACAAAAACTGTTGGCCAAGCTGTTTGGGTCTAAAAAATGCTGTTAAATTTATTGTTAATTTGTACATTTAACAATAGAAATAATACAAATTGTGAACAAAGCATACTCTGTGTTTTTTCTATGCAAATAGGTGTAAGTGCCCATTTTCCTCCTTAAATGCACCTTCCAAAAATGCATCTAAAAACAGTAGATGTTTAATGTGTTTTTTTACTTGAATGATACAAAAATGATTTATGATTACTATCATAAAATATACTGTATATGTGAGAGGAAGAGCCATGAGATGTACAGCAAGGGTCAACCTTTTACTTTACAGGTCCTTAACCATTTTAATGGTTGGGTTAAGTTAATTGGAACTGAATGTTTAACAATGTGTGCAAATATCATAGTCTTAGAGCTACATGTTGTGTATTTCTAAGGACCAACATAACAATCCTTCATGTTGCATCAGACATTATCCAATGTAACAATGAGACACGAAAAATTCTGGTCTACAACAAACTTGCTTTTTACATGTTCTATCATTTTTTCTCTTAATTTCTGATCAAACATTAAATATATTTTGAAAATATTCACTCACTCTTTTAATTGTTACAGCACAAATAAAATGTCATGAAATGCAGAATGCAATATTTAAGATCAGTGTATCTGGTAATATATGGGAAAGGCTTAAAGCTTCTATTGTGTTTGGTAACTACTGACTCTAGAAAATGACCTGTCATAGATGCATGATGCCATCTGTAATCCTTTACTTCACAATGCCTCCTTGTTTAGGAGTGTTTTTCCCACTTATACTAAGATCACAGTCATCTGTTTGGCTAAACCTAACTCAAACCATTTATGCAAATTCTTCAAATCCAAAATCAACATGTGACTCTACATATGAAGAACCTATCCCAGCTTGCACTAGGACTGGGGTGTCAAAGGAGGGCCGAGTCGGTGCAGGTTTTTGTTCCAACCAGGCAGTAACACACCTGATTCTACTAATTAAGCACTAGAACCCTTCTTCATTAGTAGAATCAGGTGTGTTACTGCTTGGTTGGAACAAAAACCTGCAGCCACACCGGTCCTCCAGGACCTGACTTTGACACGTGTGCACTAGGACATCCTTTAAGTGTCCACTATCAAAGGACAGCCAAGATGGCTGCTAAAGTATGTCCAAATCGTGCATCTGTTGGCTAACTTCCTACTATTGTAGCATTGGAGTAATTCCTACTAGTTAGAAGAGCATAGTAAGGTTTAGGATGCAGCCTGACTGTCTGCATAGCACTCTTCAGAAGGTGGAGGTAAACCGAAGTCGATGATCTGAAACAACATCCCAGGGAAGGCCAAAAATTGAGAAAACGGTCTCAAAAGTAAAGGGGAGTTTGGGTAAAGGACCAAATGAACATGCTTTAGAGAGACTATCTATGCTAGTAAGGATGAGTGTGTTACTTAGGGACTTTGGGAGATTGATGACAAGTCAAAGGGTTTAGCACAGGGATGGGCAATCCTGGTCCTGGAGGGCTGGTGTGGCTGCAGGTTTTTGTTCCAACTAATCAAAAACACACCTGATTCTACTAATGAAGGTGCAGAGTGGTAGTAATTAGCAGAAACAGGTGTGTTACTGCCTGGTTGGAACAAAAACCTGCAGCTACACCGGCCCTCCAGGACCAGGATTGCCCATCCCTGGTTTAGCAGGTGGTGAAAGGCTGTATTTGTATATGTAAAATATTTTTTTTGTATTTATGTTTGGATGATAGCTTCAATAAAATCCAGTTTTAACCAGTCCTATAAAAACGACAACATACATATATCACATGACCTTTGTTTGAACTAATCCTATGAAAAGAACACATGAAGAAGACCAACTGCTGGCGGGAAGGTCACGTGACTCTCGAGGGGAAGACAAAGTGTGGCACCATCCTGCTGCGTCCAGGTTCCTTTGAGTACAAATTTAATATCGGAAGTAGTAATGGCCTATTTGTTCATATCCACAGCAAATGTTGCATTGGTATAGCAAAAAGTGCAAGATCCAGTTGCAAAGGGAAAGTGGTAATAAGCATAGTTCTGTACTGTAATGGACATTCCACACGCTGGCTGTGACGGTTCTGAGGGCTCTCATGAGTTTCACACTAAACACACTAAAGTTTTTCACTCCAGAGTGATCGCCACCATGACTTCATACTGTTGCATCATAATTCCTTTGGGTTTACAATGAATGAGAACCAGGATGGTGAAACTGCAGGTATATAATACCACAATCGAGGATGAGATGCTCTTTGTTGGTTAATAGCTGCCGATAAAGACTTCCCACAAGGACCAGTGAAGAAAGACAGATGAACCAGAGGAGTCAAAGCAGGTTTTACTGAATTCCAAGTATACAGTTTTAATCTCTGATAAAAGTCACATCTTATTGTAGATAAGTATCTTAATCTTTCGTGTAACATCATTATCTGGCTAAAGCAAAACATGTGTATAATTTATCATTGAACTTTGTTTCTGCAGGTTGATGGAAAATTACACCTACAACAGCATCATACTCCAGCTTGAGGGATTAAAAGTCCCAAATGCCTTTTTATACCCTGTATTTGTCACCTGTGTTTTCTACTATGTTTTTATAATGTTTTTGAATGTGGGGATTACATTTCTGATTTTTATTGACAAGAACCTCCACCAGCCCAAATATCTCCTTTTTTGCAACCTGCCATTTACTGACATACTTGGAAACACCACCATAATTCCCCGTTTGATTTTCGACATGATGAAGCCTTCCTCTGAACGCCTCATTAGCTACTACGAGTGTGTGATCCAGGCTTTTAGCACACACATGTTCGGCACCACCACACACACCGTGCTCATGATTATGGCCTTTGACAGATACGTCGCCATCTGTAATCCTTTGCACTACGCTTCCATCATGACCAACAGGATGGTGATGAAGCTGACCGTTTCTGCCTGGGGGACGGCCTTTGTCCTGGTTGGGATTCTGCTCGGTTTGACTATACGGCTGAACAGATGCAGGAATATGGTCATGAGTATTTACTGTAACAATGCCTCCTTGTTTAAACTCTCCTGTGAGAGTGTGTTCATTAACAACGTCTACGGCCTCTGTTTCACTGTCGTCCTGTTTACATCCTCTATAGGCAGCATGGTTCTCACCTATAGTAAGATCACAGTTGTTTGTCTGACGAGTAAAAGCAAGTCTCTGAACAGCAAAGCCTTGCAGACCTGCAGCACTCATCTGGTTTTATATCTCATAATGTTGGTCAGTGGGATGATCATCATTACTCTGCATCGATTTCCACAGTACTCTGACTACAGGAAGCTGTTTGCCATTCTGTTCCACATCATCCCCGGTAGCTTGAACCCACTCATATACGGCGTGCAGTCTGCAGAAATCTGCAAATCCTTGTCAAAACTATTACAATCCAAAGCAGTTATGACTTTTTAAGATGAGAAACTCAAATGTGTGGGGATGACAGAATCACAGATTGTGAAAAGTCCTCTTTATAAACTAGGGGTGGGATTTAATTACCACATTTTTCCGTTACAGATTTTGTAATTAATTAAATGCAATTAATTGCATAACAATATACATTTTCTAAGCCCTTATCTTCAACCACTGATAGTGGTTCTGGTAAATTCCTCAATGTACTTCATGTTGTCTTACTCATTTTCTTTTATTCAGTTTTAAGCTGTGTGTTTGTACTTGAACCAGAACCAGAATCAGAACCACCAATAGCTTCAGAGTTTCTGTGCTCGCTGTGACATGTTTTGCATTCTGAACAGTGTCTCATGCAATCTTTTTTCTGCACAATTTAGAATAAGCAACGCCGCTGCCAACACTTTCCTCGGGTGTTATTTTGAACAGAAATTTACCTTCTAGCAGAGTTTTCAGCATTGTTTGGCATACAAACTGTAATAAAAGTGTATATGCATCATTTTCCTTTTAATGATTAATCATAATAAATGCATTATCTCCCCACCCCTTTATAAAGCAAACTGCTCCATTGTATTCCACATTGTAATATCTGCATTGAGGAAACATGGACCCAGACCCTCGGCCTTCAATAGGACCAAGTTTAGTAATAAAAATTATAATACAAATAATAGTCAGAGCTCTGTAATATGGATGTTTAACACAATAAATGTTTATTTCACAATGACAAAGGTTTTTTTTTTTACTCTGTGGTATTTCATGTATATGCAACAAAACATATAATGAATAAACTAAACACTGCAGCATTCAAACAGCAAAAAAATCAAATAAAAAAGAGGAAACAGAATAAAAGTTTTACTCTCAATCTCTCTTTTCTTGTTTAAAACACAACATTATATTGTGCATGACATTAATTAATTAGATTTTTTATTTTGTTTCATTTAGTTTTATTCTATGTATAATGACATTGTCTTTATTCAATAAGTATTTAAAATACTGACAATGTATTTGTATATGTAAAATATTTTTTTCTATTTATGTTTTGATGATAGCTTCAATAAAATCCATACATCACATGACCTTTGAACTCATCCTATGAAAAGAACACATGAAGACAACCAACTGCTGGGGGGAAGGTCACATGACTCTCGTAGGGGAAGACAAAGTGTGGCGCCATCCTGCTGCGTCTAGGTTCGTTTGAGTACAAAAAAACCCAAACTCTGCTGGTTTCTTAGATTTTCGCTGCCTAAATTTCAGAACCAGCTCCTTCTTTGTCCCCATAATTATGCAGAGGTTTTTCTCGCTGCATTAGTCCACCAAATATTTCACCTGCTGATCACATAGCAATATCAGTCCTGTTACTCTGTATTTTGCATTCTTGCAGTCTGGCCGGCTGGGTGTTTAGCTGAGCAATCATTATTGTGGATGATAACCCAGATACAGAGGAAAAGTGTTAATTTAAACAGCAGTGGTTTATGGATGAGTCTGCAGAATGATCATACTAACCCATAACAACTCACAGTGACACTGGTGTAACAAGAACTTTGGTTCCCCCAGCATCGTCTTTATGTCTGAGCTTAACTCACTTGGTGTATGGTATAACCAATTTAATTTTCCTTTAAGGATAAACAGGTCTGGGTTTTTATGGGTTAAAGACAGAAGTGAAGTCCAGAAAAAGCAGCCTGACATCCAACGGACAATCGGCATGCTGGCTGCAAGCGTTCTCATGAGTTATGGCACAAGTTTTTCACTCCACAGTGATCGCCACCATGACTTCATACTGTTGCATCATAATTCCTCTGAGTTTCCTCTGAGTTCTCAATGCAGCTATATAATACCACAATCGAGGAAGAAATGTTCTTTGTTGGTTACTAACTGCCAACAAAGTCTCTGGAAAGGAAAGAATGATGAATCAGAGAAGTCAAAACAGGTTTAAACTTACTTTAGAGTTTTATCTTTATTATCTTTTACTACATCTGGTTAAAGCACTTTATTATATGGTTAAAGCAAAATGTGTGTGTAATCTATCATTGAACATATCAGTGATGTCTCATCTTTGTTTCTGCAGGTTGATGGAAAATTACACCTACAACAGCATCACGCTCCATCTCGATGGATTTAATGTCCCAAATGCCTTTTTATACCCTGTATTCCTGATCTTCTTTTTCTCCTATATTTTTATTATATTTTTAAATGTAGGTATTGCAATTCTGATTTTTATTGACAAGAGCCTGCACCAGCCCATGTATCTCCTTTTCTGCAACCTGCCGTTCAACGACATACTGGGAAATTCCATCATGGTGCCTCGTTTGCTCGTCGACATGTTGAAGCCTTCCTCCGAACGCGTGATCACTTACTACGAGTGTGTGGTCCAAGCGTTCACCACACACATGTTCGGCACCACCTCACACACCGTGCTCATGATTATGGCCTTTGACAGATACGTCGCCATCTGTAATCCTTTGCACTACGCTTCCATCATGACCAACAGGATGATGGTGAAGCTGACACTTTCTGCCTGGGGGGTGGGCTTTGTCCTGGTTGGGATTCTGCTCGGTTTGACTATACGACTGAACAGATGCAGGAATATGATCATGAATCCTTACTGTGACAATGCATCGCTGTTTAAACTCTCCTGTGAGAGCGTGTTCATTAATAACGTCTACGGCCTCATGTTCAGCGTCGTCTTGCTCACGGCCTCTATAGGCAGCATTGTTCTCACCTATAGTAAGATCACAGTTGTTTGTCTGACGAGTAAAAGCAAGTCTCTGAACAGCAAAGCCTTGCAGACCTGCAGCACTCATCTGGTGTCGTATCTGATAATGTTGGTCAGTGGGATGATCACTATTACTCTGCATCGATTTCCACAGTACTCTGACTACAGGAAGCTGTTTGCCATTCTGTTCCACATCATCCCCGGTAGCTTGAACCCACTCATATACGGCGTGCAGTCTGCAGAAATCTGCAAATCCCTGTCAAAAGTATTACGATCCAAACCAGTTATGCCTTCATTCTAAGATGAGGAACTCAAATGTAGTGTGTGTGTGTGTGTGTGTAAACCAAACTGCCCTAATGTATTTCACACTGTAATTTTTCATCATAGCTATTGTTCTTTTTTTTTTATGTGAAATTTGTGACTCACTAAAAATAACCCCTGAAATCCTCTGACTGGAAGCTGAATGTTTCCATCACTTATGAAACTTAATTGTGAGACACAAGCTCAGTTCAGTTAATTCAGTATAATGGTATAGAGCCTTGAATGGATAAAATATTCAGTTTCTCTTTGCAAAAAATAAATAAAAAAAACTGACTTTTCACTCCTAAAACTGAAAATGAATATACTGTACATGGACACAAAATCTAATAACATGTGTTTTTTTTTATTATTTACTTCAGTAGTTTAATCTTATTTATGTATAAGGACATGTTACACATGCAAAATATCACAAGTGAAAACACTGTGGGATGTGATGACGTGTTAATACTTTAGTAATTTGTCATTTGCACTAAAAAACAACAATAAAACACAAACATATCATGTGGAGTTTGCATGTTCTCCTCTTATTTATCTGCATGGATTTTCTCTGGCTTCCCCAGTCTGACTCTGAATTCTAATAGTAAAGAATGGTGTGGGCCCCAAAAAAAGCACAATAAATAGGCCTCAAGTCCACATTTAGAGTCATATAGAGGATGTAATACGGTATTAATTCCTTCTAGCTGAGATCTCTATTGTATCTAAATTATCTTTTGAGCTTAAAAAATAAAAGCACCCAATTTATACACTTATATTTATCAATGTTATGTATTGGAAATCAAAGATAAGCAATGAAAGAACATTTAAATTGTAGAAAATAAATAATAAATAATGTAAAAAGAAAACAAATTGTTTTATTATGATGAAATCTGGATTTCAGGTCTCTGCTTTTCGTTAGTTGTTGAGGTTGGACAGATGGGAAAGAGGAATTAAAAAAAAAGGTGTTTGAGGATAATTTATTAGCCTTGTTGGACAAAGGACAAAACTTAAATTAAACTAAGGTGGTCACAGAGGCCTGATGAGACCTGCAGCACAGCAAAACTAAAAGCAGGAACGTAGAGTAGAAGCAGAATATCACCACCTGCTGGCAAAACTATCACTGGTCTTATTCCCTGTGTAACAACAAACAACCGTTTACTGAAATAACACTTTTTTATTCCCAGAATCCTGACTTCCTGTGCTGTTCCACCGCGGATTCTCTGCAATAAAATGTTGATTTGTGTTTAGTTTTGATTAGATCTGAGAGAATCTCTTAAAATATGTTTACCTCAAATGTTCAGGATAGTTAATAATGATAATAACAATAAAAAAAATCTTTCTCCCTATGGTACTTAATGTGCACAATGTGCAACGGATCATGATCATAAAGCACAAGAAGGAAAAAAAGCACCTGATGGTGTTTATCTTCATCTTGAGCTTTTACACACATTTTACACCTTTAATAAACAGCTTGCATCCTTTATTCTCACTCTTTCACACAGTTTTGTTAGTTTGTTGGTTGTGAACGCCGCCTGCCTGTCAGAAAGTCATCACTTTTCATGTAAACGAAGGTGTTTTTTCCAAGTTTACTTCCACCCGATGATCTAGTTCATCAAACTCCGGAACATTACATCATGTTTCCTTAGACAACAGGGCTTCCCCTGACGACAGAGGTGTTCATAAAAGAGACAAACACGAGTTTGGAGAGAGAGAGAGGGAGAAAAAAAAGGCTGAAAGGTCATTATTGCTTGTTTAGTGAGCTGACTGGTATTTTCCGGCCTTCTCAGACTCCTTAGTGCAGAATGGGAAAAACAGCTTTTTGATGTAAAATGAATTGATTTCTTTGCCTGTGCAAAAAGAATTAGTGGATCTGTAGTTTTTGTACGATACAATAATCATGCGATGACAAATACAGTGGAATTTCCTTTTTTCTTTTTCATGAAATGCTTAATATTTGCCAAACAAATAATTCATTCATCCACCAGTTTTATTTGATTAAGCGAATGGCTGCATTTATTCATGATTATATTTCTGCAACTGTAAAATCCTGATGAATGAGAGCTCTATCATAATGTTAATGTGATATTATGTGAGTGCTTCAAGTATAATCTGTGTCATTTCATGAAGGGATTCATAACAGTTTCTGTGTGATCAGAGTGTGTATGTGGTTCATGTATGTTCTTCTCTGCTCTGGTTTTACTGCTGAGTAGCTCAGATGGAAAACTACACGTACAACAGCCTCACACTTCAGATTGAGGGGTTAAGGGTCACCAGGACTAGCAAGTACCCCGTCTTCATCTTCCTGCTTTTGACCTACGTGTTCATATTAACCGCAAACGTGTGCATCGTGCTTCTGATATGGACAGAGAAGAGCCTCCACCAGCCCATGTACCTGCTGTTCTGTAACCTGTCCATCAACGACGTGCTGGGGAACTCTCTGCTGGTTCCCCGCCTGCTCACCGACGTCCTGCTGCCGCCCTCCGAGCGCTTCATCCACTACTACGAGTGCGTGGTCCAGGCCTTCACCACGCACCTGTACGGCACCAACGCGCACCTTGTGCTCATGATCATGGCCTTCGACAGGTACGTGGCCATCTGTAACCCGCTGCGCTACAGCACCATAATGACCGACAAGATGGTGATCAGGCTGACGCTCTCGGCCTGGGGGGCGGCCCTGTTCTGCGTGGGGATCCTGCTGGGTCTGACGGTACGGCTCGACAGGTGCAGGGCGGTGATCGCCAACCCTTTCTGCGACAACCCCTCGCTGTTCAAACTCTCCTGCCAGAGCGTGTTCGTCAACAACGTGTACGGCCTGACCTTCACCGTCGCCCTGCTCTCGTCCTCCATCGGCAGCATCGTTCTCACCTATTCCAAAATCACGGCGGCGTGTCTGACCAGTAAGAGCAAGTCGCTGAACAGCAAGGCCTTCAAGACCTGCAGCACGCATCTGTGCCTGTACCTGATCATGCTCGCCAGCGGGATGATTCCCATCATCCTCCATCGCTTCGTCCAGTACACGGAATACAGGAAGATTTCCACCATTCTCTTCCACGTGGTTCCCGGCAGCCTCAACCCCATCATCTACGGGCTGCAGTCGCAGGAAATACACAGGTGTTTGTCGAATATTTTACAGCTTAGAAAAGTTAAGACGTTCATTTAGTTAAACTCCACTGTAATGTAACAGAAAAAATACTTTTTTTTAGTGAAAGAATTAAACAGTTTTAAAGAGGAAATGGTGGATATCTCTTTATTTATGTGTGAATTTGGATGCTCATCATTATTCTGGGGAAAGTAAATCTATCTCAAGTATTCATTTATTCACTTATTGAGTTTTAATGTTTCTCTTCTCTCTCTGTGAACATAGAGGGATGTTATTTCTAAAGGAAGCGACACATACTGGTTTTTAATAAAGAAAAACTGTCTCACGGCTGATTTACTCTATTTAGTGTCTGTTTGTCTAATCAAGCTGTTTGAATATTCAGTCATCTAGTTTTCTATGAGCCTCACTATACCTCGTTTTTAATAATTTAAACATATAATTTTTTTTATTAATAATTAAAAATAGAGGGGCAGGTGCTCAAAGTTTGAACAGCATCAGGTCGGTGTTGGGCCTACGGTACAAAATGACTTTTGCAGGTGCAGAACAATTTTGAAAAATTAAAAAATATGACTCAATAAATGTGAAAAATTAATAATAATTATGACTTTCTTTAACCCAGAGTCAGAGAGTATGTAATAGTGATTGAGAGTTTGTTAGCTTAACTCAACTTTATATATAAGTGCTGCTTTTAGCAGACAAACAACTGGGGGGAAATAGAAATAAAAGTAATATAATGCATCTACAGCAGCTAAATCTGGTTAATGGTTATATCAGATTAAAGGTTTAGTATCTACTCAGATTGATTATGGAAAAAAAAAACACCTCATGGGCACTGACTTTATTAGAATAAGGAAATGTGTTCATAAAAATATATTATTTTCTTAACATTTAATTGACTATCTTAGTATTTAATTTCAACAAACCGCAACCGCAAGTAATAATAAACAAAAAATATAAAATAAGTATGAACATATATAAATATATCAGACACATATATGAATTAATATTCCTTTTTGAAGCAGAAAACCAATCATCAGTTCAGAGGTTCAATATGCAGCAAGGGCCTGGTTGTGATGAGCAGATGTTTATTTTGATAATTAACTAAAAATAGGGAGGATTGTATTAATATATAACTATTGATGTGAGTTTTAGATCCCTGTTTAAAGAGATACAAGTGTTTTTCTGATTTATGCTCCATGCATTTTTTTCCAACATATGTCCTGGTGCAGCGAACGCTGGAAAAGTCCATTTATTTTTTCTAAGTTCACTTTAGCCTGCTGAACTTGTTGGTACTCCTAATGAACTTCCTGCACATTACCTCATGTTGTTTTAGACAACGACAGGTTCTTCCCCTGAGGATGTGACGTCAATAAAACTGAACACATGGTGGTTGAGTGGTTTAGAGACAGGAGGAACCTTTAACCCTGACACAATAAAGGGCACAGAGGTGGTCAGTGCAAATCAGAAGGATTTCATGCTCCTTAGTAGAGAATGGGAAATTTTGATGCAACCTGCTTTTAAAATAGTGAATTCATGCATGTTAAAATGTTTTGAGTGCACATTCGTCTCATCCAAAAGTCTGCACAAGTAAAAAGAGAAACTTAATATTATATATATTTTGCAGAGTGTAATCCTGTTAGCATCTATGTATGTTTGTGTATAGTTTCTGTGTGATCAGAGTGTGTATGTGGTTCATGTATGTTCTTCTCTGCTCTGGTTTTACTGCTGAGTAGCTCAGATGGAAAACTACACGTACAACAGCCTCACACTTCAGATTGAGGGGTTAAGGGTCACCAGGACTAGCAAATACCCCGTCTTCATCTTCCTGCTTTTGACCTACGTGTTCATACTGATCGCGAACGTGGGCATCGTGCTTCTGATATGGACAGAGAAGAGCCTCCACCAGCCCATGTACCTGCTGTTCTGTAACCTGTCCATCAACGACGTGCTGGGGAACTCTCTGCTGGTTCCCCGCCTGCTCACCGACGTCCTGCTGCCGCCCTCCGAGCGCTTCATCCACTACTACGAGTGCGTGGCCCAGGCCTTCACCACGCACATGTCCGGCACCAACGCGCACACCGTGCTCATGATCATGGCCTTCGACAGGTACGTGGCCATCTGTAACCCGCTGCGCTACAGCACCATAATGACCGACAGGATGGTGATCAAGCTGACCGTTTCTGCCTGGGGGGCGGCTTTCGTTTTGGTGGGGATCCTGCTGGGTCTGACCGTGCGGCTCAACAGGTGCAGGAATATGATCATGAATCCTTACTGTGATAACGCTTCGTTATTCAAACTCTCCTGCGAGAGCGTGTTCGTCAACAACGTGTACGGCCTGACCTTCACCGTCGTCCTGCTCTCGTCCTCCATCGGCAGCATCGTTATGACTTATTCTAAGATCGTGGCGGCGTGTCTGACCAGCAAGAGCAAGTCGCTGAACAGTAAAGCCATCAAGACCTGCAGCACGCATCTGTGCCTGTACCTGATCATGCTCGTCAGCGGCATGGTCCTCATTGCCCTCCATCGCTTCGTGCAGTACACGGAATACAGGAAGATGTCGGGTATTCTCTTCCACGTGGTTCCCGGCAGCCTCAACCCCATCATCTACGGGCTGCAGTCGCAGGAAATATACAAGTGTTTGTTAAACCTGCGCCACATGAAAAAAGTCACGCCGGCATTTTAATATGTATAGGAAAATTGTCATTTACTCTATTATCATTTGATAGGAACAATAAAAGAGTCACTGACAACTGAAACTGTCACACTAACAATAATTGACTATGATATTAACCCTTGAAACTGTATAAAGTAGGTAGATAAATGTCCACATTTCCACAAATGAGTATATCGGAGACATGTGTAAAAGAGTATGTTTATTCAAAGAATCAATGATATTAAAGAGGAGACACAACATTTGTTTGATGACTGATATTTGTTTTATAAATGATGTCCCTTGAATTGAAGAAGAAATAGACATATGCAGAGCAACTGATGACTTATAATAATCAGACATGTTATTGTGAATTCTTGATGAGCCACTTAAGGGTTTTAAGGGTTTTGAACACGTCCGACAAAATGCGACTGTTTTGGAGGCTTATCTTCTGAACATTGATCGATTTTACACTTTAATGTCCACTGAATTATACATAAAATGTCATGTTTAAGCAGTAAACCTAATCTCATTCACAGTTATATATATTCAGGCACAAATAAAGATTTTTTCATCTGTACATCATCTCTGTATCATCACTGTTTCATCACATATAACATATTACATGTGGCCACTTTAATTCAATCTGTGATCAAAACTATAATGCATACACATATAATTCATCACAGACTCACAATTCAATAATCATCAGGTACTGTACACAGTTGTTCCTCCAAAAGTGCACAAACAATATATAATTCTGGCTTTTTTTTTGCTTAATAAGCAATAACAGCAGAATTTAATGGTGTAGCATGGGAAATACTACTGTAATTACCTCATGTTGTATCTTTAAATTGTAATTCAGATATTCTGATTTTAACAGGTGATTAGAACATCTGCAGATGTGTGATTGAAGACAAAACCACTGAATAAAGCAGCTTTATGTTAACAATCTGTGCTTCACAGAGGCAGACGTGCACCTTTTACTAAATGAATTGCTCTGATAACTTAAAATCCAGACTGAGTAAATCATTCATACACGGTAAATTGCCTGGGCCTTAACTTATTTCACGTTCTCATCTTGCTTGTGTGGAGTTGGAGGGTGTTAAACTGTAAATGTTGAATGTTCATAAAAGGCATCCCTCAAAAATACCAGCAACATTCCAAATCCATTCTGTGCCAGACCCGACATGCGGGGGAGACGAAGCTAAGCCAGTGCAGTGGGAATTCTGGGAAAAACACAAAGGATCTGTGAACAGGAAGCTGTGCAATACTGTGGGAAAATGCCACAGGCAGCATTAGGGTGGTGCTGGTTACTAATGAGCTGCAGCCATGCTTCTTCTCCTGGCTGTGCCCAGGCAATACTAATGAGTGAAACTAAAAAAATAAATAAATAAAGGAAGAAAGTGTCTTATGCATTGAAAAATAAAAGAAGAACTTGAAAAGAAACTGCAGTAACTATATGTAGTAGCTTATAATATGTCATAAAACGAGATGCACATGTCACACACTCGCCTGATGCCTACTGACGTATATCCTGGAAATAATTTAAGTTACACACAAACAGGTCTAATGTTCATACTGTGATGCATTAAACAAGATATTTACCCTGGTGCTTTATTTCCTTTACAGTAATAAAACAAATACTATAACATTATGCCCATGTAGCGTTTAATACTTGTGTTTTATACACAAAATATAATTAATTAGAGAAGAAGACAGTTCTTAGGATTTATAGAAACTAATGAGAGTAATTATTGTGTAGATTATTGAGAATAATTTTAAACATTTACCATAAAAAATAAAGATACTGTACTATAAAACTATAAAACTCACCAAATATTGTTTATTACTACAATAATTCAATGATTTTACTGAACATTCATTTTTACAGTCTATTAAGAAAGTGATTATTTTCCATAAATTTTTATTTGTCAATGATATTGAGTTTATTATTATTTAACACAAACAAATTAATGAAATCAATCAATTCATATGAGAAGCTTGTAAATAAATATAACACTTATTGCAAATTATATTTCTGTTTATTAAAAAAAATATACGCGGACTAATCATTGCATCTCTACATATTATACTGAAAGGCATCAGTATTTAAATCACCCAGTAAAATTAAAATTTAAGAGCAGATCATTACTATAAAATGATTAATACAGTTGCTGCAGAATTGTGTATAGGCTCATTTTTACTGGAGCAGACAGTATTTTTATATCATTAAAAATGCATTCTGGGGAAAGTGCAAAAATTTCAACATTTTCTTCACCTATCTAACCAAACAGCACATCATCTCTTGTTCATCAGAGGCCTTTTACGATGGAACACAGCCATCATCCTCTGTCTGATCTCTTTAATCTGCAGGCCGTAGATCACGGCGTTGAGAGCGGGCAGCGCCACCTCCCCCGCGATGGCCGCCGCCTTCCTGTAGTCGGACAGCTGCGGGAAACGGTGCAGGATGACGATGACGAAGGCCGACAACAGCAGGAGCACGTAGACGGTCAGGTGGCTGGCGCACGTCTGCAGCGCCTTGCTGTTGAGCGCCCTGTCGCGGCTGCGCAGGCACACCGCCGCGATCCGGGCGTAGGTGACGGCCACGCTGCCGACGGACGAGCCCAGCAGCAGCAGCGTGTAGCCCAGCCCGTAGACGTGGTTCACCAGCACGCTCTCGCACGACAGGCTGAACAGCGAGGCGTTGTCGCAGAACAGGTTGGGCACCACGCGGCGGCAGCGCGACAGGCGGATGGTGAGGCCCAGGAGGACGGCCACCATGACCAGGGCCGTGGTCCAGGCGCCGGCCGACAGCCTCGCCACCGTCCTGCCGGTCATGATGGTGGCGTAACGCAGCGGGTCGCAGATGGCCACGTAGCGGTCGAAAGCCATGATCATGAGCACCGTGTGAGACGTGCTGCCGTAGAGGTGGACGCAGAAGGCCTGGACCACGCAGCTGACGTAGTGGATGTAGCGCTCCGAGGTCAAGAGGTCTCGCAGCACGTGGGGTATGATGATGGAGGCCCCGAAGATGTCGTTAATACTCATGTTGCAGTAGAGCAGGTACATGGGCTGGTGGAGGCTCCGCGTCCTGAAGATCAACGCCACCAGGCCGAGGTTGGCCGTCATGATGAAGACGTAGATGATGAGGAGGAGGACGAAGGCCGGGACGGAGGACTCGCGGGTCACCATCAGCCCCTCCAGGAGCAGCATGTCGTCCCGTATCGTCAGGTTTTCCATGTCTCACTGCAAAAGCCGCTCATATAACAATGAAAACGTGCGTTTGGACAACCGCGCTGCACAAAGCAAAAGTGTTATAGTCACAGATGAACAAGACTTCATGGTGATACACGTTATAAATAATTAACAACTTGACGACAGTATATTTACACAATTTGGGAAATTGCAACAGAACAGAAAGGGCATCAGAGTTATTAGATGTTTGGCACTTTATATTATTAGGAACAATATGTTTAAAAGTTAAGTTTAACAGATATAGTAATGAGTCTTATAATAAAACAAATTCAGTGTCTCAGTTCATTGAACAAGCTTTTACAAACTACTATAACAAAAAATACAATTTTTTATTTAAAAATAAAATGCAGATAGTTTAAGGGACATGAACACAACATGTGGTTTGAAGCCTGCGTGTCAGCCTGAGCTCTGCCTCCAGCAGGGACACGGCGCACACTTCTTATCTGCTGTTTCGCTGCCATGAGCTGCAGCATCACGTGTTGCCACGGCAACTGTTGCACTGGCAACTGTAAAACACTCAGCATCATGCGTGCATCACTTGTACGTAAAGTTATG
This sequence comes from Eupleurogrammus muticus, assembly GCA_036785175.1. Taxonomy (NCBI): domain Eukaryota; kingdom Metazoa; phylum Chordata; class Actinopteri; order Scombriformes; family Trichiuridae; genus Eupleurogrammus; species Eupleurogrammus muticus. The sequence continues at coordinate 2,056,069 of JAYKQN010000007.1, forward strand.
ATACTGGCCTTAATATTTGATGTAAAGTAGTAGGAATATACAAAACACACTGGAACATTACTCAGAAATGAAAAGCAGACCATTAATAAAACAAACTGGCGAAACTGTGATGTTTTTAATCACTCGCATCACTTTATTCATAGAATACAGCAACTCAGGCTGCATCACATGTGCCTGGCTAGAATTATATGGATCTGTCTCTAACAAGTAATTTAGCAAGAAACTAGAATGTGGATACCAATGTTTGCATCCATGTTCGTCATTTCCTCAGAAAACACACTGAGGTGCCCCGAATGTAGGTTTTTATCTTATTCTGGAAATGAAAGACACATGTAATGTGCACATTCAGTGCACCTTTTTATTTATACTGAGCAACCACACACTTGGATTCTGTTTCTGAACATCATGACCAGGGCAGCTGTTGTTCCAGATTTCCATTCACATTTATTTGATCTTATTTACATGTTTATGTGATCAGGGACGTTGCACAATAAATACATAATGCACACCAATTAGCTTTAGAACAACTTGAGGGGGGGTAATCATAACCCAAAATGTACATACAGAGTTATCAGTACACATTACAGTAGAAATAATACAAATATGGACCTACATTCTAATGTTAAGAATATGCATCTAGTGCCTGCAGGACTGTCCTTATTTCAGCCAGACGATTTAGAGACATATAAAAGATTTGCAGAGTGGCCAAAGAATGTGGATCCAAATATAACACATCAGTCTCCTGCAGTAGAATGATTGTAGTAGTTCTTTTCAACAAGTACCTTCATTGTATGTTTATATAGTTTGTGTAGTGGTTGCATCGCTGTAATACATACAGTATCTAGTAGGTACATATAGGGCTTTAATGTGGATATAGAGAAGTAATAGAGGAGATCAATTTGGCCTGCATATGCACATATATGCACATCAATTTGGCCTCTATGTGACCTAAATGTGGCATATACACACACACACACACACCCTGTTAATTTTTGCAGGTAGCACCATTGGTCTTGCAGTAATACACATCATTGTGTGCATCTTTGTGCATGTGTGTATCATGCATGTGATTCGATATGAATGATAACGGGAAAATTGAAGGTCTGCACACTGTGTACACTTTTATTGATTTATTGAAAATTCACCAAACACAACATTTCAAGCTACATCCTCTTCTTCAGACTCAAATCTTCAGATTCTCCCATGATAATGTTCCAAAGCATGTGATTATGGTGGACTAACAGTAGAACTCCCCCCCACACAAAAAACAACAAGAAATAATGGAATATTTTATTATTAGTTATTATTATCTTTGCTATTATACAGAAACAGAGGCCATGTTAGTTGAAAGGGTTTTCTGATCTCAGTCACTCTTAAGGTCATCATCATGGACAGAATCTGACAGATTTTATAGAAATATAGTTACATCATAATTTAACATTTACATTATGATAATGACACAAGCTTGCCGGGGTGAAACCATTTCGACATGAATTTCCGTATCTCTTTGGATTGCACCCCGTAAATAATAGGGTTCAAGCTGCCGGGGATGATGTGAAACAGGATGGCAGAGAGTTTCCTGTAGTCTGTGTACTGGGGGAAGCGATGCAGGACGATGATCAACATTCCACATAAAAACATAATTAGATAAACGGAGAGATGAGTGCTGCAGGTTTTCCAGGCTTTGCTGTTTAGACTCTTGTTCTTACTGGTTAGACACACGACTGCGATCTTACTGTAGGTGAGAACCATGCTGCCTATAGAGGCTGTGAACAGCACCACAGTGAAAGTGAGGCCGTAGACGTTATTAATGAACACACTCTCACAGGAGAGTTTGAATAATGAGGCGTTATCACAGAACGGGTTCGTGATCATGGTCCTGCATCTGTTCAGCCGTATAGTCAAACCGAGCAGAATCCCGACTAAAACAAAGGCCGCTCCCCAGGCAGAAACGGTCAGCTTTATCACCATCTTGTTGGTCATGATGGCGGCGTAACGCAAAGGATTACAGATGGCGACGTATCTGTCAAAGGCCATAATCATGAGCACGGTGTGTGAGGTGGTGCCGAACATGTGCGTGGTGAACGCTTGGACCACACACTCGTAGTAGCTGATGAGGCGTTCGGACGGAGGCAGCAGGATGTCCGAAAGCAAACGCGGCACCATGATCGAGTTCCCCACGATGTCGTTGACCGGCAGGTTGCAAAAAAGGAGATACATGGGCTGGTGGAGGCTTTTGTCGATGAAGACCAGGACGACGATGCCAACGTTGGCCGCTATGATGATCACGTAGGAGAAAAAGAAAAAGAAAAAGACAGGATACATGGAGACCTGCGTGACCTTTAACCCCTCCAGTTGAAGGGTGAGGCTGTTGAACGTGTAGTTTTCCATCAAGCTGAAACAAAGGAAACCAAAAGGGGAGGACGCTGTTACATGCAGAATGAAGTTATTTCCAATCCACTTATATGTTGTATTATGAAGATTCCTGCAAATGCAATCAGAGAGATAGAAATTAGCTCAGATAACAGTATTTAAAAAATCAAAAAACGCTAAAGACTTTAACTCAGCAATGTTTAAACACTTTAGTGATTCACTAATTAAACATTACCTTTTGTGTCTGTACCTTTTCTCTACCTTCTCCTTCTTTTGCCATGCGACCCCTGTATCACATCTTATGAAGGGATTTATTCATCTGGGGAGGTGACGTATATCGTAAAGTCACCATGGGTACGGTCAGCCGACACGATTATGTATTGAAGGCTGTTGTGATTGTGATGTAAAAACTTAATTAGCTTTTTTTAGTTTTATAACACACTCAGGGCCATATTTAAAGGGAGCAAATACAGTGGCGGTGTTTAAACGCACCTTAATTGCTAAATTCCTACCTGCACCTGCATCCTGCAGAAAATGTTGGTGTATTTATTGTGTATGTATGTATGTGCAAAGCAGGTTTATTTCTCTGGCATTATAAATGGAAATAGAAACGACAATCAACCATATACATCCTCCCCAGTCTCATGAGCAGCTGTATCCTGCAACAAGGTGAAGATGTGATGAGAGTGCATCTTACTATAATAGTAAAATTATTAAGAACCGAGTTTACACCATTCATTATTTTAGCAATTTGTACTAAACCACAAGATAAAAAACGACATGCAATAAATAGAGTGAAGCAGTTAGAGAAAGTAAGAGTTTATTTGAGTTGCTGAGGTCATGTGGAACAGTATTCATGTCTCCCTGTGTGATCACTGGGGTAATTAAGTGTCCTGGTGGTCTCAGAGCGTCCTCTCGGTGACCAGCAGGTAAATTGAATTAAAAGCTGCAGCGAGGCGTTCAGGGAACCTCTGATTCTCTCTGGAGAGACTCCAGCCCGACGCTGAGGCCTTCATGTCTTTCCTCTCACACTCGCTTATTATCTCAGCTAGTCGAGGTATTTCTAACATGTGGCAAAGTTTTAACCCTGTCTGCTTGAACATTCAACACTTATCCCACACCATAACCATTTCCCCAGGAAGTGTTATTATAGACGTAATTAAAATATGTAGCATTGACAAAGACACCGAGCTTCGAACTTCTGAATCCTGTGCATTTGTTCAGGTTTAGACAATAAAAAAACACTTTGGTTAAAGTGAGTGAAGTCAAACACATTGTGCTTTAAAACTGTCGAGATGGTTGTGGCCTTCAGGAAGCACCCTCACCGCTGCACCCCTCCACAATATCCCACTGCCCAGTATGAAATGTGGATCCTTTCAAGTTTCTGGGATTCATCATCTCTCAGGATCTGAAGTGGGAGTCCATGCTCAAAAAGGCTCAGCAGAGGATGTTCTTCCTGCGCCAGCAAATACTTATTTGCCGCTATATCACACAAATAAATCATTAAAAAATCATGCATTGTGATTTCTGGATTTTTCTTTTTAGTTTATCTCTCTCACAGTGGACATGCACCTACGATGACAATTTCAGACCCCTCCATGATTTCTAAGTAGGAGAAATAGCAAAATAGCAGGGTGTTCAAATACTTATTTTCCCCACTGTATATATATATATATATATATATATATATATATATATATATATATATATATATATATATATATATATATATATATATATATATATATATATATATGCATATATGTTTTTTCTTTAGTGTTTGTGGTGTGGCAGTAAACTTTCTAACTTTCTTCTTGCATGCAGTGGAGGTCAGTTTGTCAGAGTTTGTAGTAAAGCAGATCAACAATCATCAGTCAGTGATAGACTCTGGAGGTTTCATTACCACCTCATGTAACCGCTGATAAACAGCGTGCACCCAGAGGATTAATTACCATCAGAAACTGTTGATACATGTTTTGTTATGGACCTCATTAATAAATGACGTGTGTTGCAGCAGCACTGACGCTCTGCTGTGGTAACAGTCGGAGGATGTATCGTCCCCTGAGCTCCTGACACACAACAGCTGGAAGAACCTCTGACAACAGACAGGAAAAAAAAAATGAAGGTCGCACAAGTTTTCCAGAGTTCAAGTTCAAGTTTACATTTTGTGTGTGACTTCTTCAACAGTGTGTAAATGGTAACTAAATGGACTGCATTTGCACAGCGCTTTTGTAGTATTTTTGACCACTCAAAGCACTCTACACCACAAGTTCATTCATCCGTTCACACACTGATGGTGCAGGCTATATACAGTGACGTCCACACATCAGGAAACTAAACATTCATACACGGATGGCACATGCCATCGGAGGCAAGTCGAGAGTTTTCACACAGGGCCTCTAAAAGCATCACATTTAAGATATTTGCTGGTTTATTACATCCAGTGTAAAACACTGGAACCCACTGTAGTGGTTTGGTGCGTGTGTGAGTTTGTGTGTGTGTGTGTGTGTGTGTGTGGTTGGGGTATCTGGCGGTCTTCCCCAGAAAAAAAAAAACACAAAATGCAATAACAAAATTGAGTCATCAAGTTAAATCTGAATAGTAGACTGCTGAATATAGGAATAGTAAAATGCTGTCTTACTTCCTGTATTGTTATTTACTAAACTTCACATGGTACCTTATTCAACTGTAGATATGTCAATTGTATACATATTATATTATATAATTTATACAAGGAATACATTTAAATTAGGAAATAAAGAATTATGTATATTTTACATATAAGTAAATGTTTGTGTAGCAGCAACAGTGAAGTCACTATATATTTAATATGTGAATGCTGAGTTTGTCTGAGCCGTGCACCATCACGATGATATTCATGCAAAGACTCAGGTCTACAACCAGTCTACCACTGTAAAACATTTTATTATGTCTCTCAGTGTGTCCTTCACATGTTCCTGACTCATCATTGTCCTTTTCTCTCTCTCCTCATATCTCCTGCACGAGTCACATGACCCACGGATTATTTAAAAAGTTCCAATGTGATTAACACTAATGCCCACTCTCTCTGTGCTGTCTGGAAACTGATAAAAACAAGTCAGAGTCATCAATAATATTAATGACACTAAACTATTGAGTGAAGTTCAGGCTTAAAGAAGAACACATCCTTAATCCTGACCTCTGACCTCTGACCTCTGCTGGAGGTAGAGAGGAGGAGCTGCTTTGTCTCAGTCCACATTTTATTAATGATTTGAAAAGACCTGGAGTGGTTTTCTCAGCTCCAGCAGCACATTTGATTGACTGTGGGTCCACCTGCTGGTCATATTGTGGCGCTGCACAACTTTAATGAGGCATTATTAGCATATTAGGTCATTGGACTCTTTGACCTTTCAAATCGTTTTTACCATCAGTTCAGAAAAAACATTCAAGGGTGTTTTAACCTTTACTTATACATCGATCACAAACTGGGACGCTATATTTAACAGAGTTCAGTGTCCTTCTGTTACTGTTATAACGTCTCTTCATGAAAATTATCATAAATTACCTTGTCTGCACTATAACTTCCATATTACATGCATTTAGAATGTCAAAATAGTTTATGTGTAGGGTATATAGAGTATAAGATAAGATAAAATAACATAGGATAAAATAATATTTAATTTGCCCCACAGTGCGGAAATTGCATTAGCAACAGCAGGGACAGAGAAATGCAAGAAAAGAAAGATTTCATACAGAATATAAAACAGATGAATAAAATCAATATAATAAAGGATATATAAATTATAAGAAAATGTGCTTTCCAAAATAGGTGCATTTAAATGCTTAAATTTAAATGCTGTGCCTATCAAAGTCAAAGTCAATTTTATTGAAAATTTCTTCACATGTACTTGACATACTAAGGGATCGAAATTGCGTTTCTCACTATCCTATGAGTTTTACATGTTTTACATGTATATTCACATTATTTAATTCAGCCAGGCATGGGAGACTCATTAGAAACGAGACAAACACAAAACAACCTGTTATTAGTAATAAGCTTCAGAGAGTTGATGTTAGGCCATAATGAGATGATTTTTGGTTCTTAAAAGCACAAATGTATTTTGTTAGAGATATCAAAAGTTCAAAGAAAACCCAGAAAAATAGAACAAATGTGCGACCTTTAATTAGGGCTTTGAGAATGTACAATCTTCTCCACACAGATTTATCCATTCTTCAGTTTCCAAGTTGTAGGATTATACATGTGGGCCTGGAAACCTTCCTGAAGTCTCACCCTCCTCCTTTCACTTCTTTCCCTGCATTCAACACCAAGGGTTCAAGTTCCAGGCCAGGGCTCCTCCTCCTCCTCCCCCCTACGCTCCGGAGCAGCAGAGCTGGAACTGACACGGTCCAACAGCTCCAGATCAAATCTGAGCAACAGCAAAGTGAAACCAGGGAACAGACGTTGCTGCACTTCAGCTCTGCACGGTGAGTGTGAATGAATCATGACTTTCTCTTAGTGCTTCAGGGCTTTAAATGGGATTATGCATGCCAGTTTGTAAAAACCTGATGCACAATTCCTGAAGAATAAGTGTGAATAAGTTGTAATAGTCAGGTCTTTTTCATTGATCTACATCATACAAGTCTACACTTCATTACATTCAGAGGTATTTTGTATTTGTGCTGCACATTAATCAGACACATGTAGTTACAATAAAGATCCGATTACACAACACTTATAAATGTACTTTTATTTTTTAATACTTTCTTATACTTATATATATATATACATATTTATATTAGAATTCCTTGCAGTTGATTTTTTAATATTAAAAATGTGTTTTTATTACACTAATGATCCAATGACTACATTCTTTCTAGAGTAACATTCACTCCAGATGTGACCAGATGGAGTAAATTAAAACCTGTTAAGTGATGCAGCAGTGATGCAGACCTCTGTCACGTCCAGTAGACACACACACACTTCTTTGGAATTTCTTTGTCGGTTACTAACCTATTAACCAATAAATAACTGAGTTACTTGCATGAGCTGTTGGTTGATTTATAGATCACTAAAAGCACGGTTTCTGTTACGGCCACTAGAGGCTGCTCTGCACAGCTGACTGTGTGTCCATGGAGGGTCTCAATCATCTAGGCCAGGGGTGTCCAAACTTTTTGCAAAGGGGGCCAGATTTGGTGTGTTAAAAATGTAGGGGGGCCGACCTTGGCGGACGTTCTTTACATATAACAGCAATTAATTTAAATACTCTCAGCGAGCCATTCTGTGTTTCACATTTGCTGTTTTATTTTAATTTCAGCTGTCTTAAGCATGTGTTTTGGTTCATTTGAAACATGCATATCAAAATTCAATTGACATTGAAATTAAATATTCACTTAACTTCACTTTTTTTAACACTTTAACTTTTTTGTAACAGTTGAAGAGAAGTAATTGTACTCTTGGGTGCAAATTACATTTGAAACATAAAAAAATATCTCACCATGGCAGTTTAATATTTACAGAATTTTTAAACACAATAACAGAAATTGTTATATGAACAAGTGCAGGGCTCATTTAAAATATGACTATAAATGTTGATTGGCCTCTCTCTCACCTCTCTCTCTCTCTCGCTTGGTGACCCAGGGACAGGACGCGCGCTGGTGATGTGCGCACTAGCGGTGTAGCACAAATACGTCGACCCAAACAAGCTTAGCATTTTCTTACCAAACGCTCGAATCTCTGGAAACCTGTCCTTGTTCAGCTGTCGGTAAAAGTTGGAACTGACGGTGGCATAGCGCTCTGGAGCGGATATAGTTAATTGACTTTATCGCCGGTCTCACACACTAATATGCTGTTCCTATTTGAGCCTCTAGATGGCAGCACTTAGAACACGCAGGTAACAGCGCTGCTGCCCAATGTATGACGTAATTCTACGCGCGGGCCAGGCGTTATTGATTTTATGCCGGAGGCTGCGGGCCGGATGAAAATTGACCACGGGCCGCATTTGGCCCCCGGGCCAGACTTTGGACATGTCTGATCTAGGCCATCTTATTCCTATGGTGTTTTCAAAAAGAAAAAGAAAAACATCTGGAATTCTTAGCTTGTTTGAGGACACCACTGTGGGTAAAAACCGGTTCGGAGCTGTTCTGAGGCGAGTCAAACTAACACATGTGTCAGGACAGATCAAATTAACGAAAAGATGCAATCAAGAAACACCTAGGGCAAAAAAGAAAATCAGGTCATCAGGTCATTCCATGAAAACCATACGTAGCAGGACTAGCAGGAAAACTCAGGAGGATCTTCCTTAATCAAAACCCCAACTCTAAGTTTAAGGGATGTGGTCATGTGACCCAAGCTTTGGGTGTGTGGTCATGTGACTTAGTTTCACATAGGACCACTTACGCTAGTTTTAAATACCCACAGTTTCCGACATTAGTACCAGAACTGAGGAAGCCTTTTGGAGGAGAGTTCAAAATATCTTCACAAAAAAAAAGTGCAGTTGCATTTTTCTACAATTCCACAAAAAGCAAAAAAATCAGAACCTCTTAAAGTACAGTGTCTTAGTTAGTTTAGCGCTGCCTATATCTGTATTTGTATGTCTGCTTTGATTGGCAGCTCAATCAACCAATCACATTCATGGCTTTTCCTCCTTGGACTTACCCACTCATGCTGCAGATACTTTAGCTAATTTGATCTCATAGGGCAGGTGTCCTTATCCTTAGTGTTACTCCCTAATCAAACAGAGTAGAACGGCCTACCTATAGTAAAAATCAGTTATTGATTAAAACAACACAACCGTATTACGAGATCCAATGTTAATCAGAGCAGTCAATCAACACTCATGAAGAGCACACATCAGAGCTGCTTTAGGTTTCAATTTGTGTAAATGGAGCAATAATTTCCACAATGAAAACCAGCCTCATTCTGGTCTCCAGAGATCGAGACCAGAAAGAACAATGAATGACGTTAGTGGCCCAATGAAATTAGGTTTTAATCCATCCACATGTAAAATCTGATTCTTACAAGACACACACAATTTAATCACCACCCTTTGTAAAGATTCATTCATAGCATTCTTGGCTTATACACAACTTCAAACATCTGAACAGATGAAGTAATGATTGCCCAATGCTGAATGGGGACATGTTTAGTGCAATGTGCGACTGATTCCTTTTTTAAGTCTTTTTTGTTTCACAGAGAGGTTAATCATTATGTTTTGTGCTTTTCCCTTAGAACAACAGTTAGGAGCATCTGTCTACTTCCTTGTTATCTGGCTACAAGTAATTTAACTTAGCTCAGGGGAAATACATTTCACTGTTAACATCCCTCCATCAATAACATGCTACTTCCTTCCTGTTTCTGTGTTTCTTTGGAGTTTGACTCCCGCTTTTTGAGCCATGCTGGTGGCCAGGAAGAGTAGTGTCTAGTTGAAATGTCTCAAAAACTACTGGTTGGTTTGATATAAATGTTTGGTACAGACGTTCATCTTTCCCTCAGGATAAACTGTAAAAACTTTGGCGATCCAAATTCATATTTTCACCATGATCGCGTCTATACTGTATGTGTCCACTCTCATTTTGCAGCTTAAACCTTCATTGGGGTTTAAAGGCGTCTGCCTTCCACTATGTCACGTTGCCATCTCCTGTTTCTATCCTCTCACTTTTTCTCTGATCGTTTCACTATCCTGATAACATTCATGCAAAGAGTCAAGTCTCCTTCAAGGAAATTTATCACCAGACCTTTCCCTTCTGCCACTATAAAATATTTTATTATGTCTTTCAGCTTGTTCCTGTCCTTCTCTTCTCCTCATATCTCCTGCATGACCCATATCAGCCGTATGCTTCTTTTCTTTCATTGCTTACCCTTCCTTTGCCAAATAATTTCTCATGTAATATATCCTGATAACGCAGGCTCCTATGTTTATTATTGATAAAGCCGCCATTGAGTCACTTCTGCCTCCATTATTACCATGAATGGTACAACATCCATGCTTAAACCATCTGATTTATCCCATAAACAGATTTTTTTCCCAAATGCACCTGTCTGATGTAATATGATAGGTGAGGAATCACTTGCTAACCAGTCATTTAAGTCACATTTTTACTAAGATAAGATTATTTGTGTAAATATCATCAATGCTTGTGCAAAGACTCCTGTTTTAAATTGTGTATTTTTAAAGAGGAGCCGTGCAGGAGCCAGGCTGATCCGTCCAGGCTTGCCTCGCTGCCTTCGGTGCAGCCACATGTTTCAGAGCAGAGAAGAATAGTAATAATTATTATTTTTCATGGATAAACAATTTATACAGCATGCTTGGGGATTATCTCTATAGACTGATGCGGCCATGCAGGTGTTATCCACATTCAGATTGACAAACAAGCAGATCTGACTCAAAGAAAGAGAGAATTAGTGTTTCACTATTTTCCTTCTTGGCTTTAATCCAAACTGCAGCCTTGTGTTTCCAGTCACCTTATCTCTCTTTTCTCTCTCTATCATTGTGTGAACCAGCCACACGAGCACTCGCACATTCTTCATGCGCTCGGGGATTCGAGAAAATGCGTTCGTGTTTGCACAGGCAGAGTTCGACACCAGCGAGTGAAACGAGCGAAAACTCTGGTGCACGGCAGTGTGTGTTTGGGAAGGAATTAAGATCCTCTGTTACTGTGTTAAAAAAGCAGGAAGTCATGGGGGTCTGGATGTTGAAACTGAACATCTGACTGCACTAAACTGACTTTTTGTTGTTTTTTTTTTGTGTATTTTCTTTCTTTTGTTCAGCTCGTTAGTCTCCGTGTGGTAGAAATTAAACCATGGGGGTCAACATGAACTCCAACCTCGGGTCACGACCTCCCGCCCGGCGCCACGGTCCCTTCAACAGTATCAAGGTTTGTATAACTACAGCACCAAACAAAAGAAACAGGGACAATATGAATTATTCTCATCAGGCGTTTTAAAGACAACCTGCAAAATACAAGTTGCAATTTTTAGCTTTTTGGTCTTATGTTGAAACTGAATTTCCAAAGACTTGGTTCCATTTCTGTAGGGAAGAAAGCAGGACATTTAGCAACGTCTCTAAATGTAGGTGTGCATGCAGCAGCAGGAAGAAACAGCAAAATTTAGAACTACAAATTAATTTATCGATTGTGTTTTGCTGCACAGTGTGATGAATGTGGTTTTAATGGTGTTTTTACTACATGTTTTGAAATAAAGAAAAAGAGAACATTAAGACAGTTCAGAGCCTCAATCACAGCAGAGAAATTCAGGAACCTGCTTTCTAAAAAGCAAATTTGAAATAAACAACTCAGAGGTCTGGAACTGATTGAGTCCCTTTTCAATGTTAATCATTTAAAGCTGATGTTTCCCAGGCGCAAATACTAAGATTTTAAACCCTTTTCTAAAACAATTTTAAAATTATTTTTAAACATAAATAGACAAGGGATAGAAAAACAAAGAAAAAAAATGGTTTAACACAGCACAGCCGAAACCATCCCATTCTGTGTGGTCATAACTTAACTTTCAGGCTGCAGGTTTGGACAAGATCCTTAATGAGTGACTAGATCCATGAGCATCACAGCCACTGGCACCAGCGTATAAATGTGTGATTAAACTTGTGGTGGTCAATTCTATATCAAAAACTACAATATCTCAGGGTTGTACTAAATGGGATTTATATTAAATTAACTCATTTGACTAATTTTTTCTTTGTTTATAAAATAATGATAGAGTTTAAGTGCACTTTGAATTTAGGTCAATGTGTACTTAGAGGTTTTATTTTGTCTGGAGAGATTTCTCTTCCTGCCGTCCTTCCTGGTATTGTTCTCTGAGCTCTAAATGCATAAACATTTCCTCTCACGCATTGTGTCACTGGGATGAGCTCATTGTGTTGTAAACCTTTTCGTAGTTTTACAGTTTCCAGTCTCTATATTTGATGCTTGTTGAGGTTTCTAATTATACTTATACTCAAAGTCACGTATTATTAGGATTTCACCCAACATCGACTCGATTCTTGAGAAATGAAGACAGAAATAGCAGGACCCGGCTCTCTGAGCTCTCTCCTTGTGTCTGCAGTTCTTTGTGTTCTGCCACAGTTTGCTGCAGCTGTCACAGCTGCTGGTGTCAGGGTACATGAAGAGCTCCATCTCCACCATCGAGAGACGCTACGGCCTCACCAGCCAGAAGTCGGGGCTCCTCGCTTCCTTCAACGAGGTCGCACACACACACACACACACACACACACACACACATGCGCGCTTTCACACTTTGGCTAAACCGGGTGTAGGAAATATATATCTGAAGCCATCCCCTGCCTGCTCTGTGACTCCAGGTGGGAAACACGGTCCTCATCATCTTTGTGAGTTTCCTCGGGAGCCGGGTCCACCGGCCGCGGTTCATCGGGGGCGGAGCTCTGCTGGCCTGCCTGGCCTCGCTACTGATGGCGATGCCGCACTTTCTGGGCGAAGAGTACAAATATGACCGCATTAACTGTATGACCAAACACACACACACACACACATAACATATGTGTTTGATATGAGGTGGAGTATGAGGTTCCATTCGTTTCAAAATGCCAGAACACCTTCACTTATAATGGTGTCCCCTTCATGTTCTGATGAAGCACACAGAAAATCACACTGGCTACATATGACATTCATGCAATCGCACACATGAACGTATGCATGAAGATAATTAAACATGTTCATCATGTACAATTACATGCATGTGGAAAAGATGAACGCACATAACAAATTGTCTCTCTGCCACTGTTATCGTTTGTAATGTGCACCATAAAGTCAAATTGTGTGACTGACAACACAAGCATGACAACATTTTTCTAGCTTTGCACACACCCGTTAATGTGTGTGTGTGTGTGTGTCTGGTTAATTTGATACAAATGGAACCTCATACCGTACTAGAACCGCTTAAACTAAAGACCAGTTTTCTTTGCAAATCTGTTTCCCAGCAGCGACCAACAACAACAGCTCTGGCCTCTGCCAATCAGAGAGCTCCCTCTCCACATCCTCCTCCAATCAGAGCTGCAGCGAACAGGAGAGACCCGCCCACTACGCCCCCGTGTACCCCATGCTGCTGATTGGTCAGCTGCTGCTGGGCATCGGGGCCGTCCCCATCCAGCCCTTTGGCATCTCCTACATCGACGACCACGCCAGCAAGAAGAACTCGCCACTCTACCTCGGTACGCTGCACACACGTTGATTAGTTATTTATTTATAGATATGCATTTAAAACAAATACAGTTTTTATATATTTAGGTCAGTGGCAAAATAATGGACATTTTATTTTTAAAAATGACAAGGGGAGAAAGTCAGTTTTAAGAAGCATAAATCAGGTCTTTCAAAATATACAATTTGTATTCATCTTGGTTATTTTTGTCATTCAAAAGTCCATTCATGTAATTTGGTTTTACAAAAATCATGATTTTGTGCCATCAAAAAACCACATGACAGTTTTGGCTTTGTCCCATTTATAGATTTCACTTCATACTCAGCTAAACTTGAATTCAAGTAAATTTGTGAGGGAGGTGATACAGAGATCTACTAAACACTTGAGACAAGATGAATAGAATTACAATAAACAAAATGGCAACTGGCATCCAAGTATATGAACTGACATAGATGCACTAGTGGAAGAAGTACTCACATATTTTACTTTATTAAAGTTATCAATACCCAAATGTAAAAATGCTCCATTACAAGTCCTGCAGGAAAAATCTACCTACAGTATTTTAATAAAAGTAGAGGGTCACATGTTAAATCTGAGTCTTGGGATAATAAATCTAGACGGAAAAAAGAAAACATTTCCTCATTTTGACCTCTTTGACCCTGAGACTATGATTTATTTGAAACCCTGTGGAGGGGGAACATCTCTTTGGCAGAACAACTCAGAAACATCAGAATCTGGAGAAAGAACAAATAAACACTTGACTTTTTGTTAAGGGCTACAAGATGCTGTGAAGGGATGGTGTCATTTTTAACAATGTACAATATAATCAATTATTATATTAATAAATGATTTTCCACCACTGCATAAGATATACTGTACAACCCTTTAAACAAAGAGAGCTGATGGAAATACTTATATTTAAGGTAATTATATTTACATTAAAGGTTTCACTTCATTCTTAGGATCGTCTCCAGTAATTTTAACCTGTTTTTAAACAACAAAATCTACCTCAACAAAGCAGTTCAATTGATTTTTACACCACTGCTGTTACGTCCTTACCTCCACCAGCGTATAAAAGTTGACATGAATAGTATGTATTAACTAGAAGAGGGTTTATGCAACGTTTATTAGGCCACATGGTATTTTCCACGCTGCACCGACAGAGGTGAAGGTGCAATTTGGCACAATAAAGGGAAATAAAAGCCTCTGATGAGCATAAAATGGATCGACACAGACAGAAATAAAACAATACAATTCATCAGTGAAAACACAACAACAATGGACAACAAAACATTTCTATCTCTCACGCGTGAACAGGTTGCAGCCTGCGTATAACAGCTCTATGATTTGGGTTTTTATTGGTTTCCAGGAATCAGTGTGAACGCTGAACGTTGCGTCATAGTTCATTAACCGTAACAACGAGGTTTCAGCAACACCTACTTGATGGAGCAGCAGATGAGCTGCAGAATACAGCAGATACTAGACATCAGGCAGCTACTTTCTCTTAAGTTTCAGTCAATGAACTTCAAGGAAAAATGTCATTTACAGATGCAGCAGTTGCTGAAAGAACATTTAGCATGTTCATGCTGCAGATCTGCTGTATAATGGTTCCAAATTAACAACAACTAGGTTTTTAGTCTTGGAAACAATGGACCAAATCTAATTATCCAAACATATATTTGATTATATAATAATTAACTCAACTTTAAAACCATTTGTTTTCTTGCCTTGGAAGCAATCAAGAGCAGTTTTTTTGTGGCCTGAAAAAGGAGCAGTAATAAGGAAACATTAGTAAACCCCGGAAATTAATGAATACAAACAAGAAAAGGACAAAAATAAGAGGAAATTCGTTTGCGCGTTGCTTGGTGTGAGAGGCCCAGTCCAACGGAAGTCTGGTTGAACATCCACACTCTGCTTGTGTTCATATTTGTTTTATTCTCCAGGCATCCTCCTGGCCGTGACCTCCATCGGCCCGGCCTTCGGCTTCATCTCCGGCTCCTTCATGCTGCGTTTGTATGTCGACTTCGACAAGTTATCCAAAGGTGAGGAAACTACCGGGTCGCTACGCTGGCGTGATGCTGACGATTCCCAGCTGGCCTCAGATACCATTCCATTAGATACTCCAGATAAATTATAAAGCTTTTGTTTTTAAAAGCAAAGGGGGGATTTCATGCATGTGGGAGTGAAACTTTAGCGGGAACTGTGAATAGGTAATAAACGCTGGTTTCCTGAATGTGACTTTGAGTTGCAGTGATGAGGACGTTTCAGCATTTCTATAACAGCTTTGCACGTCCGTGACTTTTTTTGCACAACTTGTGTTGCATTGCAAGTAGGTTTAGTCTCAATCCAGCGTGTGATCTTCACTAGTTAGCTTTCCTGAAGGAAACCGCTCTCATGTTATGGATCTACTTCTGTTTCTGTGGGAAACGAGCTGCATCAACTGCTCGCTCGCGTGACAGGTCTGAACTCGCTCTTCCACTCACTCATGAACTCATCTCATCACAGCCGTGACGATGTTTGTACAAACGGCGTTGAGGATGTTTTTTTACACAGACAGAATACATGATCGTTATTATTCTGTTATCACACATCGTCAGCAGCAGTTTTGTTTGTGCTTCTTATCATGTTATACTCCAGGCATGAATCTGCTATAAAAAGAAAAACCCTCTGGATTCTTTTTTTTGCATCGCTCAGGTCAGGATGCAGCAACGGTGATCTTGCAAAACTGTGTCTCTTTCACTGCTAAAACAAAAGAAGAGATAAATATACCTTGCTGTTGGCAATTCTTGGAAACGTGAACAGTCTGAGCTAACATCTACATTTCATTCATCACTAAAAGACAACATCCATCCATCCATCCATCCATTGTCTATCCCGCTTATTCCCTTTCGGGGTCGCAGGGGTCTGCTGGAGCCTATCCCAGCGCGTTAAGGCGAGAGGCAGGGATACACCCCAGATGGTCGCCAGCCAATCGTGGGGCACACACACCATTCACACACCATTCACTCTCACACTCACACCTATGGGCAATTTAGAGTTTACCAATTAACCTGAGCATGTTTTTTGTATTGTGGGAGGAAACCGGAGTACCCGGTGAAAACCCACGCAGACACGGGGAGAACATGCAAACTCCACACAGAAAGGCCCCAGACCCAGGCCCAAGGCGGTCTTGAACCTGCGACCTTCTTGCTGTGAGGCAACAGTGCTACCCACAGCACCACCGTGTCGCAAAAGACAACATACTCTTCCATATTTAGAAGTGTTTCTGTTGTCTAAACAGATAGTGAATGACAGCATAGTAAAACAAAGTAGTAAAAATAAATACATGTGACGACATGATTACACAGGACATTATATAGTGTTATGAGCCGTGCCAAATGTGTATATATTGCTCATGAACACTAAAAGGGGATTACTGAAAACCCTTTTCCAGTCTGAGAAAGCACGAGGCCTCGTTTCTGTTCCAGATCTGTGGGGGTGATTGCACAAGTGTCAGTTTCTATGTGCATTTTTTCTTTTTTTTCATGTTGCAACAGTTTTAGTCCTCAGAAGTTATAAACAGGTTTAAGGAGGAGGTTTGGATCATTTTATCACTTCATCTTGCTCTGGATATGAGCCAGAGGTATTTGTTGAGCAGGTAAAGGCCTTTTGGAGGCAGCGTGACTTGTGATCAATCAGCAAATGGTTTTATTGGGAGTTTTTCCTGCTGACACACAACCTGGCAGCAGCAGAAAATATGCACAGAACAAACTGTGGCCAAAAGTCTAATGTGCATGTGCATATGCAGCATGAACAGTGTTTTTCAATGGTAATTTTTCCACAAACAATATCTACTATTACGAATATCAAATGAATATCTTCTAAACTGAGTCATGGATTTAAAACAAGAAATTAGAACCTTTGAGTCAGAGAATCTGCAGTGGCTTGCGAAACTATTTGGTGGTATTTTGCTGAAGAAAAGCAGGCCCAAACCATGATGCTGCCACCACCATGTTTGACAGTGGGGATGGTGTGTTGAGGGTGATGAGCTGTGCTGCTTTTACGCCAAACATAACGTCTTGCATTGTTGCCAAAAAGTTAGATTTTGGTCTCATCTGACCAGAGCACCTTCTTCCACGTTTGGTGTGTCTCCCAGGCGGCTTGTGGCAAACTTTAAACAACACTTTTAATGGATATCTTTAAGAAATGGCTTCCTTCTTGCCACTCTTCCATAAAGGCCAGATTTGTGCAGTATACGACTGATTGTTGTCCTATGGACAGATTCTCCCACCTCAGCTGTAGACCTCTGCAGTTCATCCAGAGTGATCATGGGCCTCTTGGCTGCATCTCTGATCAGTCTTCTCCTTGTATGAGCTGAAAGTTTAGGGGGACGGCCAGATCTTGGTAGATTTACAGTGGTCTGATACTCCTTCCATTATAATATTATTGCTTGCACAGTGCTCCTTGGGATGTTTAAAGCTTGGGAAATCTTTTTGTATCCAAATCCAGCTTTAAACTTCTCCACAACAGTATCTCAGACCTGCCTGGTGTGTTCCTTGTTCTTCATGATGCTCTCTGCACTTTAAAAAGACCTCTGAGACTATTACAGTGCAGGTGCATTCATACAGAGACTTGATTACACACAGGTGGATTCCATTTATCATAGTTAGTCATTTAGGTCAACATTGAATCATTCAGAGATCCTCACTGAACTTCTGGACAGAGTTTTATTGCACTGGAAGTAAAGGGGCTGAATGATTTTGCACGCCCAATTTTTCGTTTTTTTATTTGTTAAAAAAGTTTAAAATACCCAATAAAGTGTGTTCCACTTCATGATTGTGTCCCACTTGTTGTTGATGCTTCACATAATTACAGTTTTATATCTTTATGTCTGAAGCCTGAAATGTGGCAAAAGGTCACAAAGTTCACTTTCACATGCTCTTGTCATTCATTCATATCTGATACGGTGGTCTGCATCTATCGTATATATATATATTTTCGTGGTCTGTTTTTTCAGACCAGATCGAGCTGAACGATAAGGACCTGCGCTGGGTGGGAGCGTGGTGGCTCGGCTTCCTGGTGGCGTCCTGCCTGATCCTCCTCACCTCGCTGCCTTACTTCTTCTTCCCCAGGAACATGCCCAAAGAGGTGAGTTCGATGTATGTCTTACATGTCACGATCTCCAAATTCAGGCCCTCTAAATTATTGCTCCAAACAAACTAACGTCATGAGGGTAACTCATGTCACCTCAACAGGAAGTCGTTCCGCACATTTTAGCTGCGTCACCTAAAAACAGAAAGTTCAACTCTTCTATTAAGCGTCCACACAGCGACTGTTCCTGATATGACTGACCTGAGGAGTAGGAAAAACAGCTGGAGAGTCTCAAACACTTTCACTTTTAAACACCAGATATTTGACCCCCACGTTTCTTCACAGGAAATGTGGTCAGAGATGCATCACCCCCCACATGTGGTTTGTGTTTTGTCACCATGTAAAAGGTCAAAAAACCTACGGAGATTAAACGCTGAGGTTTGCATGCGTAGCCGTGGTGGTTGTGTGAGTCTTGGACCACGTCCAGGGACAGTGTGTAACAGTGTGTGTGTGTGTGTGTGTGTGCAGCAACTGTGGAGGTCTGATCAGGGACGTTTCAACTGTATACCTTATATTTTAGAATATAGGACTCAGTCATCACCACTTAGTCATCAGGCGGATTTAAAGAAAACTAAACAGTGTTATGTACTGTGACATGGGTTAGAATGTGGTTGTAGACCACAGGGCTTCTAGTTGAACGAATTATTTGCTAGTTGTGCAGAAAAAAGGCGGTTTTGGTTCGGCCTTACAGAGATTGTATTTTTTTTTTTATTTGACACATGGTTGTAGGATTTAACAGCATTTCCTACAACTAATCCCATCCTACAACCCCAAAAAGAAAAAAAGAAGCAGAGGACACACTAGTCACATAACTTTACGGACTAGTTCTAGCCTCACATGTCCCCATTTTTTTTTGCTCTGCTGCCAAAGCTGGAGGAAAAGATGTGGGAGGAATATGAAGAGCGAAGGGGTGTGATTGGGTGAGAGCACACAGGTGAGGGCACAGGTGAGGGCACAGGTTGTGATAATTACAGGTGAAAATGGGTGAAAGGTGACAACTACAGCTTTTAAACTTTTATAGTCCCCAGTTAAAAAATACCGTCGACACCACAGGTGTGATGTAAATTATAATAAAAAAGCAAACCATGAAGATAGAACAGTCTCCACAAATACAACTTAATGTTTACCGCTGTGCAGTTTGACGCCAAACCATGTCGATAAGAAAGTGTGGATTATTTTTTATGGAAATTATGTCTAAGAGGCAAGAGTTGATCTGACAGCAAAAGATTGGCTTGGATTATATAACATGACATAATCCAATAAACCACTCCTGCAGATGGCAGCAATGCAACTTTTTGCCTCAAAACTCCAAAGAAGAAGAAGAAGCTGCGTTTTTTTTGTTTTTTACCGTCCACACGTGGCTGGAAAAGTTTACCCTGGACTCCGGTTACAAAGCCCACAACTGTGGTTGAATGTAGACGACCATCAATATTCCACAGTGACTCCTCATAAGTTATCTGACATTAACTCGTCAGCACAGAAATTTCAAAATAAAAGTACATAAGTATTAGTTTTTATATTTTAAATATTTAACTAAGTTACTCTGCTGGCAGCTGAATCCTTCCAGTGCATTCTAGGTCTGCTATGTCCTCGGGGATGTGTCAGCACCAGAGAGCTTTGAAGACAGTTCTGTTAGTGGCCAAACTGCAGGATAACAGCCCCCCCGGTGTGTCAGATGACGCTATTGGGACCAGAAAGCCAAGAGCCAGCAGATGGTTCTTGTATGTAGCAGGAAGTGGCTTATTTTTGGCTTCTACTGAGCAACTTTCACACAGTTACAGCTGTATCTAGATGTTAGGGACGTCTCGGCCTGGCCCGAACGTGAGGCTTAAACATGCCAAGGCTGCCAAAATAAAACACACAAATCAACTGGTATCACCCACATTCCACCTCTAATCTATGGAGGTTTGGAATGAAGACTGATAAATCAGAGCTGAAACCAACAGATTCAACCGTAACCTTATCTACCTCTGATTATTTTCCCTCTGAGCATCGTGATGTTTATCAGATGGCATTCGTCAGTCTGTCTGCAGCTCTCGCAGCAGCTATTTGATGCCTCTTAGCCACCTAGCGCTAACATTTGTCTTGCAGAGCTGTAAATATAAACCTCTTGGGCATGCAGGGCCCAAGCAGACACCCTAAAAGCAGAAGAGTTAAAACAATGAAAAAAAAGCACATCCAGCATGTGATGTTCTGTTTCCATATTTGTGCAGGACGGCGAGGACGACGCGGAGTCCAAACAGGACAGCAAGCAGCCGGCCAACCCGCTGCAGGAACTCTCCCTGCTTCAGTTCCTTAAAAGTAAGAGACGTCTTTTCCCCTCTTCTGCTTCCTGTTTGTCTGATGTGGCTGCAGCAGAGGCTGAAACTGCAGGACACTGACAGCGAACAAGGTTCACCATGTTTCATCACCGCTGCTAAATATAGGATTTTAGCTGACGTTGACCTCATCCAGAGCTTCTTGCAGACTCTCTCCAGCCATGTCGATATAGATGTATTTAGTGTGTTAGTAGCTCCGAAATCTAAAGAATTATACTTGTTTGGAGTAATAGTGTATGTTACCAAGTGTGTCTTTGTCCGCATATACCAAGGTGGTGTATGCGGACAAAGACACACCGGTACCTTGAGGAATGTTTGCGAGATGTGCTGATAAACAATCCAGGTACGGGTTGTAGTGTATTGTCTATTCCTGCCTTGCAAGAATGAAAGCCGGGTTATTTATGACTTATTTAGACATTTAGACTGTCTCCAGGGGACTGTCTAGCAAAAACAGGAGCTAAATGGCGAGTTGTCTCGTCTTGACCAGGTGTAGGTGTTGGGAACAGTGGAGGTCTCGTATTGGTGCATCTACAAACTTGCCCTCAGGATGTTCTCAGATCTCGACACTGTTATTTTTGGAATAAAATTCAATTTTGCGCAACAGAAGACGTGTCGAGTGGTGACTTCTTTTATCAGCACGTAAATCAGACAGACTAAAACATCTGTCAGACTGATTGTCTGCCTGTCAGGACGGTGGTTTGGTGACGGAATTCTAAAACTCCTCACTGTTTCCTTCCCTCAGGTTTTCCCCACATCGCTCTGCGGACCCTGCGGAGCCCCATCTACCTGCTGGTGGTTCTGGCGCAGGTCAACTTGGCGGCGCTGCTGTCCGGCCTCGCCACCTTCATGGCCAAGTTCATCGAGAGGCAGTTCAGCCAGACCATCGCCTTCTCCGTCATGCTGATAGGTGAGAGCGCCGGCGTCTGATTGAAATACACGGTCCGATAAGAACGGCGACTGAGGCGTGTGTCGGTCCGGTTCTTCCATTCCAGGCGGGGTCGTCATCCCGCTGGCGGTGCTGGGCACCGTCCTGGGCGGAGCTCTGATGCGGCGGTTGAACCTCGGCGTGGGCGGCGCCAGCAAGTTGTGCAGCGTGGCCATCCTGCTGGGCATGCTGTCCTCGCTGCCGCTGCTGTTCATCGGCTGCCCCACCCAGAAGGTTGCTGGCCACTTTCCTCTCAGGTACCTGGACTTTTCTCTTTAGAAGCCAGAGAGAAAGAAAGAGAGCGGGAACCCATTTTACTCCGGGTAGCGAGCTAATTTATTTCACAGCTGACAGGGAACACATTTTATTTCACATCTCATTAGGAAAATATTTGTCCTGTAAGAAGAAACTAGCTTCACCACTGACTGAAAAGTGCTAGTATGAACTAGATGGTCAAAAGCGTTTGTGCCACAATCACATTTTCAAAGTTTTCTTAACTACATTTTTATTTCTTTTTTCCTCAACAATAAATTTCAATAGTTATCTTCCTTTTCCATCTGTATCCATATAGAGTTATACATATTCCAATGATTTTCAAACATTTAAAAAACAAGCTAGGAGATAAAAGAAGAAACAAGAGAGGAAAGAGGAAAGGCCTCAGCAGGACTCTATTGCTCAACGAAAACGGATCTTTGGAGCCTTATTATATATATATATATATATATATATATATATATATGTATACATATATATATATATACACATATATATATATATATATATATATATATATATATATATATATATATATATATATATATATAATAAATGTGTATATATATAAATATTTACATAATATATATATATAAGTATATATAAGTGGGTGGGTCTGGTTTCAACCATCTAATGACTATACTATAATGCAGCAGTAATCAATAGATTAAATAAATATTTCTTGGCCTCCCCCTCCATTCCTTCAGGAATCAAGCTTACTGGAGTTCAGTAGATTCCTGATAGATCTACAGTGGCTTGCGAAACTATTTGGCCGCCCAATTTTTCGTTTTTTTATTTGTTAAAAAAGTTTCAAATATCCAATAAAGTGTGTTCCACTTCATGATTGTGTCCCACTTGTTTTTGATTCTTCACAAGAAATTACAGTTTTATATCTTTATGTTTGAAGCCTGAAATGTGGCAAAAGGTCACAAAGTTCAAGGGAGCCAAATAGTTTCGCAAGCTACTGTAGACATCAAATACCTCTTTCCAATACTTACTATACTATACTAACTTAACTTTCCAGGACTGAGGCGTTGTGCAACCCTGGGTGTCCGTGTCCCGAGGACGCGTTCAACCCGGTGTGTGGATCAGACGGGGTGGAGTTCAGGTCTCCCTGCCACGCCGGCTGTGTGGGAATGGAGACAGACGCCTACGGCAAAGTCGTCGTAAGAACTGTTTCCGTGTTTTACTTTTTGCAACTCGTTGTCATGCATGTTTTCACCGCTGAACAATCATCGATCATTCTACTGTGGAGTTTGCATGTTCTCCCAGGTTCTCTGACTTCTTCCCACAGTCCAAAAACATGCTGAGATTGAGAGACCATAGGTACGAGTGTGTGAGTGAATGGTGTGTGTGCCCATTATAGCCTGCCAACCTGTCTGGGCTGTGGGCTCTGCTATTCCTCCTGCAGTATTTTTTTTTTGTTTTTTTGTGCATGACAGATAATATCCGATGGTACCAGAAAATATTCAATGCACTTTAGACACTATCTGGCATGACATCTCTACCTACAGCAGGTGATGCATCCCGTGGGTGGATGTGGAAATAGATAGCATCTCACGCTCATCAGATTACCTTGTTTTCTGTAATGTTTTCTGGCTCTACGGGATGTTTATTCTTGATTTTCAGTGTCTTGGTAAAACCTGCAATGACAAGGCAGACAGTGAAGAGCGCAGTGAACCGAATAGATCATCACATTCTAATGAATAATAAAAAAATATATAAACATAAGCTCTTTCATGAATTATCTTGGGAAGGTTGTGCAATATCAGTTATTTTTCCAAATGTCCTTTTATTTTTTGGAGCAGAGGTTTTTGTAGATTGATGTGCTGTGCAACATCCCAAAAAATGAATAAACCAAATGTGAAACAGATCTGCAACTTTTTAACGTGATGATCCCACTAATGTAATAACAGTTGCTACAACAAACTCTAATGACACAGACTGATTTAATATTCTGCATTCACTGACATGAATTTATCTTTAACTGATGTGGCTTATTAATCATTTGCAAACCTTTAAAGTTGATTTGCAACAACGTTCATCAGTCTAAACTGAAAGAAACCTAAAGGACAAGAAAATGTGGTAAGAAAATAGACATCCTGAGGTTTAGTCTCCTTCAGTGCTGCAGGCAGCAAAGATCGTATAAAACTTCTGTTCTGCTTCACCTCATTTGCTCAAACCTCCTCTGTCTCAATGTTCCTCCAACAGACAAACCCTGTTTTTATTTTACCTCCATTCAAGCATCTTCATAACTTTAGATTCCCCCAACGCCACTTTCTGTGGGAGTGTTCGTAATTGAAAACAGGCAAATTGAAATAAAAGGATTACATAATAGAACCCTGTGTATCCACTGACTAAAAAGCTGTTTTTTTTTTAAAAACCAGGATAAAAACGTGAAATTTAGAGAAGAAAAGGAAAAAGAAATTTGTAGAAAAATGTTGATCACTGTAACTATCCATCCATCCATTGTCTATCCCGCTTATTCCCTTTCGGGGTCGCAGGGGTCTGCTGGAGCCTATCCCAGCGCACTTTATGGGCGAGAGGCAGGGGGATACACCCCAGATGGTCGCCAGCCAATCGTGGGGCACACACACCATTCACACACCATTCACTCTCACACTCACACCTATGGGCAATTTAGAGTTTACCAATTAACCTGAGCATGTTTTTGTATTGTGGGAGGAAACCGGAGTACCCGGTGAAAACCCACGCAGACACGGGGAGAACATGCAAACTCCACACAGAAAGGCCCCAGACCCAGGCCCAAGGCGGGTCTTGAACCTGCGACCTTCTTGCTGTGAGGCAACAGTGCTACCCACCGCACCACCGTGTCGCCCCATCACTGTAACTAAAAGCCCCAAATCAACCTCATCTATGCTGTTTTGTTCACAACCCTAGAAATGTTGTAGTTTACTGTCATGAAGCAAAGTGTTTCCAAAACTTTTTGGTCCCCCACGGTAAAAGTCCCAGAACAAAGTCTCAATCCCAGTTTTCCAAGCGAAGATATGAAAAAATATGAGATGTTTGAGTGGATAGGAAAGCAGTTCTCTTTTAGAACTGAATCACAACCACTTCATGAGAGTTTACACTGGAATTCAGCCAAATTCCCAGAAGTAACAGAAAGTGACAAATTATCAGATAACATAAACAGACGCACAACCACACTGTTAGTAAATGTTGACAAAAACTCAACCAACTACCTGGAATATAGAACTATTCTAGAACCAGCCTCAACACTGGGGCAGCAGAAATATCAGTGATATTGTGTGCAAGGTAAAGATGATTTAAACCCACATATTATTTGAATAATTTGCATTAATTAAATATATTCCCTCTTAATTTTAATTTATTGGTTTATTTTTCAAATGACCAAACTCTTAAATATGACGTTTTCTGTTTCCAACAGTCCAAAACTTTGATTAAAGTTGCATCTTTCATTTTTACTGCAAATATAAAGCACTTAATTGTGAATATAATATAATATAATATCTGAGATGCAACTAAGAAACATGTTAAGATTCACCTTTTAAAACTTGCTGCTACTTGGTTACTGAAACTTTACTTGTTTTAATCAGATTTCTTTGTTATTCTTATCATACCCTGATGTACTGTATTTTAATTATTATATATATACTCACATTGAATTGAGTAAAGGTGCCATGCTTCCCTTCAACCATGGATTAACCAGAATAGCCACCAATAGAACCAAAGTTCTATTGTGAGAATACGTCACTGATGGCATTTCTGTTCATTCTGACTCAGCCCGTACGCTGACGATGTTCTGTTGTTCCTGCAGAATTTCACTGGCTGTCGGTGTGTCGGGGGTCCTGGTTTCGCCTCCCCGGGGACCTGCGGCAGCAGCTGCTCTCACCTCCTCCTGCCCTTCGTGGTCCTGTTGGGCGTCACCAGCTTCGTCGCCTCCTTCTCTCAGACGCCATCCTACATGATGATACTCAGGTAAGGCGGCGAGCTGCTTGTTGCTGTGGAGGAAAGTAAACACTACCAAGATGGATTTTTAAGTTTTCATAGCAACCTAAGGTTGTGAAGTGGAACCTAGTGTTTTTCAATTCTTTATTTGATTACCTCAATATCCTGGAAAAAATAAGTAGACAAAACAACAGATTAAATCCAGAATGAGGATAAACAGTCATTCAACAAATGTATGGATGATTGTATGGTTTTGTTTGCAATTTTGTGTTGTCCTTGTTGAACTCTTTGTAATTTAGTGACCACATTTCTAATTGGTAATTGGTCATTTTAGTTGATTTTTACTTTAGTTTGTATATGTTCAGTCTATATGAAATGTTCCACCGGTACAACAGTGATTTAAAATAAATGCAAAGTCACCAGTGATGTTTTGTTATCAGAGCAGCCATCACTGGTATTATTGTCCTGCCACATTCCTTTTGCTGCTCAAATCTACAGTATTTTAGCATGCCTGCAAAACAAACACACACACAGACACATACAGTGCATATACCGGAAAACACTGCACCAACATCACCATCATCATTGTCATTCACATAACTGTGGTTTCATTTCTATTTGTGTGTGTGTGTGTGTGCAGGACGGTTCCGCCAGAAGACAAGTCCTTCGCTGTGGGAGTTCAGTACATGTTGTTCAGAGTCCTCGGTGAGAAAATGTGATATTCAAACAACATCTATATCACTCTTCACTGGATGCTAAGACGAAAGTTTACATCAGCTCTGCTTTTTTTGATATATATGTTCTAGGTGTGGAATATTAAGATGGTAATTGTGATTAATTACATTAAAATTGTATCAAATTTTGCAGTTTGCCTGCCAAACAATGCAAATATTTGTCAGTCACACTGAGAAATTTCCCAGGACTGTAGACCAGTATCAGTGGTTGACGATAAGGGTAAAAAATGTGCTGCAGACAGCGACTAACAATTATTTACATTAAATAAATGTTGCCTTTGGAGCAAATATTTGTATGTAATTCATTGCGATTAATACATAACAAGATTTCTCATCAATTACATTCATTTTTAATCAAGTCCCACTCGTATTTTTCTGATGTAAGTGTGAAAAATGGGATTTTTTTTACATGCAAGTGAAAGTTTACCTTACAGTGCAGGAGTAAACTTTAGAAATGATAAATAGCTTTACATCTGGATTCTGGAATTCAGAGGGAGATGGAGGAGATGAGATGATAACTATCATTGGTTTACGGTAATAAAAGAACATCAGATGTACATTCCTATTAAAAGTAGGGTATTTATGGACATCCTAAAACATGTCTGAAGGGGATTTTTAAAGATTTTCAGGGAGGTGGTTCAGTGATGGAAAAATGAATATAAATGATGATTCTGCTTGAAACAAAGCCAAAAGGATGTTGATGTGTTATTTCACCGTCTGCAGATTACCGTCAGACATCTGTGGTCCTAAAGTTTTTTTATCTCATTTCCTAATCACTTTTCTAAATTTAGTGAATCCCCAAAGTCGCCTGCCACTCTACAATAAATGACTTGCATTTATTTATATTTATTTATTACTTAACGGTCTAGGTGGCTATTTGTAGATTCTTTTAAATGACAGGTTCATAAGGCAAAGTGGGAATTGATCTTATCTGTTTGCCCCCTGCAGCGTTCATGCCCGGCCCCGTGCTGTACGGCAGCGTCATCGACACCACCTGCATCATGTGGGGCACGAAGTGCAGCAAGGAGACCTCCTGCCTGTACTACGACCTGGACCAGTTCCGACAGAGGCAAGTCTCCCCCAGCCCGGGACCCCTGCTGCATCACACACACTCGTGTTTAACAGAAACCGTGGCGTGATATCAACCGGTTGCTATCGATATGGATTCAGTATTGGTATTCATCCAGTATTCATGTTGTAGTTAAAACTTTACTATTAAAGTAAGGAGCTTTTAACTGGTTATAAAACAGTCTAATGGGGCCTCTGATGATGTAAGAGGGGAGGACATTTCACTTTAAACTTGTTGGTGGCTTCCTGACTTGTTTTAAAAAGGACAAGGGTACAAGAAATAGAAAAGTAGAGAGCACTTTGTGGAAGGAGACTCATTGCACGGTACAAACAAGTAGTTTTGTAAGAAGTCCCAGGTGCATAACACAGTGTATAACCCCACCTGCTGTGTGTGTGTGTGTGTGTGTGTGCAGGTTTCTGGGCCTGCTGGCGCTGTTCGTGGCCGGCGGCCTGCTCTGCTTCCTGTTGACGGCGGTGGTGCTGCGCAGGGCGGCCGGACGCCAGGAACAAAGAGAAGCGGCAAGCAGCAAAGGAGGCTACGAGCTGGTGGACGAGGACTGTCTGTCTAAAGAAAGAGAACTGAACGGCATCAAGACCTGAGGACGCAAATCGGCTGTGTCACGTGGGGAAAAACTAAAGACTCGAGAGAGAGAGAGGTCAGAAAAAAGAGGAATAGTTCAGGAGACGGCTGCAGACGAGAGCCGCTGAGTTAACGAAGCTGTGGCGAGCGTCAGTCGCTGTAACGAGGCTAAGAAAACTTTTGTATCGTGTGTTTTCACATTCAAATACTCTACCTGCTCACCTAACATTTCCAGGGGGATTACTGGAGTGTTCGTATATAAGCTGATCCATATATGTAAAATGTAAGATGTTCTTATACCACACGCGAGCGCAGTTCCTCTCACATTCTCTGCGCTGCTCAATTATTCGTCTGAACGCAGTCAGGACACTGGTTTGTTGAGGCCATTTCAGCCATACAAAGTATTTGCAAGCAACACTAGCAACTTTCAGTCCACCACAAATATCTCAACAGTTATGTCTAAAGGTCCTCAGTGGTCCAGCAACTGGAGTTCTTCATTTGTCAAACTAAGAAACTAAGAACAACTATTGGATTAAATAAATTTCTTACATAGACATTCATGCTCCCCGAGGGATGGGTAATACAAAAGCCCTTAACGGAGCTAGGTTGCAATTAATATTTTAATGTTGTTATCTCGAGATCATAGATGTTAATTTACAACTGCTCTCAGGCCGATCACATCAAACCTGGCTCTATGGCTTTTCAAAATAAAACACAGCAGTATTTCATGTTTATCACTAATTGGCACATGTTAAGATGCTGGCACGCATAAACTAAGATGATAAACATGATGTGTTTACAGCTTTACCAGATAGTTGTGTTACATATTACAACCTCTGCACTTTGTGCTGGATTATAAACGTCTCAAAGTCGAGAGGTTCACACACAGCACAATAACAGCAAATAAGAAAACTGGGTTTGTGCTTTTCTGAGCTTAAGAAGCAAATTGAATGTGTTGACATCTAATAAGTCATGCAACATTTCTATTGAACTTAAAAAGAAGAACACTTTATATCTGAGATATATTTTAGTAAATATATAAAAACACAACTATTAATCTGAGCCTTTATTGACACTTGTTTATTTTACTTTTTAGTTTTAAATTTTGTACATAAGAAAAAGGACATTTTAAAGAGAAAAGGGTAATAACTGTGAAAAACATATCATGTCTGGTGCAGAAAAAAATAACCATAAAGAATAATAAAATGGGGTTGGATATACATTTATGGATTATAATTGTAATGGATTGTAAAGGTCTTAGCTTTAAAAAAAAAAAGGCCATTGTTCAAATTTACCTTTGGAAGTTACCTGAACATTTTGGGACTTCAGAGCTTTGGGTATAGAATTTTTTTGTGATTAAAAATATATTTTCATATCAAGTGTGTGTTTGTGTGCTTGTGTAAGAAACTGAGTGTCTCTTGATGATATAATTCCTACTTTGGATCACTGTTTCCAGATATAAAGCTTGAATTCTCAGCTGAGAAACAAAAATCTGTGAACTTGCACAGAAATTTATCCAGACTTTTCTAGCAGTGCCACCATGAAATCATCATTTTGGGGTAATTACGGCTGTTGGATTGTCAGAATTTTAGGTGCACACATTCCTGTTCTCTCATTGGTGACTTTCCATCTGAATATGTTGAAATAAGGTTTATTTAAAAAATAAAAATAGTATTATCCGCATCATTTAAATTAAACATTTCATTTCAGACAGTTTGTCTTTTGCGTGTGTGACTACAGACTTGTTCCCACAAACAGGCCAATGCTCATCATGCATAATTTCACAATTTAAGCATTAACTTAGGCTGTTGACTCTATTAGCCATCACTTAAGGGATATTATACTCTATATTTCCAAAAATGTTCACTAATCCATCCAAATCCACCATCCAGTGCACAAAGCATGGTCCATAGAGACCGGGATGACAGAGTCCGGTGTGTATAAACTTGACTGGCCTGCACAGAGTCCTGACCTCAACCACCTTTGGGATGAATTACGGCACCGACTGAGAGCCAGGCCTCTCAAATGCACTTCTGGAAGAATGGTCAAAAGTTCCCATGAACACACTCTCAAACTTTGCAGATTTCCCAGACGAGTTGAAGCTGTTTCAGCAGCAAAGGGTAAACTGGCGTCATATTAAACCCCATAGACCTGGAATGGGATGTCACTTAAATCTTCCCTTAGATATGGATGTGAAGTGTTCTTCAGTTTCACGATTGATCTACCAATATCATTAGAGTCGAGGGCATATTCTAAAAAGGGAAGGTCTTACTATCACCAGGCTGGATCCAGCTGGTTCAGGACTACTGGCGCCCCACGCCGCACCAGGTGTATTGTGGGTAATTAGGCTGGCTCAAACCCAGCGCACCTGATTCTGTTTAGTGAAATCACCGCACATCACACTCTGAAACCGCACAAATGATGGAAAAGCAAAGATCTAAAACAAACAGTTTAATAAACCCTCTTGTTCTTTGATAAATTAAAAAATAAACAAGCAACACATGTTGAAATCGTTAAGTGGAACAGATCCTACTGATGAATCCCGGGGTCAAGAAGCGGGTTGTGTTTGTAGTTTCCCATCATTAGGTTCTTCCTGCACACAGGAGCCAAATACAACACATTGATTTCCACACTTGGCCATGTTGAAATCGGACATTCTTCAGATGCATCTTCATTAGTGAGCCGGTGCCCTACGGACAAGTCCTGGCAGCAGCTTTTCAGTCGTTTCACTCCTGCTGCTTCTGTTGCAGGCTGAAACATGTGGGCTGCTCCCGTCAGCCTCTACATGGGTAACAGTTAGGGTTCACAGTTTTTTTTCGTAAACCCAGCATGACGTGATCACTGTGAGCAGGGTCGTGCTCTCCGGTTTCATATAGCTCATTCCCTTTTATGGCTTTCCATTAGGCACCAATGTGTTTCATTAAACCTGGGGCTTGGTATCTGTTACAGAGATGTGAACGTGTCAGTTTAGAGTAGACAAGAAGCTTGTTGACCAACCTTTAGTCCAGGGGGGTCAAACCTAGGTCCTGGGGGGCCGTGTGAGTCCAGGTTTTTGTTCCAACCAGGCAGTAACACCTGATTCTACTAACGAAGATTAGGTTAATGGTTAGGTTAAGTCGTATCTTGAGGACAGAACTTACTTTGTTGAAATTGGAAATTGCATTTCAGACAAAATGTCTGTGACCTGTGGTGTTCCCCAGGGCTCAATCCTGGGGCCCCTCCTGTTCAATTTGTACATGCTTCCGTTAGGCCAACTAATACACAGCAACAATGTGTCTTACCACAACTTTGCAGACAACACTCAGATCTATGAGTCTCTGACAGCAGGTGAACATGGGCCTGTGGATTCACTCTGTCGCTGTATTGAACAAATCACTGTGTGGATGCAGAACAACTTTCTCCAGCTAAACTCAGAAAAAACTGAAATAATCGTCCTTGGGCCACTGAAGCAAAGAGAATGTATAATCAGTCACCTTCAGTCTCGTTCTCTAAAACCAAAATCACAGGTTAGAAATCTAGGGGTGCTAATGGACTCAGACCTGAACTTTCACAGCCACATAAAGTCAACAATATCAACAGCCTTTTACTCTCATGCTCATGTCTCTGCACTGGCTTCCTGTCACTCAGAGAATAGACTTTAAAACAGCTTTACTTGTGTACAAGTCTCTTCATGGTCTAGCACCAAAATACATCTATGACATGTTAGAGCCATACGAGCCATCTAGGACCCTGAGAACCTCAGGAACTGGTCTCCTGCAGGTGCCCAGAGTCAGGACTAAACATGGTGAAGCTACATTCCAGTTATCTACACTCTTCACTCTTTTTTAAATTAATGATGAATTCTATGTTTTATGATTTTCCTTTTGTGATTTTATGTATGTTTTGCTCTCCTTTTGTGATTTTGTGTAACTGTAAAGCACTTTGAATTGTCCTGTGTATGAATTGTGCTCTACAAATAAACTTGCCTTGCCTTGCCTTGTTAGCATCCGTGCTAACATCCGTGCTAACTTGTTAGCATCCGTGCTAACCTGTTAGCATCCGTGCTAACCTGTTAGCATCCGTGCTAACATCCGTGCTAACTTGTTAGCATCCGTGCTAACCTGTTAGCATAACTTGTTAGCATCCGTGCTAACCTGTTAGCATAACTTGTTAGCATCCGTGCTAACCTGTTAGCATAACTTGTTAGCCTCCGTGCTAACTTGTTAGCATAACTTGTTAGCATCCGTGCTAACATCCGTGCTAACTTGTTAGCATCCGTGCTAACTTGTTAGCATCCGTGCTAACATCCGTGCTAACTTGTTAGCATCCGTGCTAACTTGTTAGCATCCGTGCTAACATCCGTGCTAACTTGTTTTTCCACGTTGACACAACCTAAATGTATGGTGCACAAATCATTCTATCTAAAGGAGAGAGAGGTATTTAATATCATTTTTTGTTAGATGATCTTCAGAAACTTAAAGTTGTTCTTAATGGAGTTGGAAGAGATGCAAATACATCTACTTAATGGATCATTGGTGCAAAGCTAAACACAGTCTGCAAAAAAAACGCTAATGGACTCAGACCTGAACTTTCACAGCCACATTAAAGTCAACAATATCAACAGCCTTTTACCATCTAAAAAACATTGCCAAAATCAAAAATATAGTGTCTAAACCAGACTTGGAATGACTGATCCATGCATTTGTCTCCAGCAGGTTAGACAACTGCAATGGCCTGCTCACTGGTCTCTCTAAATGAGCTGTTAAACAACTACAGAACATTCAGAACGCTGCAGCTTGAGTCCTGACCAGAACCAGAAAATATGACCATATTAGTCCAGTGCTCATGTCTCTGCACTAGCTTCCTGTCCCTCAGAGAATAGACTTTAAAACAGCTTTACTTGTGTACAAGTCTCTTCATGGTCTAGCACCAAAATACACTGACAATGTTTAAGACCAGGCTGAAAACAGTTCTGTTTAACCGTGCATATGAAAACTGAAAGTATCTTATCTACACTCTTCACTCTTTTTTAAATTAATGATGAATTCTATGTTTTATGATTTTCCTTTTGTGATTTTATGTATGTTTTGCTCTCCTTTTGTGATTTTGTGTAACTGTAAAGCACTTTGAATTGTCCTGTGTATGAATTGTGCTCTACAAATAAACTTGCCTTGCCTTGCCTTGTTAGCATCCGTGCTAACATCCGTGCTAACTTGTTAGCATCCGTGCTAACATCCGTGCTAACTTGTTAGCATCCGTGATAACATCCGTGCTAACTTGTTAGCATCCGTGCTAACCTGTTAGCATAACTTGTTAGCATCCGTGCTAACATCCGTGCTAACTTGTTAGCATCCGTGCTAACCTGTTAGCATCCGTGCTAACCTGTTAGCATAACTTGTTAGCATCCGTGCTAACATCCGTGCTAACTTGTTAGCATCCGTGATAACATCCGTGCTAACTTGTTAGCATCCGTGCTAACCTGTTAGCATAACTTGTTAGCATCCGTGCTAACATCCGTGCTAACTTGTTAGCATCCGTGCTAACGTGTTAGCATCCGTGCTAACCTGTTAGCATAACTTGTTAGCATCCGTGCTAATTTGTTAGCATCCGTGCTAACCTGTTAGCATAACTTGTTAGCATCCGTTCTAACATCCGTGCTAACTTGTTAGCATCCGTGCTAACATCCGTGCTAACTTGTTTTTCCACGTTGCCACAACCTAAATGTATGGTGCACAAATCAGAAGCTGCTGCAGAGGCCTCTGAGTCGATGGTAAAAGGACAAACAGCGGTCACCCTAATGTCAGATATCAACGGTTTTGTAATTCTATCTAAAGGAGAGAGAGGTATTTAATATCATTTTGACATGTTAGAGCCATACGAGCCATCTAGGACCCTGAGAACCTCAGGAACTGGTCTCCTGCAGGTGCCCAGAGTCAGGACTAAACATGGTGAAGCTACATTCCAGTTTTCTGCAGCTAAAATCTGGAACAGTCTTCCAAAGAATGTGAGACAGGCCTTAACTGTAACTGTAAAGCACTTTGAATTGTCCTGTGTATGAATTGTGCTCTACAAATAAACTTGCCTTGCCTTGCCTTGTTAGCATCCGTGCTAACATCCGTGCTAACTTGTTAGCATCCGTCCTAACCTGTTAGCATAAATTGTTAGCATCTGTGCTAACATCCGTGCTAACTTGTTAGCATCCGTGCTAACTTGTTAGCATCCATGCTAACTTGTTAGCATCCGTGCTAACATCTGTGCTAACTTGTTAGCATCCGTGCTAACTTGTTAGCATCCGTGC
This sequence comes from Eupleurogrammus muticus, assembly GCA_036785175.1. Classification (NCBI taxonomy): domain Eukaryota; kingdom Metazoa; phylum Chordata; class Actinopteri; order Scombriformes; family Trichiuridae; genus Eupleurogrammus; species Eupleurogrammus muticus. The sequence continues at coordinate 2,090,823 of JAYKQN010000007.1, forward strand.
TAACATCCGTGCTAACTTGTTTTTCCACGTTGACACAACCTAAATGTATGGTGCACAAATCAGAAGCTGCTGCAGAGGCCTCTGAGTCGACGGTAAAAAGACAAACAGCGGTCACCCTAACTTCAGATATCAACGGTTTTGTAATTCTATCTAAAGGAGAGAGGTATTTAATATCATTTTTTGTTAGATGATCTTCAGAAACTTAAAGTTGTTCTTTATGGAGTTGGAAGAGATGCAAATACATCTACTTAATGGATCATTGGTGCAAACCTAAACACAGTCTGCAAAAAAAACGCTAATGGACTCAGACCTGAACTTTCACAGCCACATTAAAGTCAACAATATCAACAGCCTTTTACCATCTAAAAAACATTGCCAAAATCAAAAATATAGTGTCTAAACCAGACTTGGAATGACTGATCCATGCATTTGTCTCCAGCAGGTTAGACAACTGCAATGGCCTGCTCACTGGTCTCTCTAAACGAGCTGTTAAACAACTACAGAACATTCAGAACGCTGCAGCTCGAGTCCTGACTAGAACCAGAAAATAGACCATATTAGTCCAGTGCTCATGTCTCTGCACTAGCTTCCTGTCCCTCAGAGAATAGACTTTAAAACAGCTTTACTTGTGTACAAGTCTCTTCATGGTCTAGCACCAAAATACGCTGACAATGTTTAAGACCAGGCTGAAAACAGTTCTGTTTAACCATGCATATGAAAACTGAAAGTATCTTATCTACACTCTTCACTCTTTTTTAAATTAATAATGAATTCTATGTTTTATGATTTTCCTTTTGTGATTTTATGTATGTTTTGCTCTCCTTTTGTGATTTTGTGTAACTGTAAAGCACTTTGAATTGTCCTGTGTATGAATTGTGCTCTACAAATAAACTTGCCTTGCCTTGCCTTGTTAGCATCCGTGCTAACATCCGTGCTAACTTGTTAGCATCCGTGCTAACATCCGTGCTAACTTGTTAGCATCCGTGCTAACTTGTTAGCATCCGTGCTAACCTGTTAGCATAACTTGTTAGCATCCGTGCTAACATCCGTGCTAACTTGTTAGCATCCGTGCTAACATCCGTGCTAACTTGTTAGCATCCGTGCTAACTTGTTAGCATCCGTGCTAACATCCGTGCTAACTTGTTTTTCCACGTTGACACAACCTAAATGTATGGTGCACAAATCAGAAGCTGCTGCAGAGGCCTCTGAGTCGACGGTAAAAGGACAAACAGCGGTCACCCTAACGTCAGATATCAACGGTTTTGTAATTCTATCTAAAGGAGAGAGAGGTATTTAATATCATTTTTTGTTAGATGATCTTCAGAAACTTAAAGTTGTTCTTTATGGAGTTGGAAGAGATGCAAATACATCTACTTAATGGATCATTGGTGCAAAGCTAAACACAGTCTGCAAAAAAAAACGCTAATGGACTCAGACCTGAACTTTCACAGCCACATTAAAGTCAACAATATCAACAGCCTTTTACCATCTAAAAAACATTGCCAAAATCAAAAATATAGTGTCTAAACCAGACTTGGAGAGACTGATCCATGCATTTGTCTCCAGCAGGTTAGACTACTGCAATGGCCTGCTCACTGGTCTCTCTAAACGAGCTGTTAAACAACTACAGAACATTCAGAACGCTGCAGCTCGAGTCCTGACTAGAACCAGAAAATAGACCATATTAGTCCAGTGCTCATGTCTCTGCACTAGCTTCCTGTCCCTCAGAGAATAGACTTTAAAACAGCTTTACTTGTGTACAAGTCTCTTCATGGTCTAGCACCAAAATACCCTGACAATGTTTAAGACCAGGCTGAAAACAGTTCTGTTTAACCGTGCATATGAAAACTGAAAGTATCTTATCTACACTCTTCACTCTTTTTTAAATTAATAATGAATTCTATGTTTTATGATTTTCCTTTTGTGATTTTATGTATGTTTTGCTCTCCTTTTGTGATTTTGTGTAACTGTAAAGCACTTTGAATTGTCCTGTGTATGAATTGTGCTCTACAAATAAACTTGCCTTGCCTTGCCTTGTTAGCATCCGTGCTAACATCCGTGCTAACTTGTTAGCATAACTTGTTAGCATCCGTGCTAACCTGTTAGCATAACTTGTTAGCATCCGTGCTAACATCCGTGCTAACTTGTTAGCATAACTTGTTAGCATCCGTGCTAACCTGTTAGCATAACTTGTTAGCATCCGTGCTAACATCCGTGCTAACTTGTTAGCATCCGTGCTAACCTGTTAGCATCCGTGCTAACCTGTTAGCATAACTTGTTAGCATCCGTGCTAACATCCGTGCTAACTTGTTAGCATCCGTGCTAACTTGTTAGCATCCGTGCTAACCTGTTAGCATAACTTGTTAGCATCCGTGCTAACCTGTTAGCATAACTTGTTAGCATCCGTGCTAATTTGTTAGCATCCGTGCTAACCTGTTAGCATAACTTGTTAGCATCCGTTCTAACATCCGTGCTAACTTGTTAGCATCCGTGCTAACATCCGTGCTAACTTGTTTTTCCACGTTGCCACAACCTAAATGTATGGTGCACAAATCAGAAGCTGCTGCAGAGGCCTCTGAGTCGACGGTAAAAGGACAAACAGCGGTCACCCTAACTTCAGATATCAACGGTTTTGTAATTCTATCTAAAGGAGAGAGAGGTATTTAATATCATTTTGACATGTTAGAGCCATACGAGCCATCTAGGACCCTGAGAACCTCAGGAACTGGTCTCCTGCAGGTGCCAAGAGTCAGGACTAAACATCGTGAAGCTACATTCCAGTTTTCTGCAGCTAAAATCTGGAACAGTCTTCCAAAGAATGTGAGACAGGCCTCAACGCTGACAATGTTTAAGACCAGGCTGAAAACAGTTCTGTTTAACCGTGCATATGAAAACTGAAAGTATCTTATCTACACTCTTCACTCTTTTTTAAATTAATGATGAATTCTATGTTTTATGATTTTCCTTTTGTGATTTTATGTATGTTTTGCTCTCCTTTTGTGATTTTGTGTAACTGTAAAGCACTTTGAATTGTCCTGTGTATGAATTGTGCTCTACAAATAAACTTGCCTTGCCTTGCCTTGCCTTGTTAGCATCCGTGCTAACATCCGTGCTAACTTGTTAGCATCCGTGCTAACTTGTTAGCATAACTTGTTAGCATCCGTGCTAACTTGTTAGCATAACTTGTTAGCATCCGTGCTAACCTGTTAGCATAACTTGTTAGCATCCGTGCTAACATCCGTGCTAACTTGTTAGCATCCGTGCTAACTTGTTAGCATCCGTGCTAACCTGTTAGCATAACTTGTTAGCATCCGTGCTAACCTGTTAGCATAACTTGTTAGCATCCGTGCTAATTTGTTAGCATCCGTGCTAACCTGTTAGCATAACTTGTTAGCATCCGTTCTAACATCCGTGCTAACTTGTTAGCATCCGTGCTAACATCCGTGCTAACTTGTTTTTCCACGTTGCCACAACCTAAATGTATGGTGCACAAATCAGAAGCTGCTGCAGAGGCCTCTGAGTCGACGGTAAAAGGACAAACAGCGGTCACCCTAACTTCAGATATCAACGGTTTTGTAATTCTATCTGAAGGAGAGAGAGTTATTTAATATCATTTTGACATGTTAGAGCCATACGAGCCATCTAGGACCCTGAGAACCTCAGGAACTGGTCTCCTGCAGGTGCCAAGAGTCAGGACTAAACATTGTGAAGCTACATTCCAGTTTTCTGCAGCTAAAATCTGGAACAGTCTTCCAAAGAATGTGAGACAGGCCTCAACGCTGACAATGTTTAAGACCAGGCTGAAAACAGTTCTGTTTAACCGTGCATATGAAAACTGAAAGTATCTTATCTACACTCTTCACTCTTTTTTAAATTAATGATGAATTCTATGTTTTATGATTTTCCTTTTGTGATTTTATGTATGTTTTGCTCTCCTTTTGTGATTTTGTGTAACTGTAAAGCACTTTGAATTGTCCTGTGTATGAATTGTGCTCTACAAATAAACTTGCCTTGCCTTGCCTTGTTAGCATCCGTGCTAACATCCGTGCTAACTTGTTAGCATCCGTGCTAACTTGTTGGCATAACTTGTTAGCATCCGTGCTAACTTGTTAGCATAACTTGTTAGCATCCGTGCTAACCTGTTAGCATAACTTGTTAGCATCCGTGCTAACATCCGTGCTAACTTGTTAGCATCCGTGCTAACCTGTTAGCATCCGTGCTAACATCCGTGCTAACTTGTTAGCATCCGTCCTAACCTGTTAGCATAACTTGTTAGCATCTGTGCTAACATCCGTGCTAACTTGTTAGCATCCGTGCTAACTTGTTAGCATCCGTGCTAACATCCGTGCTAACTTGTTTTTCCACGTTGACACAACCTAAATGTATGGTGCACAAATCAGAAGCTGCTGCAGAGGCCTCTGAGTCGACGGTAAAAGGACAAACAGCGGTCACCCTAACGTCAGATATCAACGGTTTTGTAATTCTATCTAAAGGAGAGAGAGGTATTTAATATCATTTTTTGTTAGATGATCTTCAGAAACTTAAAGTTGTTCTTTATGGAGTTGGAAGAGATGCAAATACATCTACTTAATGGATCAATGGTGCAAAGCTAAACACAGTCTGCAAAAAAAAACGCTAATGGACTCAGACCTGAACTTTCACAGCCACATTAAAGTCAACAATATCAACAGCCTTTTACCATCTAAAAAACATTGCCAAAATCAAAAATATAGTGTCTAAACCAGACTTGGAGAGACTGATCCATGCATTTGTCTCCAGCAGGTTAGACTACTGCAATGGCCTGCTCACTGGTCTCTCTAAACGAGCTGTTAAACAACTACAGAACATTCAGAACGCTGCAGCTCGAGTCCTGACTAGAACCAGAAAATATGACCATATTAGTCCAGTGCTCATGTCTCTGCACTAGCTTCCTGTCCCTCAGAGAATAGACTTTAAAACAGCATTACTTGTGTACAAGTCTCTTCATGGTCTAGCACCAAAATACATCTATGACATGTTAGAGCCATACGAGCCATCTAGGACCCTGAGAACCTCAGGAACTGGTCTCCTGCAGGTGCCCAGAGTCAGGACTAAACATGGTGAAGCTACATTCCAGTTTTCTGCAGCTAAAATCTGGAACAGTCTTCCAGAGAATGTGAGACAGGCCTCAACGCTGACAATGTTTAAGACCAGGCTGAAAACAGTTCTGTTTAGACTTTAAAACAGCTTTACTTGTGTACAAGTCTCTTCATGGTCTAGCACCAAAATACGCTGACAATGTTTAAGACCAGGCTGAAAACAGTTCTGTTTAACCGTGCATATGAAAACTGAAAGTATCTTATCTACACTCTTCACTCTTTTTTAAATTAATGATGAATTCTATGTTTTATGATTTTCCTTTTGTGATTTTATGTATGTTTTGCTCTCCTTTTGTGATTTTGTGTAACTGTAAAGCACTTTGAATTGTCCTGTGTATGAATTGTGCTCTACAAATAAACTTGCCTTGCCTTGCCTTGTTAGCATCCGTGCTAACATCCGTGCTAACTTGTTAGCATCCGTGCTAACATCCGTGCTAACTTGTTAGCATCCGTGCTAACTTGTTAGCATAACTTGTTAGCATCCGTGCTAACTTGTTAGCATAACTTGTTAGCATCCGTGCTAACCTGTTAGCATAACTTGTTAGCATCCATGCTAACATCCGTGCTAACTTGTTAGCATCCGTGCTAACCTGTTAGCATCCGTGCTAACCTGTTAGCATAACTTGTTAGCATCCGTGCTAACTTGTTAGCATCCGTGCTAACTCTGTGCTAACATCCGTGCTAACTTGTTAGCATCCGTGCTAACTTGTTAGCATCCGTGCTAACATCCGTGCTAACTTGTTTTTCCACGTTGACACAACCTAAATGTATGGTGCACAAATCAGAAGCTGCTGCAGAGGCCTCTGAGTCGACGGTAAAAGGACAAACAGCGGTCACCCTAACTTCAGATATCAACGGTTTTGTAATTCTATCTAAAGGAGAGAGGTATTTAATATCATTTTTTGTTAGATGATCTTCAGAAACTTAAAGTTGTTCTTTATGGAGTTGGAAGAGATGCAAATACATCTACTTAATGGATCATTGGTGCAAAGCTAAACACAGTCTGCAAAAAAAACGCTAATGGACTCAGACCTGAACTTTCACAGCCACATTAAAGTCAACAATATCAACAGCCTTTTACCATCTAAAAAACATTGCCAAAATCAAAAATATAGTGTCTAAACATGGCACCAGGACACTCTAGGCCGGAGGTCGATGATTGACTTTGTCATCGTGTCATCTGACCTCCGACCGCGTGTCTTGGACACTCGGGTGAAGAGAGGGGCTGAGCTGTCAACTGATCACCACCTGGTGGTGAGTTGGATCCGCTGGCGGAGGAGGAAGCCGGACGGACCTGGCAGGCCCAAGCGTATTGTGAGGGTCTGCTGGGAACGTCTGGCGGAGCCCTCTGTCAGGGGGGTCTTCAACTCCCACCTCCGGGAGAGTTTCACCCTGATCCCGGGGGAGGTTGGAGACATGGACTCCGAGTGGGCCATGTTCTCCACCTCTATTGTTGATGCGGCTGCTCGTAGCTGTGGTCGTAAGGTCCGTGGTGCTTGTCGCGGCGGCAATCCCCGAACCCGGTGGTGGACACCGGAAGTAAGGGATGCCGTCAAGCTGAAGAAGGAGTCCTATCGAGCCTTGTTGGCTCGTGGGACTCCTGAGGCAGCTGACGAGTACCGGCGGGCCAAGCGTGCCGCGGCTCGGGCGGTCGCAGAGGCAAAAACTCGGGTTTGGGAGGAGTTCGGGGAGGCCATGGAGGAGGACTATCGGACGGCCTCAAGGAGATTCTGGCAAACCGTCCGGCGCCTCAGGAGGGGAAAGCAGTGCTTCACCAACACTGTTTACAGTGCGGGTGGAGAGCTGCTGACCTCGACTGGGGATGTTGTCGGGCGGTGGAAGGAGTACTTTGAGGATCTCCTCAATCCCACTGTCACGTCCTCCGAGGAGGAAGCAGAGACTGGGGACCCAGGGGCGGACTCGTCCATCACCCTGGCTGAAGTCACTGAGGTGGTTGGCAAGCTCCTCGGTGGCAAGGCTCCGGGGGTGGATGAGATCCGTCCTGAGTACCTCAAGTCTCTGGATGTTGTGGGACTGTCTTGGCTGACACGTCTCTGCAACATCGCGTGGCGGTCGGGGACAGTACCTGTGGAGTGGCAGACCGGGGTGGTGGTCCCTCTGTATAAGAAGGGGGACCGGAGGGTGTGTTCCAATCACAGGGGAATCACACTCCTCAGCCTTCCCGGTAAGGTCTATTCCAGGGTGCTGGAGAGGAGAATCCGACCGATAGTCGAACCTCGGATTCAGGAGGAGCAGTGTGGTTTTCGTCCCGGTCGTGGAACACTGGACCAGCTCTATACTCTCCATCGGGTCCTCGAGGGCTCATTGGAGTATGCCCAACCAGTCCACATGTGTTTTGTGGATCTGGAGAAGGCATTCGACCGTGTACCTCGTGGTGTCCTTTGGGGGGTGCTCTGGGAGTATGGGGTCCGGGGCTCTTTGCTAAGGGCTGTCCGGTCCCTGTATGACCGGAGCAGGAGCTGTGTTCGCATTGCCGGCAGTAAGTCAGACCTGTTCCCAGTGCATGTTGGACTCCGCCAGGGCTGCCCTTTGTCACCGGTTCTGTTCATTATATTTATGGACAGAATTTCTAGGCGCAGCCAGGGGCCGGAGGGGGCCTGGTTTGGGAACCACAGGATTTCATCTCTGCTGTTTGCAGATGATGTTGTCCTGATGGCTTCTTCGAGCCAGGACCTGCAGCAGGCACTGGGGCGGTTTGCAGCCGAGTGTGAAGCGGCTGGGATGAGATTCAGCTCCTCCAAATCCGAGGCCATGGTTCTCGACCGGAAAAAGGTGGTTTGCTCTCTCCGGGTGGGTGGTGAGTCTCTGCCCCAAGTGGAGGAGTTCAAGTATCTCGGGGTCTTGTTCACGAGTGAGGGAAGGATGGAGCGTGAGATTGACAGGCGGATCGGTGCAGCGTCTGCAGTGATGCGGTCGCTGTATCGGTCCGTTGTGGTGAAGAAGGAGCTGAGCCGGAAGGCGAAGCTCTCGATTTACCGGTCAATCTACGATCCTACCCTCACCTATGGTCATGAGCTTTGGGTAATGACCGAAAGGACAAGATCGCGTATACAAGTGGCTGAAATGGGCTTCCTCCGCAGAGTGGCCGGGCGCACCCTTAGGGATAGGGTGAGGAGCTCGGTCACACGGGAGGAGCTCGGAGTAGAGCCGCTGCTCCTACACATTGAGAGGAACCAGCTGAGGTGGCTCGGGCATCTGCTCAGGATGCCTCCTGGACGCCTCCCTAGGGAGGTGTTCTGGGCATGTCCCACCGGGAGGAGGCCCCGGGGAAGACCCAGGACACGCTGGAGGGACTATGTCTCTCGGCTGGCCTGGGAACGCCTTGGGGTCCCACCGGAGGAGCTGGAGGACGTGTCCGGGGTGAGGGAAGTCTGGGAGTCCCTGCTTAGACTGCTGCCCCCGCGACCCGGCCCCGGATAAGCGGAAGACAATGGATGGATGGATGGATGGATGGATAGTGTCTAAACCAGACTTGGAATGACTGATCCATGCATTTGTCTCCAGCAGGTTAGACAACTGCAATGGCCTGCTCACTGGTCTCTCTAAACGAGCTGTTAAACAACTACAGAACATTCAGAACGCTGCAGCTCGAGTCCTGACTAGACTAAAATAGACCATATTAGTCCAGTGCTCATGTCTCTGCACTAGCTTCCTGTCCCTCAGAGAATAGACTTTAAAACTGCTTTACTTGTGTACAAGTCTCTTCATGGTCTAGCACCAAAATACGCTGACAATGTTTAAGACCAGGCTGAAAACAGTTCTGTTTAACCGTGCATATGAAAACTGAAAGTATCTTATCTACACTCTTCACTCTTTTTTAAATTAATGATGAATTCTATGTTTTATGATTTTCCTTTTGTGATTTTATGTATGTTTTGCTCTCCTTTTGTGATTTTGTGTAACTGTAAAGCACTTTGAATTGTCCTGTGTATGAATTGTGCTCTACAAATAAACTTGCCTTGCCTTGCCTTGTTAGCATCCGTGCTAACATCCGTGCTAACTTGTTAGCATCCGTGCTAACTTGTTAGCATAACTTGTTAGCATCCGTGCTAACTTGTTAGCATAACTTGTTAGCATCCGTGCTAACCTGTTAGCATAACTTGTTAGCATCCGTGCTAACATCCGTGCTAACTTGTTAGCATCCGTGCTAACTTGTTAGCATCCGTGCTAACATCCGTGCTAACTTGTTTTTCCACGTTGACACAACCAAAATGTATGGTGCACAAATCAGAAGCTGTTGCAGAGGCCTCTGAGTGGACGGTAAAAGGACAAACAGCGGTCACCCTAACGTCAGATATCAACGGTTTTGTAATTCTATCTAAAGGAGAGAGAGGTATTTAATATCATTTTTTGTTAGATGATCTTCAGAAACTTAAAGTTGTTCTTTATGGAGTTGGAAGAGATGCAAATACATCTACTTAATGGATCATTGGTGCAAAGCTAAACACAGTCTGCAAAAAAAAACGCTAATGGACTCAGACCTGAACTTTCACAGCCACATTAAAGTCAACAATATCAACAGCCTTTTACCATCTAAAAAACATTGCCAAAATCAAAAATATAGTGTCTAAACCAGACTTGGAGAGACTGATCCATGCATTTGTCTCCAGCAGGTTAGACTACTGCAATGGCCTGCTCACTGGTCTCTCTAAACGAGCTGTTAAACAACTACAGAACATTCAGAACGCTGCAGCTCGAGTCCTGACTAGAACCAGAAAATATGACCATATTAGTCCAGTGCTCATGTCTCTGCACTAGCTTCCTGTCCCTCAGAGAATAGACTTTAAAACAGCATTACTTGTGTACAAGTCTCTTCATGGTCTAGCACCAAAATACATCTATGACATGTTAGAGCCATACGAGCCATCTAGGACCCTGAGAACCTCAGGAACTGGTCTCCTGCAGGTGCCCAGAGTCAGGACTAAACATGGTGAAGCTACATTCCAGTTTTCTGCAGCTAAAATCTGGAACAGTCTTCCAGAGAATGTGAGACAGGCCTCAACGCTGACAATGTTTAAGACCAGGCTGAAAACAGTTCTGTTTAGACTTTAAAACAGCTTTACTTGTGTACAAGTCTCTTCATGGTCTAGCACCAAAATACGCTGACAATGTTTAAGACCAGGCTGAAAACAGTTCTGTTTAACCGTGCATATGAAAACTGAAAGTATCTTATCTACACTCTTCACTCTTTTTTAAATTAATGATGAATTCTATGTTTTATGATTTTCCTTTTGTGATTTTATGTATGTTTTGCTCTCCTTTTGTGATTTTGTGTAACTGTAAAGCACTTTGAATTGTCCTGTGTATGAATTGTGCTCTACAAATAAACTTGCCTTGCCTTGCCTTGTTAGCATCCGTGCTAACATCCGTGCTAACTTGTTAGCATCCGTGCTAACATCCGTGCTAACTTGTTAGCATCCGTGCTAACTTGTTAGCATAACTTGTTAGCATCCGTGCTAACTTGTTAGCATAACTTGTTAGCATCCGTGCTAACCTGTTAGCATAACTTGTTAGCATCCGTGCTAACATCCGTGCTAGACACTATATTTTTGATTTTGGCAATGTTTTTTAGATGGTAAAAGGCTGTTGATATTGTTGACTTTAATGTGGCTGTGAAAGTTCAGGTCTGAGTCTGCTAACATCCGTGCTAACTTGTTAGCATCCGTGCTAACCTGTTAGCATAACTTGTTAGCATCCGTGCTAACATCCGTGCTAACTTGTTAGCATCCGTGCTAACATCCGTGCTAACTTGTTAGCATCCGTGCTAACCTGTTAGCATAACTTGTTAGCATCCGTGCTAACATCCGTGCTAACTTGTTAGCATCCGTGCTAACTTGTTAGCATCCGTGCTAACCTGTTAGCATAACTTGTTAGCATCCGTGCTAACCTGTTAGCATAACTTGTTAGCATCCGTGCTAAAATCCGTGCTAACTTGTTAGCATCCGTGCTAACCTGTTAGCATCCGTGCTAACCTGTTAGCATAACTTGTTAGCATCCGTGCTAACTTGTTAGCATCCGTGCTAACTTGTTAGCATCCGTGCTAACATCCGTGCTAACTTGTTAGCATCCGTCCTAACCTGTTAGCATAACTTGTTAGCATCTGTGCTAACATCCATGCTAACTTGTTAGCATCCGTGCTAACATCTGTGCTAACTTGTTAGCATCCGTGCTAACATCCGTGCTAACTTGTTTTTCCACGTTGACACAACCTAAATGTATGGTGCACAAATCAGAAGCTGCTGCAGAGGCCTCTGAGTCGACGGTAAAAGGACAAACAGCGGTCACCCTAACGTCAGATATCAACGGTTTTGTAATTCTATCTAAAGGAGAGAGAGGTATTTAATATCATTTTTTGTTAGATGATCTTCAGAAACTTAAAGTTGTTCTTTATGGAGTTGGAAGAGATGCAAATACATCTACTTAATGGATCAATGGTGCAAAGCTAAACACAGTCTGCAAAAAAAACACTAATGGACTCAGACCTGAACTTTCACAGCCACATTAAAGTCAACAATATCAACAGCCTTTTACCATCTAAAAAACATTGCCAAAATCAAAAATATAGTGTCTAAACCAGACTTGGAATGACTGATCCATGCATTTGTCTCCAGCAGGTTAGACAACTGCAATGGCCTGCTCACTGGTCTCTCTAAACGAGCTGTTAAACAACTACAGAACATTCAGAACGCTGCAGCTCGAGTCCTGACTAGAACCAGAAAATATGACCATATTAGTCCAGTGCTCATGTCTCTGCACTAGCTTCCTGTCCCTCAGAGAATAGACTTTAAAACAGCTTTACTTGTGTACAAGTCTCTTCATGGTCTAGCACCAAAATACATCTATGACATGTTAGAGCCATACGAGCCATCTAGGACCCTGAGAACCTCAGGAACTGGTCTCCTGCAGGTGCCCAGAGTCAGGACTAAACATGGTGAAGCTACATTCCAGTTATCTACACTCTTCGCTCTTTTTTAAATTAATGATGAATTCTATGTTTTAGGATTTTCCTTTTGTGATTTTATGTATGTTTTGCTCTCCTTTTGTGATTTTGTGTAACTGTAAAGCACTTTGAATTGTCCTGTGTATGAATTGTGCTCTACAAATAAACTTGCCTTGCCTTGCCTTGTTAGCATCCGTGCTAACCTGTTAGCATAACTTATTAGCATCCGTGCTAACATCCGTGCTAACTTGTTAGAATCCGTGCTAACATCCGTGCTAACTTGTTAGCATCCGTGCTAACTTGTTAGCATCCGTGCTAACCTGTTAGCATAACTTGTTAGCATCCGTGCTAACATCCGTGCTAACTTGTTAGCATCCGTGCTAACCTGTTAGCATAACTTGTTAGCATCCGTGCTAACATCCGTGCTAACTTGTTTTTCCACGGTGCCACAACCTAAATGTATGGTGCACAAATCAGAAGCTGCTGCAGAGGCCTCTGAGTCGACGGTAAAAGGACAAACAGCGGTCACCCTAACTTCAGATATCAACGGTTTTGTAATTCTATCTAAAGGAGAGAGGTATTTAATATCATTTTTTTGCTAGATGATCCTCAGAAACTTAAAGTTGTTCTTAATGGAGTTGGAAGAGATGCAAATACATCTACTTAATGGATCATTGGTGCAAAGCTAAACACAGTCTGCAAAAAAAACGCTAATGGACTCAGACCTGAACTTTCACAGCCACATTAAAGTCAACAATATCAACAGCCTTTTACCATCTAAAAAACATTGCCAAAATCAAAAATATAGTGTCTAAACCAGACTTGGAATGACTGATCCATGCATTTGTCTCCAGCAGGTTAGACAACTGCAATGGCCTGCTCACTGGTCTCTCTAAACGAGCTGTTAAACAACTACAGAACATTCAGAACGCTGCAGCTCGAGTCCTGACTAGAACCAGAAAATATGACCATATTAGTCCAGTGCTCATGTCTCTGCACTAGCTTCCTGTCCCTCAGAGAATAGACTTTAAAACAGCTTTACTTGTGTACAAGTCTCTTCATGGTCTAGCACCAAAATACATCTATGACATGTTAGAGCCATACGAGCCATCTAGGACCCTGAGAACCTCAGGAACTGGTCTCCTGCAGGTGCCCAGAGTCAGGACTAAACATGGTGAAGCTACATTCCAGTTATCTACACTCTTCGCTCTTTTTTAAATTAATGATGAATTCTATGTTTTAGGATTTTCCTTTTGTGATTTTATGTATGTTTTGCTCTCCTTTTGTGATTTTGTGTAACTGTAAAGCACTTTGAATTGTCCTGTGTATGAATTGTGCTCTACAAATAAACTTGCCTTGCCTTGCCTTGTTAGCATCCGTGCTAACCTGTTAGCATAACTTATAAGCATCCGTGCTAACTTGTTAGCATCCGTGCTAACATCCGTGCTAACTTGTTAGCATCCGTGCTAACTTGTTAGCATCCGTGCTAACATCCGTGCTAACTTGTTAGCATCCGTGCTAACCTGTTAGCATAACTTGTTAGCATCCGTGCTAACATCCGTGCTAACTTGTTAGCATCCGTGCTAACCTGTTAGCATCCGTGCTAACCTGTTAGCATAACTTGTTAGCATCCGTGCTAACATCCGTGCTAACTTGTTAGCATCCGTGCTAACCTGTTAGCATCCGTGCTAACCTGTTAGCATAACTTGTTAGCATCCGTGCTAACCTGTTAGCATAACTTGTTAGCATCCGTGCTAACCTGTTAGCATAACTTGTTAGCATCCGTGCTAACCTGTTAGCATAACTTGTTAGCATCCGTGCTAACCTGTTAGCATAACTTGTTAGCATCCGTGCTAACCTGTTAGCATAACTTGTTAGCATCCGTGCTAACATCCGTGCTAACTTGTTAGCATCCGTGCTAACCTGTTAGCATCCGTGCTAACCTGTTAGCATAACTTGTTAGCATCCGTGCTAACCTGTTAGCATAACTTGTTAGCATCCGTGCTAACCTGTTAGCATAACTTGTTAGCATCCGTGCTAACCTGTTAGCATAACTTGTTAGCATCCGTGCTAACCTGTTAGCATAACTTGTTAGCATCCGTGCTAACCTGTTAGCATAACTTGTTAGCATCCGTGCTAACATCCGTGCTAACTTGTTAGCATCCGTGCTAACCTGTTAGCATCCGTGCTAACCTGTTAGCATCCGTGCTAACTTGTTAGCATCCGTGCTAACATCCGTGCTAACTTGTTAGCATCCGTCCTATCCTGTTAGCATAACTTGTTAGCATCTGTGCTAACATCCATGCTAACTTGTTAGCATCCGTGCTAACATCTGTGCTAACTTGTTAGCATCCGTGCTAACATCTGTGCTAACTTGTTAGCATCCGTGCTAACATCCGTGCTAACTTGTTTTTCCACGTTGACACAACCTAAATGTATGGTGCACAAATCAGAAGCTGCTGCAGAGGCCTCTGAGTCGACGGTAAAAGGACAAACAGCGGTCACCCTAACGTCAGATATCAACGGTTTTGTAATTCTATCTAAAGGAGAGAGAGGTATTTAATATCATTTTTTGTTAGATGATCTTCAGAAACTTAAAGTTGTTCTTTATGGAGTTGGAAGAGATGCAAATACATCTACTTAATGGATCAATGGTGCAAAGCTAAACACAGTCTGCAAAAAAAACGCTAATGGACTCAGACCTGAACTTTCACAGCCACATTAAAGTCAACAATATCAACAGCCTTTTACCATCTAAAAAACATTGCCAAAATCAAAAATATAGTGTCTAAATCAGACTTGGAATGACTGATCCATGCATTTGTCTCCAGCAGGTTAGACAACTGCAATGGCCTGCTCACTGGTCTCTCTAAACGAGCTGTTAAACAACTACAGAACATTCAGAACGCTGCAGCTCGAGTCCTGACTAGAACCAGAAAATATGACCATATTAGTCCAGTGCTCATGTCTCTGCACTAGCTTCCTGTCCCTCAGAGAATAGACTTTAAAACAGCTTTACTTGTGTACAAGTCTCTTCATGGTCTAGCACCAAAATACATCTATGACATGTTAGAGCCATACGAGCCATCTAGGACCCTGAGAACCTCAGGAACTGGTCTCCTGCAGGTGCCCAGAGTCAGGACTAAACATGGTGAAGCTACATTCCAGTTATCTACACTCTTCGCTCTTTTTTAAATTAATGATGAATTCTATGTTTTAGGATTTTCCTTTTGTGATTTTATGTATGTTTTGCTCTCCTTTTGTGATTTTGTGTAACTGTAAAGCACTTTGAATTGTCCTGTGTATGAATTGTGCTCTACAAATAAACTTGCCTTGCCTTGCCTTGTTAGCATCCGTGCTAACCTGTTAGCATAACTTATTAGCATCCGTGCTAACATCCGTGCTAACTTGTTAGAATCCGTGCTAACATCCGTGCTAACTTGTTAGCATCCGTGCTAACTTGTTAGCATCCGTGCTAACCTGTTAGCATAACTTGTTAGCATCCGTGCTAACATCCGTGCTAACTTGTTAGCATCCGTGCTAACCTGTTAGCATAACTTGTTAGCATCCGTGCTAACATCCGTGCTAACTTGTTTTTCCACGGTGCCACAACCTAAATGTATGGTGCACAAATCAGAAGCTGCTGCAGAGGCCTCTGAGTCGACGGTAAAAGGACAAACAGCGGTCACCCTAACTTCAGATATCAACGGTTTTGTAATTCTATCTAAAGGAGAGAGGTATTTAATATCATTTTTTTGCTAGATGATCCTCAGAAACTTAAAGTTGTTCTTAATGGAGTTGGAAGAGATGCAAATACATCTACTTAATGGATCATTGGTGCAAAGCTAAACACAGTCTGCAAAAAAAACGCTAATGGACTCAGACCTGAACTTTCACAGCCACATTAAAGTCAACAATATCAACAGCCTTTTACCATCTAAAAAACATTGCCAAAATCAAAAATATAGTGTCTAAACCAGACTTGGAATGACTGATCCATGCATTTGTCTCCAGCAGGTTAGACAACTGCAATGGCCTGCTCACTGGTCTCTCTAAACGAGCTGTTAAACAACTACAGAACATTCAGAACGCTGCAGCTCGAGTCCTGACTAGAACCAGAAAATATGACCATATTAGTCCAGTGCTCATGTCTCTGCACTAGCTTCCTGTCCCTCAGAGAATAGACTTTAAAACAGCTTTACTTGTGTACAAGTCTCTTCATGGTCTAGCACCAAAATACATCTATGACATGTTAGAGCCATACGAGCCATCTAGGACCCTGAGAACCTCAGGAACTGGTCTCCTGCAGGTGCCCAGAGTCAGGACTAAACATGGTGAAGCTACATTCCAGTTATCTACACTCTTCGCTCTTTTTTAAATTAATGATGAATTCTATGTTTTAGGATTTTCCTTTTGTGATTTTATGTATGTTTTGCTCTCCTTTTGTGATTTTGTGTAACTGTAAAGCACTTTGAATTGTCCTGTGTATGAATTGTGCTCTACAAATAAACTTGCCTTGCCTTGCCTTGTTAGCATCCGTGCTAACCTGTTAGCATAACTTATAAGCATCCGTGCTAACTTGTTAGCATCCGTGCTAACATCCGTGCTAACTTGTTAGCATCCGTGCTAACTTGTTAGCATCCGTGCTAACATCCGTGCTAACTTGTTAGCATCCGTGCTAACCTGTTAGCATAACTTGTTAGCATCCGTGCTAACATCCGTGCTAACTTGTTAGCATCCGTGCTAACCTGTTAGCATCCGTGCTAACCTGTTAGCATAACTTGTTAGCATCCGTGCTAACATCCGTGCTAACTTGTTAGCATCCGTGCTAACCTGTTAGCATCCGTGCTAACCTGTTAGCATAACTTGTTAGCATCCGTGCTAACCTGTTAGCATAACTTGTTAGCATCCGTGCTAACCTGTTAGCATAACTTGTTAGCATCCGTGCTAACCTGTTAGCATAACTTGTTAGCATCCGTGCTAACCTGTTAGCATAACTTGTTAGCATCCGTGCTAACCTGTTAGCATAACTTGTTAGCATCCGTGCTAACATCCGTGCTAACTTGTTAGCATCCGTGCTAACCTGTTAGCATCCGTGCTAACCTGTTAGCATAACTTGTTAGCATCCGTGCTAACCTGTTAGCATAACTTGTTAGCATCCGTGCTAACCTGTTAGCATAACTTGTTAGCATCCGTGCTAACCTGTTAGCATAACTTGTTAGCATCCGTGCTAACCTGTTAGCATAACTTGTTAGCATCCGTGCTAACCTGTTAGCATAACTTGTTAGCATCCGTGCTAACATCCGTGCTAACTTGTTAGCATCCGTGCTAACCTGTTAGCATCCGTGCTAACCTGTTAGCATCCGTGCTAACTTGTTAGCATCCGTGCTAACATCCGTGCTAACTTGTTAGCATCCGTCCTATCCTGTTAGCATAACTTGTTAGCATCTGTGCTAACATCCATGCTAACTTGTTAGCATCCGTGCTAACATCTGTGCTAACTTGTTAGCATCCGTGCTAACATCTGTGCTAACTTGTTAGCATCCGTGCTAACATCCGTGCTAACTTGTTTTTCCACGTTGACACAACCTAAATGTATGGTGCACAAATCAGAAGCTGCTGCAGAGGCCTCTGAGTCGACGGTAAAAGGACAAACAGCGGTCACCCTAACGTCAGATATCAACGGTTTTGTAATTCTATCTAAAGGAGAGAGAGGTATTTAATATCATTTTTTGTTAGATGATCTTCAGAAACTTAAAGTTGTTCTTTATGGAGTTGGAAGAGATGCAAATACATCTACTTAATGGATCAATGGTGCAAAGCTAAACACAGTCTGCAAAAAAAACGCTAATGGACTCAGACCTGAACTTTCACAGCCACATTAAAGTCAACAATATCAACAGCCTTTTACCATCTAAAAAACATTGCCAAAATCAAAAATATAGTGTCTAAATCAGACTTGGAATGACTGATCCATGCATTTGTCTCCAGCAGGTTAGACAACTGCAATGGCCTGCTCACTGGTCTCTCTAAACGAGCTGTTAAACAACTACAGAACATTCAGAACGCTGCAGCTCGAGTCCTGACTAGAACCAGAAAATATGACCATATTAGTCCAGTGCTCATGTCTCTGCACTAGCTTCCTGTCCCTCAGAGAATAGACTTTAAAACAGCTTTACTTGTGTACAAGTCTCTTCATGGTCTAGCACCAAAATACATCTATGACATGTTAGAGCCATACGAGCCATCTAGGACCCTGAGAACCTCAGGAACTGGTCTCCTGCAGGTGCCCAGAGTCAGGACTAAACATGGTGAAGCTACATTCCAGTTATCTACACTCTTCGCTCTTTTTTAAATTAATGATGAATTCTATGTTTTAGGATTTTCCTTTTGTGATTTTATGTATGTTTTGCTCTCCTTTTGTGATTTTGTGTAACTGTAAAGCACTTTGAATTGTCCTGTGTATGAATTGTGCTCTACAAATAAACTTGCCTTGCCTTGCCTTGTTAGCATCCGTGCTAACCTGTTAGCATAACTTATAAGCATCCGTGCTAACTTGTTAGCATCCGTGCTAACATCCGTGCTAACTTGTTAGCATCCGTGCTAACTTGTTAGCATCCGTGCTAACATCCGTGCTAACTTGTTAGCATCCGTGCTAACCTGTTAGCATAACTTGTTAGCATCCGTGCTAACATCCGTGCTAACTTGTTAGCATCCGTGCTAACCTGTTAGCATCCGTGCTAACCTGTTAGCATAACTTGTTAGCATCCGTGCTAACATCCGTGCTAACTTGTTAGCATCCGTGCTAACCTGTTAGCATCCGTGCTAACCTGTTAGCATAACTTGTTAGCATCCGTGCTAACCTGTTAGCATAACTTGTTAGCATCCGTGCTAACCTGTTAGCATAACTTGTTAGCATCCGTGCTAACCTGTTAGCATAACTTGTTAGCATCCGTGCTAACCTGTTAGCATAACTTGTTAGCATCCGTGCTAACCTGTTAGCATAACTTGTTAGCATCCGTGCTAACATCCGTGCTAACTTGTTAGCATCCGTGCTAACTTGTTAGCATCCGTGCTAACATCCGTGCTAACTTGTTTTTCCACGTTGACACAACCTAAATGTATGGTGCACAAATCAGAAGCTGCTGCAGAGGCCTCTGAGTCGACGGTAAAAGGACAAACAGCGGTCACCCTAACTTCAGATATCAACGGTTTTGTAATTCTATCTAAAGGAGAGAGGTATTTAATATCATTTTTTGTTAGATGATCTTCAGAAACTTAAAGTTGTTCTTTATGTTGGAAGAGATGCAAATACATCTACTTAATGGATCAATGGTGCAAAGCTAAACACAGTCTGCAAAAAAAACGCTAATGGACTCAGACCTGAACTTTCACAGCCACATTAAAGTCAACAATATCAACAGCCTTTTACCATCTAAAAAACATTGCCAAAATCAAAAATATAGTGTCTAAATCAGACTTGGAATGACTGATCCATGCATTTGTCTCCAGCAGGTTAGACAACTGCAATGGCCTGCTCACTGGTCTCTCTAAACGAGCTGTTAAACAACTACAGAACATTCAGAACGCTGCAGCTCGAGTCCTGACTAGAACCAGAAAATATGACCATATTAGTCCAGTGCTCATGTCTCTGCACTAGCTTCCTGTCCCTCAGAGAATAGACTTTAAAACAGCTTTACTTGTGTACAAGTCTCTTCATGGTCTAGCACCAAAATACGCTGACAATGTTTAAGACCAGGCTGAAAACAGTTCTGTTTAACCGTGCATATGAAAACTGAAAGTATCTTATCTACACTGTTCACTCTTTTTTAAATTAATGATGAATTCTATGTTTTATGATTTTCCTTTTGTGATTTTATGTATGTTTTGCTCTCCTTTTGTGATTTTGTGTAACTGTAAAGCACTTTGAATTGTCCTGTGTATGAATTGTGCTCTACAAATAAACTTGCCTTGCCTTGCCTTGTTAGCATCCGTGCTAACATCCGTGCTAACTTGTTAGCATCCGTGCTAACCTGTTAGCATCCGTGCTAACCTGTTAGCATAACTTATTAGCATCCGTGCTAACTTGTTAGCATCCGTGCTAACATCCGTGCTAACTTGTTAGCATCCGTGCTAACATCCGTGCTAACTTGTTAGCATCCGTGCTAACCTGTTAGCATAACTTGTTAGCATCCGTGCTAACTTGTTAGCATAACTTGTTAGCATCCGTGCTAACCTGTTAGCATAACTTGTTAGCATCCATGCTAACATCCGTGCTAACTTGTTAGCATCCGTGCTAACCTGTTAGCATCCGTGCTAACCTGTTAGCATAACTTGTTAGCATCCGTGCTAACTTGTTAGCATCCGTGCTAACTTGTTAGCATCCGTGCTAACATCCGTGCTAACTTGTTAGCATCCGTCCTAACCTGTTAGCATAACTTGTTAGCATCTGTGCTAACTTGTTAGCATCCGTGCTAACATGTTAGCATAACTTGTTAGCATCCGTGCTAACATCCGTGCTAACTTGTTAGCATCCGTGCTAACTTGTTAGCATCCGTGCTAACTTGTTAGCATCCGTGCTAACATCCGTGCTAACTTGTTTTTCCACGTTGACACAACCTAAATGTATGGTGCACAAATCAGAAGCTGCTGCAGAGGCCTCTGAGTCGACGGTAAAAGGACAAACAGCGGTCACCCTAACTTCAGATATCAACGGTTTTGTAATTCTATCTAAAGGAGAGAGGTATTTAATATAATTTTTTGTTAGATGATCTTCAGAAACTTAAAGTTGTTCTTTATGGAGTTGGAAGAGATGCAAATACATCTACTTAATGGATCATTGGTGCAAAGCTAAACACAGTCTGCAAAAAAAACGCTAATGGACTCAGACCTGAACTTTCACAGCCACATTAAAGTCAACAATATCAACAGCCTTTTACCATCTAAAAAACATTGCCAAAATCAAAAATATAGTGTCTAAACCAGACTTGGAATGACTGATCCATGCATTTGTCTCCAGCAGGTTAGACAACTGCAATGGCCTGCTCACTGGTCTCTCTAAACGAGCTGTTAAACAACTACAGAACATTCAGAACGCTGCAGCTCGAGTCCTGACTAGAACCAGAAAATATGACCATATTAGTCCAGTGCTCATGTCTCTGCACTAGCTTCCTGTCCCTCAGAGAATAGACTTTAAAACAGCTTTACTTGTGTACAAGTCTCTTCATGGTCTAGCACCAAAATACGCTGACAATGTTTAAGACCAGGCTGAAAACAGTTCTGTTTAACCGTGCATATGAAAACTGAAAGTATCTTATCTACACTCTTCACTCTTTTTTAAATTAATGATGAATTCTATGTTTTATGATTTTCCTTTTGTGATTTTATGTATGTTTTGCTCTCCTTTTGTGATTTTGTGTAACTGTAAAGCACTTTGAATTGTCCTGTGTATGAATTGTGCTCTACCAATAAACTTGCCTTGCCTTGCCTTGTTAGCATCCGTGCTAACATCCGTGCTAACTTGTTAGCATCCGTGCTAACTTGTTAGCATCCGTGCTAACCTGTTAGCATAACTTATTAGCATCCGTGCTAACTTGTTAGCATCCGTGCTAACATCCGTGCTAACTTGTTAGCATCCGTGCTAACCTGTTAGCATAACTTGTTAGCATCCGTGCTAACATCCGTGCTAACTTGTTAGCATCCGTGCTAACATCCGTGCTAACTTGTTAGCATCCGTGCTAACCTGTTAGCATAACTTGTTAGCATCCGTGCTAACATCCGTGCTAACTTGTTAGCATCCGTGCTAACTTGGTAGCATCCGTGCTAACATCCGTGCTAACTTGTTAGCATCCGTGCTAACCTGTTAGCATAACTTGTTAGCATCCATGCTAACATCCGTGCTAACTTGTTAGCATCCGTGCTAACCTGTTAGCATCCGTGCTAACCTGTTAGCATAACTTGTTAGCATCCGTGCTAACTTGTTAGCATCCGTGCTAACTTGTTAGCATCCGTGCTAACATCCGTGCTAACTTGTTAGCATCCGTCCTAACCTGTTAGCATAACTTGTTAGCATCTGTGCTAACTTGTTAGCATCCGTGCTAACATGTTAGCATAACTTGTTAGCATCCGTGCTAACATCCGTGCTAACTTGTTAGCATCCGTGCTAACTTGTTAGCATCCGTGCTAACTTGTTAGCATCCGTGCTAACATCCGTGCTAACATCCGTGCTAACTTGTTTTTCCACGTTGACACAACCTAAATGTATGGTGCACAAATCAGAAGCTGCTGCAGAGGCCTCTGAGTCGACGGTAAAAGGACAAACAGCGGTCACCCTAACTTCAGATATCAACGGTTGTGTAATTCTATCTAAAGGAGAGAGGTATTTAATATAATTTTTTGTTAGATGATCTTCAGAAACTTAAAGTTGTTCTTTATGGAGTTGGAAGAGATGCAAATACATCTACTTAATGGATCATTGGTGCAAAGCTAAACACAGTCTGCAAAAAAAACGCTAATGGACTCAGACCTGAACTTTCACAGCCACATTAAAGTCAACAATATCAACAGCCTTTTACCATCTAAAAAACATTGCCAAAATCAAAAATATAGTGTCTAAACCAGACTTGGAATGACTGATCCATGCATTTGTCTCCAGCAGGTTAGACAACTGCAATGGCCTGCTCACTGGTCTCTCTAAACGAGCTGTTAAACAACTACAGAACATTCAGAACGCTGCAGCTCGAGTCCTGACTAGAACCAGAAAATATGACCATATTAGTCCAGTGCTCATGTCTCTGCACTAGCTTCCTGTCCCTCAGAGAATAGACTTTAAAACAGCTTTACTTGTGTACAAGTCTCTTCATGGTCTAGCACCAAAATACGCTGACAATGTTTAAGACCAGGCTGAAAACAGTTCTGTTTAACCGTGCATATGAAAACTGAAAGTATCTTATCTACACTCTTCACTCTTTTTTAAATTAATGATGAATTCTATGTTTTATGATTTTCCTTTTGTGATTTTATGTATGTTTTGCTCTCCTTTTGTGATTTTGTGTAACTGTAAAGCACTTTGAATTGTCCTGTGTATGAATTGTGCTCTACAAATAAACTTGCCTTGCCTTGCCTTGTTAGCATCCGTGCTAACATCCGTGCTAACTTGTTAGCATCTGTGCTAACATCCGTGCTAACTTGTTAGCATCCGTGCTAACTTGTTAGCATAACTTGTTAGCATCTGTGCTAACCTGTTAGCATAACTTGTTAGCATCCGTGCTAACATCCGTGCTAACTTGTTAGCATCCGTGCTAACCTGTTAGCATCCGTGCTAACCTGTTAGCATAACTTGTTAGCATCCGTGCTAACTTGTTAGCATCCGTGCTAACATCCGTGCTAACTTGTTAGCATCCGTCCTAACCTGTTAGCATAACTTGTTAGCATCTGTGCTAACATCCGTGCTAACTTGTTAGCATCCGTGCTAACTTGTTAGCATCCATGCTAACTTGTTAGCATCCGTGCTAACCTCTTAGCATAACTTGTTAGCATCCGTGCTAACATCCGTGCTAACTTGTTAGCATCCGTGCTAACTTGTTAGCATCCGTGCTAACATCCGTGCTAACTTGTTTTTCCACGTTGCCACAACCTAAATGTATGGTGCACAAATCAGAAGCTGCTGCAGAGGCCTCTGAGTCGACGGTAAAAGGACAAACAACGGTCACCCTAACTTCAGATATCAACGGTTTTGTAATTCTATCTAAAGGAGAGAGGTATTTAATATCATTTTTTTGCTAGATGATCCTCAGAAACTTAAAGTTGTTCTTTATGGAGTTGGAAGAGATGCAAATACATCTACATAATGGATCAATGGTGCAAAGCTAAACACAGTCTGCAAAAAAAACGCTAATGGACTCAGACCTGAACTTTCACAGCCACATTAAAGTCAACAATATCAACATCCTTTTACCATCCAAAAAACATTGCCAAAATCAAAAATATAGTGTCTAAACCAGACTTGGAATGACTGATCCATGCATTTGTCTCCAGCAGGTTAGACAACTGCAATGGCCTGCTCACTGGTCTCTCTAAACGAGCTGTTAAACAACTACAGAACATTCAGAACGCTGCAGCTCGAGTCCTGACTAGAACCAGAAAATATGACCATATTAGTCCAGTGCTCATGTCTCTGCACTAGCTTCCTGTCCCTCAGAGAATAGACTTTAAAACAGCTTTACTTGTGTACAAGTCTCTTCATGGTCTAGCACCAAAATACATCTATGACATGTTAGAGCCATACGAGCCATCTAGGACCCTGAGAACCTCAGGAACTGGTCTCCTGCAGGTGCCCAGAGTCAGGACTAAACATGGTGAAGCTACATTCCAGTTTTCTGCAGCTAAAATCTGGAACAGTCTTCCAGAGAATGTGAGACAGGCCTCAACGCTGACAATGTTTAAGACCAGGCTGAAAACAGTTCTGTTTAACCGTGCATATGAATACTGAAAGTATCTTATCTACACACTTCACTCTTTTTTAAATTAATGATGAATTCTATGCTTTATGATTTTTCTTTTGTGATTTTATGTATGTTATGCTCTCCTTTTGTGATTTTGTGTAACTGTAAAGCACTTTGAATTGTCCTGTGTATGAATTGTGCTCTACAAATAAACTTGCCTTGCCTTGCCTTGTTAACATCCGTGCTAACATCCGTGCTAACTTGTTAGCATCCGTGCTAACATCCGTGCTAACTTGTTAGCATCCGTGCTAACATCCGTGCTAACTTGTTAGCATCCGTGCTAACATCCGTGCTAACTTGTTAGCATCCGTGCTAACCTCTTAGCATAACTTGTTAGCATCCGTGCTAACCTCTTAGCATAACTTGTTAGCATCCGTGCTAACATCCGTGCTAACTTGTTAGCATCCGTGCTAACTTGTTAGCATCCGTGCTAACATCCGTGCTAACTTGTTTTTCCACGTTGCCACAACCTAAATGTATGGTGCACAAATCAGAAGCTGCTGCAGAGGCCTCTGAGTCGACGGTAAAAGGACAAACAGCGGTCACCCTAACTTCAGATATCAACGGTTTTGTAATTCTATCTAAAGGAGAGAGGTATTTAATATAATTTTTTTGCTAGATGATCCTCAGAAACTTAAAGTTGTTCTTAATGGAGTTGGAAGAGATGCAAGTACATCTACTTAATGGATCATTGGTGCAAAGCTAAACACAGTCTGCAAAAAAAACGCTAATGGACTCAGACCTGAACTTTCACAGCCACATTAAAGTCAACAATATCAACAGCCTTTTACCATCTAAAAAACATTGCCAAAATCAAAAATATAGTGTCTAAACCAGACTTGGAATGACTGATCCATGCATTTGTCTCCAGCAGGTTAGACAACTGCAATGGCCTGCTCACTGGTCTCTCTAAACGAGCTGTTAAACAACTACAGAACATTCAGAACGCTGCAGCTCGAGTCCTGACTAGAACCAGAAAATATGACCATATTAGTCCAGTGCTCATGTCTCTGCACTAGCTTCCTGTCCCTCAGAGAATAGACTTTAAAACAGCTTTACTTGTGTACAAGTCTCTTCATGGTCTAGCACCAAAATACGCTGACAATGTTTAAGACCAGGCTGAAAACAGTTCTGTTTAACCGTGCATATGAAAACTGAAAGTATCTTATCTACACTCTTCACTCTTTTTTAAATTAATGATGAATTCTATGTTTTATGATTTTCCTTTTGTGATTTTATGTATGTTTTGCTCTCCTTTTGTGATTTTGTGTAACTGTAAAGCACTTTGAATTGTCCTGTGTATGAATTGTGCTCTACAAATAAACTTGCCTTGCCTTGCCTTGTTAGCATCCGTGCTAACATCCGTGCTAACTTGTTAGCATCCGTGCTAACTTGTTAGCATCCGTGCTAACCTGTTAGCATCCGTGCTAACCTGTTAGCATAACTTATTAGCATCCGTGCTAACTTGTTAGCATCCGTGCTAACATCCGTGCTAACTTGTTAGCATCCATGCTAACCTGTTAGCATAACTTGTTAGCATCCGTGCTAACATCCGTGCTAACTTGTTAGCATCCGTGCTAACCTCTTTAGCATCCGTGCTAACATCCGTGCTAACTTGTTAGCATCCGTGCTAACTTGTTAGCATCCATGCTAACTTGTTAGCATCCGTGCTAACATCCGTGCTAACTTGTTAGCATCCGTGCTAACATCCGTGCTAACTTGTTTTTCCACGTTGCCACAACCTAAATGTATGGTGCACAAATCAGAAGCTGCTGCAGAGGCCTCTGAGTCGACGGTAAAAGGACAAACAGCGGTCACTCTAACTTCAGATATCAACGGTTTTGTAATTCTATCTAAAGGAGAGAGGTATTTAATATCATTTTTTTGTTAGATGATCCTCAGAAACTTAAAGTTGTTCTTAATGGAGTTGGAAGAGATGCAAGTACATCTACTTAATGGATCATTGGTGCAAATCTAAACACAGTCTGCAAAAAAAACGCTAATGGACTCAGACCTGAACTTTCACAGCCACATTAAAGTCAACAATATCAACAGCCTTTTACCATCTAAAAAACATTGCCAAAATCAAAAATATAGTGTCTAAACCAGACTTGGAATGACTGATCCATGCATTTGTCTCCAACAGGTTAGACAACTGCAATGGCCTGCTCACTGGTCTCTCTAAACGAGCTGTTAAACAACTACAGAACATTCAGAACGCTGCAGCTCGAGTCCTGACTAGAACCAGAAAATATGACCATATTAGTCCAGTGCTCATGTCTCTGCACTAGCTTCCTGTCCCTCAGAGAATAGACTTTAAAACAGCTTTACTTGTGTACAAGTCTCTTCATGGTCTAGCACCAAAATACGCTGACAATGTTTAAGACCAGGCTGAAAACAGTTCTGTTTAACCGTGCATATGAAAACTGAAAGTATCTTATCTACACTCTTCACTCTTTTTTAAATTAATGATGAATTCTATGTTTTATGATTTTCCTTTTGTGATTTTATGTATGTTTTGCTCTCCTTTTGTGATTTTGTGTAACTGTAAAGCACTTTGAATTGTCCTGTGTATGAATTGTGCTCTACAAATAAACTTGCCTTGCCTTGCCTTGTTAGCATCCGTGCTAACATCCGTGCTAACTTGTTAGCATCCGTGCTAACATCCGTGCTAACTTGTTAGCATCCGTGCTAACATCCGTGCTAACTTGTTAGCATCCGTGCTAACTTGTTAGCATAACTTGTTAGCATCCGTGCTAACTTGTTAGCATAACGTGTTAGCAACCGTGCTAACCTGTTAGCATCCGTGCTAACCTGTTAGCATAACTTGTTAGCATCCGTGCTAACTTGTTAGCATCCGTGCTAACTTGTTAGCATCCGTGCTAACATCCGTGCTAACTTGTTAGCATCCGTCCTAACCTGTTAGCATAACTTGTTAGCATCTGTGCTAACATCCGTGCTAACTTGTTAGCATCCGTGCTAACCTGTTAGCATCCGTGCTAACCTGTTAGCATCCGTGCTAACCTGTTAGCATCCGTGCTAACCTGTTAGCATAACTTGTTAGCATCCGTGCTAACTTGTTAGCATCCGTGCTAACATCCGTGCTAACTTGTTAGCATCCGTCCTAACCTGTTAGCATAACTTGTTAGCATCTGTGCTAACTTGTTAGCATCCGTGCTAACATGTTAGCATAACTTGTTAGCATCCGTGCTAACATCCGTGCTAACTTGTTAGCATCCGTGCTAACATCCGTGCTAACTTGTTAGCATCCGTGCTAACTTGTTAGCATCCGTGCTAACCTGTTAGCATAACTTGTTAGCATCCGTGCTAACATCCGTGCTAACTTGTTAGCATCCGTGCTAACTTGTTAGCATCCGTGCTAACTTGTTAGCATCCGTGCTAACATCCGTGCTAACTTGTTTTTCCACGTTGACACAACCTAAATGTATGGTGCACAAATCAGAAGCTGCTGCAGAGGCCTCTGAGTCGACGGTAAAAGGACAAACAGCGGTCACCCTAACTTCAGATATCAACGGTTTTGTAATTCTATCTAAAGGAGAGAGGTATTTAATATAATTTTTTGTTAGATGATCTTCAGAAACTTAAAGTTGTTCTTTATGGAGTTGGAAGAGATGCAAATACATCTACTTAATGGATCATTGGTGCAAAGCTAAACACAGTCTGCAAAAAAAACGCTAATGGACTCAGACCTGAACTTTCACAGCCACATTAAAGTCAACAATATCAACAGCCTTTTACCATCTAAAAAACATTGCCAAAATCAAAAATATAGTGTCTAAACCAGACTTGGAATGACTGATCCATGCATTTGTCTCCAGCAGGTTAGACAACTGCAATGGCCTGCTCACTGGTCTCTCTAAACGAGCTGTTAAACAACTACAGAACATTCAGAACGCTGCAGCTCGAGTCCTGACTAGAACCAGAAAATAGACCATATTAGTCCAGTGCTCATGTCTCTGCACTAGCTTCCTGTCCCTCAGAGAATAGACTTTAAAACAGCTTTACTTGTGTACAAGTCTCTTCATGGTCTAGCACCAAAATACGCTGACAATGTTTAAGACCAGGCTGAAAACAGTTCTGTTTAACCGTGCATATGAAAACTGAAAGTATCTTATCTACACTGTTCACTCTTTTTTAAATTAATGATGAATTCTATGTTTTATGATTTTCCTTTTGTGATTTTATGTATGTTTTGCTCTCCTTTTGTGATTTTGTGTAACTGTAAAGCACTTTGAATTGTCCTGTGTATGAATTGTGCTCTACAAATAAACTTGCCTTGCCTTGCCTTGTTAGCATCCGTGCTAACATCCGTGCTAACTTGTTAGCATCCGTGCTAACATCCGTGCTAACTTGTTAGCATCCGTGCTAACTTGTTAGCATCCGTGCTAACCTGTTAGCATAACTTGTTAGCATCCGTGCTAACTTGTTAGCATCCGTGCTAACTTGATAGCATAACTTGTTAGCATCCGTGCTAACATCTGTGCTAACTTGTTAGCATCCGTGCTAACTTGTTAGCATCCGTGCTAACATCCGTGCTAACTTGTTTTTCCACGTTGCCACAACCTAAATGTATGGTGCACAAATCAGAAGCTGCTGCAGAGGCCTCTGAGTCGACGGTAAAAGGACAAACAGCGGTCACCCTAACGTCAGATATCAACGGTTTTGTAATTCTATCTAAAGGAGAGAGAGGTATTTAATATCATTTTTTGTTAGATGATCTTCAGAAACTTAAAGTTGTTCTTTATGGAGTTGGAAGAGATGCAAATACATCTACTTAATGGATCATTGGTGCAAAGCTAAACACAGTCTGCAAAAAAAACGCTAATGAATTGTCTTTGAATTGTCCTGTGTATGAATTGTGCTCTACAAATAAACTTGCCTTGCCTTGCCTTGTTAGCATCCGTGCTAACATCCGTGCTAACTTGTTAGCATCCGTGCTAACTTGTTAGCATCCGTGCTAACTTGTTAGCATCCGTGCTAACCTGTTAGCATCCGTGCTAACCTGTTAGCATAACTTATTAGCATCCGTGCTAACTTGTTAGCATCCGTGCTAACATCCGTGCTAACTTGTTAGCATCCGTGCTAACCTGTTAGCATAACTTGTTAGCATCCGTGCTAACATCCGTGCTAACTTGTTAGCATCCGTGCTAACCTGTTAGCATAACTTGTTAGCATCCGTGCTAACCTGTTAGCATAACTTGTTAGCATCCGTGCTAACATCTGTGCTAACTTGTTAGCATCCGTGCTAACTTGTTAGCATCCGTGCTAACCTGTTAGCATAACTTGTTAGCATCCGTGCTAACATCCGTGCTAACTTGTTAGCATCCGTGCTAACTTGGTAGCATCCGTGCTAACATCCGTGCTAACTTGTTAGCATCCGTGCTAACCTGTTAGCATAACTTGTTAGCATCCGTGCTAACATCCGTGCTAACTTGTTATCATCCGTGCTCACTTGTTAGCATCCGCGCTAACATCCGTGCTAACTTGTTAGCATCCGTGCTAACTTGTTAGCATCCATGCTAACTTGTTAGCATCCGTGCTAACATCCGTGCTAACTTGTTAGCATCCGTGCTAACATCCGTGCTAACTTGTTTTTCCACGTTGCCACAACCTAAATGTATGGTGCACAAATCAGAAGCTGCTGCAGAGGCCTCTGAGTCGACGGTAAAAGGACAAACAGCGGTCACCCTAACGTCAGATATCAACGGTTTTGTAATTCTATCTAAAGGAGAGAGAGGTATTTAATATCATTTTTTGTTAGATGATCTTCAGAAACTTAAAGTTGTTCTTTATGGAGTTGGAAGAGATGCAAATACATCTACTTAATGGATCATTGGTGCAAAGCTAAACACAGTCTGCAAAAAAAACGCTAATGGACTCAGACCTGAACTTTCACAGCCACATTAAAGTCAACAATATCAACAGCCTTTTACCATCTAAAAAACATTGCCAAAATCAAAAATATAGTGTCTAAACCAGACTTGGAATGACTGATCCATGCATTTGTCTCCAGCAGGTTAGACAACTGCCATGGCCTGCTCACTGGTCTCTCTAAACGAGCTGTTAAACAACTACAGAACATTCAGAACGCTGCAGCTCGAGTCCTGACTAGAACCAGAAAATATGACCATATTAGTCCAGTGCTCATGTCTCTGCACTAGCTTCCTGTCCCTCAGGGAATAGACTTTAAAACAGCTTTACTTGTGTACAAGTCTCTTCATGGTCTAGCACCAAAATACATCTATGACATGTTAGAGCCATACGAGCCATCTAGGACCCTGAGAACCTCAGGAACTGGTCTCCTGCAGGTGCCCAGAGTCAGGACTAAACATGGTGAAGCTACATTCCAGTTATCTACACTCTTCGCTCTTTTTTAAATTAATGATGAATTCTATGTTTTAGGATTTTCCTTTTGTGATTTTATGTATGTTTTGCTCTCCTTTTGTGATTTTGTGTAACTGTAAAGCACTTTGAATTGTCCTGTGTATGAATTGTGCTCTACAAATAAACTTGCCTTGCCTTGCCTTGTTAGCATCCGTGCTAACATCCGTGCTAACTTGTTAGCATCCGTGCTAACTTGTTAGCATCCGTGCTAACCTGTTAGCATCCGTGCTAACCTGTTAGCATAACTTATTAGCATCCGTGCTAACTTGTTAGCATCCGTGCTAACATCCGTGCTAACTTGTTAGCATCCGTGCTAACTTGTTAGCATCCGTGCTAACATACGTGCTAACTTGTTAGCATCCGTGCTAACTTGTTAGCATCCATGCTAACTTGTTAGCATCCGTGCTAACATCCGTGCTAACTTGTTAGCATCCGTGCTAACATCCGTGCTAACTTGTTTTTCCACGTTGCCACAACCTAAATGTATGGTGCACAAATCAGAAGCTGCTGCAGAGGCCTCTGAGTCGACGGTAAAAGGACAAACAGCGGTCACCCTAACTTCAGATATCAACGGTTTTGTAATTCTATCTAAAGGAGAGAGGTATTTAATATCATTTTTTTGTTAGATGATCCTCAGAAACTTAAAGTTGTTCTTAATGGAGTTGGAAGAGATGCAAGTACATCTACTTAATGGATCATTGGTGCAAAGCTAAACACAGTCTGCAAAAAAAACGCTAATGGACTCAGACCTGAACTTTCACAGCCACATTAAAGTCAACAATATCAACAGCCTTTTACCATCTAAAAAACATTGCCAAAATCAAAAATATAGTGTCTAAACCAGACTTGGAATGACTGATCCATGCATTTGTCTCCAGCAGGTTAGACAACTGCAATGGCCTGCTCACTGGTCTCTCTAAACGAGCTGTTAAACAACTACAGAACATTCAGAACGCTGCAGCTCGAGTCCTGACTAGAACCAGAAAATATGACCATATTAGTCCAGTGCTCATGTCTCTGCACTAGCTTCCTGTCCCTCAGAGAATAGACTTTAAAACAGCTTTACTTGTGTACAAGTCTCTTCATGGTCTAGCACCAAAATACGCTGACAATGTTTAAGACCAGGCTGAAAACAGTTCTGTTTAACCGTGCATATCAAAACTGAAAGTATCTTATCTACACTCTTCACTCTTTTTTAAATTAATGATGAATTCTATGTTTTATGATTTTCCTTTTGTGATTTTATGTATGTTTTGCTCTCCTTTTGTGATTTTGTGTAACTGTAAAGCACTTTGAATTGTCCTGTGTATGAATTGTGCTCTACAAATAAACTTGCCTTGCCTTGCCTTGTTAGCATCCGTGCTAACATCCGTGCTAACTTGTTAGCATCCGTGCTAACATCCGTGCTAACTTGTTAGCATAACTTGTTAGCATCCGTGCTAACCTGTTAGCATAAATTGTTAGCATCCGTGCTAACATCCGTGCTAACCTGTTAGCATCCGTGCTAACATCCGTGCTAACTTGTTAGCATCCGTGCTAACTTGTTAGCATCCGTGCTAACATCCGTGCTAACTTGTTTTTCCACGTTGACACAACCTAAATGTATGGTGCACAAATCAGAAGCTGCTGCAGAGGCCTCTGAGTCGACGGTAAAAAGACAAACAGCGGTCACCCTAACTTCAGATATCAACGGTTTTGTAATTCTATCTAAAGGAGAGAGGTATTTAATATCATTTTTTGTTAGATGATCTTCAGAAACTTAAAGTTGTTCTTTATGGAGTTGGAAGAGATGCAAATACATCTACTTAATGGATCATTGGTGCAAACCTAAACACAGTCTGCAAAAAAAACGCTAATGGACTCAGACCTGAACTTTCACAGCCACATTAAAGTCAACAATATCAACAGCCTTTTACCATCTAAAAAACATTGCCAAAATCAAAAATATAGTGTCTAAACCAGACTTGGAATGACTGATCCATGCATTTGTCTCCAGCAGGTTAGACAACTGCAATGGTCTGCTCACTGGTCTCTCTAAACGAGCTGTTAAACAACTACAGAACATTCAGAACGCTGCAGCTCGAGTCCTGACTAGAACCAGAAAATAGACCATATTAGTCCAGTGCTCATGTCTCTGCACTAGCTTCCTGTCCCTCAGAGAATAGACTTTAAAACAGCTTTACTTGTGTACAAGTCTCTTCATGGTCTAGCACCAAAATACGCTGACAATGTTTAAGACCAGGCTGAAAACAGTTCTGTTTAACCGTGCATATGAAAACTGAAAGTATCTTATCTACACTCTTCACTCTTTTTTAAATTAATAATGAATTCTATGTTTTATGATTTTCCTTTTGTTAATTTATGTATGTTTTGCTCTCCTTTTGTGATTTTGTGTAACTGTAAAGCACTTTGAATTGTCCTGTGTATGAATTGTGCTCTACAAATAAACTTGCCTTGCCTTGCCTTGTTAGCATCCGTGCTAACATCCGTGCTAACTTGTTAGCATCCGTGCTAACATCCGTGCTAACTTGTTTTTCCACGTTGCCACAACCTAAATGTATGGTGCACAAATCAGAAGCTGCTGCAGAGGCCTCTGAGTCGACGGTAAAAGGACAAACAGCGGTCACCCTAACTTCAGATATCAACGGTTTTGTAATTCTATCTAAAGGAGAGAGGTATTTAATATAATTTTTTGTTAGATGATCTTCAGAAACTTAAAGTTGTTCTTTATGGAGTTGGAAGAGATGCAAATACATCTACTTAATGGATCATTGGTGCAAAGCTAAACACAGTCTGCAAAAAAAACGCTAATGGACTCAGACCTGAACTTTCACAGCCACATTAAAGTCAACAATATCAACAGCCTTTTACCATCTAAAAAACATTGCCAAAATCAAAAATATAGTGTCTAAACCAGACTTGGAATGACTGATCCATGCATTTGTCTCCAGCAGGTTAGACAACTGCAATGGCCTGCTCACTGGTCTCTCTAAACGAGCTGTTAAACAACTACAGAACATTCAGAACGCTGCAGCTCGAGTCCTGACTAGAACCAGAAAATAGACCATATTAGTCCAGTGCTCATGTCTCTGCACTAGCTTCCTGTCCCTCAGAGAATAGACTTTAAAACAGCTTTACTTGTGTACAAGTCTCTTCATGGTCTAGCACCAAAATACGCTGACAATGTTTAAGACCAGGCTGAAAACAGTTCTGTTTAACCGTGCATATGAAAACTGAAAGTATCTTATCTACACTGTTCACTCTTTTTTAAATTAATGATGAATTCTATGTTTTATGATTTTCCTTTTGTGATTTTATGTATGTTTTGCTCTCCTTTTGTGATTTTGTGTAACTGTAAAGCACTTTGAATTGTCCTGTGTATGAATTGTGCTCTACAAATAAACTTGCCTTGCCTTGCCTTGTTAGCATCCGTGCTAACATCCGTGCTAACTTGTTAGCATCCGTGCTAACATCCGTGCTAACTTGTTAGCATAACTTGTTAGCATCCGTGCTAACTTGTTAGCATAACTTGTTAGCATCCGTGCTAACCTGTTAGCATCCGTGCTAACCTGTTAGCATAACTTGTTAGCATCCGTGCTAACCTGTTAGCATAACTTGTTAGCATCCGTGCTAACTTGTTAGCATCCGTGCTAACATCCGTGCTAACTTGTTAGCATCCGTCCTAACCTGTTAGCATAACTTGTTAGCATCCGTGCTAACATCCGTGCTAACTTGTTAGCATCCGTGCTAACTTGTTAGCATCCATGCTAACTTGTTAGCATCCGTGCTAACATCTGTGCTAACTTGTTAGCATCCGTGCTAACTTGTTAGCATCCGTGCTAACATCCGTGCTAACTTGTTTTTCCACGTTGACACAACCTAAATGTATGGTGCACAAATCAGAAGCTGCTGCAGAGGCCTCTGAGTCGACGGTAAAAGGACAAACAGCGGTCACCCTAACGTCAGATATCAACGGTTTTGTAATTCTATCTAAAGGAGAGAGGTATTTAATATCATTTTTTGTTAGATGATCTTCAGAAACTTAAAGTTGTTCTTTATGGAGTTGGAAGAGATGCAAATATATCTACTTAATGGATCATTGGTGCAAAGCTAAACACAGTCTGCAAAAAAAACGCTAATGGACTCAGACCTGAACTTTCACAGCCACATTTGTTAGCATCCGTGCTAACTTGTTAGCATCCGTGCTAACCTGTTAGCATAACTTGTTAGCATCCGTGCTAACCTGTTAGCATAACTTGTTAGCATCCGTGCTAACCTGTTAGCATAACTTGTTAGCATCCGTGCTAACATCCGTGCTAACTTGTTAGCATCCGTGCTAACATCCGTGCTAACTTGTTAGCATCCGTGCTAACTTGTTAGCATCCGTGCTAACATCCGTGCTAACTTGTTTTTCCACGTTGCCACAACCTAAATGTATGGTGCACAAATCAGAAGCTGCTGCAGAGGCCTCTGAGTCGACGGTAAAAGGACAAACAGCGGTCACCCTAACGTCAGATATCAACGGTTTTGTAATTCTATCTAAAGGAGAGAGAGGTATTTAATATCATTTTTTGTTAGATGATCTTCAGAAACTTAAAGTTGTTCTTTATGGAGTTGGAAGAGATGCAAATACATCTACTTAATGGATCATTGGTGCAAAGCTAAACACAGTCTGCAAAAAAAAACGCTAATGGACTCAGACCTGAACTTTCACAGCCACATTAAAGTCAACAATATCAACAGCCTTTTACCATCTAAAAAACATTGCCAAAATCAAAAATATAGTGTCTAAACCAGACTTGGAGAGACTGATCCATGCATTTGTCTCCAGCAGGTTAGACTACTGCAATGGCCTGCTCACTGGTCTCTCTAAACGAGCTGTTAAACAACTACAGAACATTCAGAACGCTGCAGCTCGAGTCCTGACTAGAACCAGAAAATATGACCATATTAGTCCAGTGCTCATGTCTCTGCACTAGCTTCCTGTCCCTCAGAGAATAGATTTTAAAACAGCTTTACTTGTGTACAAGTCTCTTCATGGTCTAGCACCAAAATACATCTATGACATGTTAGAGCCATACGAGCCATCTAGGACCCTGAGAACCTCAGGAACTGGTCTCCTGCAGGTGCCCAGGGTCAGGACTAAACATGGTGAAGCTACATTCCAGTTTTCTGCAGCTAAAATCTGGAACAGTCTTCCAGAGAATGTGAGACAGGCCTCAACGCTGACAATGTTTAAGACCAGGCTGAAAACAGTTCTGTTTAACCGTGCATATGAATACTGAAAGTATCTTATCTACACACTTCACTCTTTTTTAAATTAATGATGAATTCTATGCTTTATGATTTTTCTTTTGTGATTTTATGTATGTTTTGCTCTCCTTTTGTGATTTTGTGTAACTGTAAAGCACTTTGAATTGTCCTGTGTATGAATTGTGCTCTACAAATAAACTTGCCTTGCCTTGCCTTGTTAACATCCGTGCTAACATCCGTGCTAACTTGTTAGCATCCGTGCTAACTTGTTAGCATCCGGGCTAACTTGTTAGCATCCGTGCTAACATCCGTGCTAACTTGTTAGCATCCGTGCTAACCTGTTAGCATAACTTGTTAGCATCCGTGCTAATTTGTTAGCATCCGTGCTAACCTGTTAGCATAACTTGTTAGCATCCGTGCTAACATCCGTGCTAACTTGTTAGCATCCGTGCTAACATCCGTGCTAACTTGTTTTTCCACGTTGCCACAACCTAAATGTATGGTGCACAAATCAGAAGCTGCTGCAGAGGCCTCTGAGTCGACGGTAAAAGGACAAACAGCGGTCACCCTAATGTCAGATATCAACGGTTTTGTAATTCTATCTAAAGGAGAGAGAGGTATTTAATATCATTTTGACATGTTAGAGCCATACGAGCCCTCTAGGACCCTGAGAACCTCAGGAACTGGTCTCCTGCAGGTGCCAGAGTCAGGACTAAACATGGTGAAGCTACATTCCAGTTTTCTGCAGCTAAAATCTGGAACAGTCTTCCAGAGAATGTGAGACAGGCCTCAACGCTGACAATGTTTAAGACCAGGCTGAAAACAGTTCTGTTTAACCGTGCATATAAAAACTGAAAGTATCTTATCTACACTCTTCACTCTTTTTTAAATTAATGATGAATTCTATGTTTTATGATTTTCCTTTTGTGATTTTATGTAAGTTTTGTTCTCCTTTTGTGATTTTGTGTAACTGTAAAGCACTTTGAATTGTCCTGTGTATGAATTGTGCTCTACAAATAAACTTGCCTTGCCTTGCCTTGTTAGCATCCGTGCTAACATCCGTGCTAACTTGTTAGCATCCGTGCTAACATCCGTGCTAACTTGTTAGCATCCGGGCTAACTTGTTAGCATCCGTGCTAACATCCGTGCTAACTTGTTAGCATCCGTGCTAACTTGTTAGCATCCGTGCTAACATCCGTGCTAACTTGTTTTTCCACGTTGACACAACCTAAATGTATGGTGCACAAATCAGAAGCTGCTGCAGAGGCCTCTGAGTCGACGGTAAATGGACAAACAGCGGTCACCCTAACGTCAGATATCAACGGTTTTGTAATTCTATCTAAAGGAGAGAGAGGTATTTAATATCATTTTTTGTTAGATGATCCTCAGAAACTTAAAGTTGTTCTTTATGGAGTTGGAAGAGATGCAAATACATCTACTTAATGGATCATTGGTGCAAAGCTAAACACAGTCTGCAAAAAAAACGCTAATGGACTCAGACCTGAATTTTCACAGCCACATTAAAGTCAACAATATCAACAGCCTTTTACCATCTAAAAAACATTGCCAAAATCAAAAATATAATGTCTAAACCAGACTTGGAGAGACTGATCCATGCATTTGTCTCCAGCAGGTTAGACAACTGCAATGGCCTGCTCACTGGTCTCTCTAAACGAGCTGTTAAACAACTACAGAACATTCAGAACGCTGCAGCTCGAGTCCTGACTAGAACCAGAAAATATGACCATATTAGTCCAGTGCTCATGTCTCTGCACTAGCTTCCTGTCCCTCAGAGAATAGACTTTAAAACAGCTTTACTTGTGTACAAGTCTCTTCATGGTCTAGCACCAAAATACGCTGACAATGTTTAAGACCAGGCTGAAAACAGTTCTGTTTAACCGTGCATATGAAAACTGAAAGTATCTTATCTACACTCTTCACTCTTTTTTAAATTAATAATGAATTCTATGTTTTATGATTTTCCTTTTGTTAATTTATGTATGTTTTGCTCTCCTTTTGTGATTTTGTGTAACTGTAAAGCACTTTGAATTGTCCTGTGTATGAATTGTGCTCTACAAATAAACTTGCCTTGCCTTGCCTTGTTAGCATCCGTGCTAACATCCGTGCTAACTTGTTAGCATCCGTGCTAACATCCGTGCTAACTTGTTTTTCCACGTTGCCACAACCTAAATGTATGGTGCACAAATCAGAAGCTGCTGCAGAGGCCTCTGAGTCGACGGTAAAAGGACAAACAGCGGTC
The DNA here is from genome assembly GCA_036785175.1 of Eupleurogrammus muticus. Lineage (NCBI taxonomy): Eukaryota > Metazoa > Chordata > Actinopteri > Scombriformes > Trichiuridae > Eupleurogrammus > Eupleurogrammus muticus. Next base: position 2,129,343 of record JAYKQN010000007.1, read on the forward strand.
ACCCTAACTTCAGATATCAACGGTTTTGTAATTCTATCTAAAGGAGAGAGGTATTTAATATCATCAGACCTGAACTTTCACAGCCACATTAAAGTCAACAATATCAACAGCCTTTTACCATCTAAAAAACATTGCCAAAATCAAAAATATAGTGTCTAAACCAGACTTGGAATGACTGATCCATGCATTTGTCTCCAGCAGGTTAGACAACTGCAATGGCCTGCTCACTGGTCTCTCTAAACGAGCTGTTAAACAACTACAGAACATTCAGAACGCTGCAGCTCGAGTCCTGACTAGAACCAGAAAATAGACCATATTAGTCCAGTGCTCATGTCTCTGCACTAGCTTCCTGTCCCTCAGAGAATAGACTTTAAAACAGCTTTACTTGTGTACAAGTCTCTTCATGGTCTAGCACCAAAATACGCTGACAATGTTTAAGACCAGGCTGAAAACAGTTCTGTTTAACCGTGCATATGAAAACTGAAAGTATCTTATCTACACTGTTCACTCTTTTTTAAATTAATGATGAATTCTATGTTTTATGATTTTCCTTTTGTGATTTTATGTATGTTTTGCTCTCCTTTTGTGATTTTGTGTAACTGTAAAGCACTTTGAATTGTCCTGTGTATGAATTGTGCTCTACAAATAAACTTGCCTTGCCTTGCCTTGTTAGCATCCGTGCTAACATCCGTGCTAACTTGTTAGCATCCGTGCTAACATCCGTGCTAACTTGTTAGCATCCGTGCTAACTTGTTAGCATCCGTGCTAACATCCGTGATAACTTGTTAGCATCCGTGCTAACTTGTTAGCATCCGTGCTAACTTGATAGCATCCGTGCTAACCTGTTAGCATAACTTGTTAGCATCCGTGCTAATTTGTTAGCATCCGTGCTAACCTGTTAGCATAACTTGTTAGCATCCGTGCTAACATCCGTGCTAACTTGTTAGCATTCGTGCTAACATCCGTGCTAACTTGTTTTTCCACGTTGCCACAACCTAAATGTATGGTGCACAAATCAGAAGCTGCTGCAGAGGCCTCTGAGTCGAAGGTAAAAGGACAAACAGCGGTCACCCTAATGTCAGATATCAACGGTTTTGTAATTCTATCTAAAGGAGAGAGAGGTATTTAATATCATTTTGACATGTTAGAGCCATACGAGCCATCTAGGACCCTGAGAACCTCAGGAACTGGTCTCCTGCAGGTGCCCAGAGTCAGGACTAAACATGGTGAAGCTACATTCCAGTTTTCTGCAGCTAAAATCTGGAACAGTCTTCCAAAGAATGTGAGACAGGCCTCAACGCTGACAATGTTTAAGACCAGGCTGAAAACAGTTCTGTTTAACTGTGCATATGAAAACTGAAAGTATCTTATCTACACTCTTCACTCTTTTTTAAATTAATGATGAATTCTATGTTTTATGATTTTCCTTTTGTGATTTCATGTATGTTTTGCTCTCCTTTTGTGATTTTGTGTAACTGTAAAGCACTTTGAATTGTCCTGTGTATGAATTGTGCTCTACAAATAAACTTGCCTTGCCTTGCCTTGTTAGCATCCGTGCTAACATCCGTGCTAACTTGTTAGCATCCGTGCTAACATCTGTGCTAACTTGTTAGCATCCGTGCTAACTTGTTAGCATCCGTGCTAACATCCGTGCTAACTTGTTAGCATCCGTGCTAACTTGTTAGCATCAGTGCTAACCTGTTAGCATAACTTGTTAGCATCTGTGCTAACATCCGTGCTAACTTGTTAGCATCCGTGCTAACTTGTTAGCATCCGTGCTAACTTGTTAGCATCCGTGCTAACATCCATGCAACTTGTTAGCATCCGTGCTAACTTGTAAGCATCCGTGCTAACATCCGTGCTAACTTGTTTTTCCACGTTGCCACAACCTAAATGTATGGTGCACAAATCAGAAGCTGCTGCAGAGGCCTCTGAGTCGACGGTAAAAGGACAAACAGCGGTCACCCTAACGTCAGATATCAACGGTTTTGTAATTCTATCTAAAGGAGAGAGAGGTATTTAATATCATTTTTTTGTTAGATGATCCTCAGAAACTTAAAGTTGTTCTTTATGGAGTTGGAAGAGATGCAAATACATCTACTTAATGGATCATTGGGGCAAAGCTAAACACAGTCTGCAAAAAAAACGCTAATGGACTCAGACCTGAACTTTCACAGCCACATTAAAGTCAACAATATCAACAGCCTTTTACCATCTAAAAAACATTGCCAAAATCAAAAATATAGTGTCTAAACCAGACTTGGAGAGACTGATCTATGCATTTGTCTCCAGCAGGCTAGACTACTGCAATGGCCTGCTCACTGGTCTCTCTAAACGAGCTGTTAAACAACTACAGAACATTCAGAACGCTGCAGCTCGAGTCCTGACCAGAACCAGAAAATATGACCATATTAGTCCAGTGCTCATGTCTCTGCACTAGCTTCCTGTCACTCAGAGAATAGACTTTAAAACAGCTTTACTTGTGTACAAGTCTCTTCATGGTCTAGCACCAAAATACATCTATGACATGTTAGAGCCATACGAGCCATCTAGGACCCTAAGAACCTCAGGAACTGGTCTCCTGCAGGTGCCCAGAGTCAGGACTAAACATGGTGAAGCTACATTCCAGTTTTCTGCAACTAAAATCTGGAACAGTCTTCCAGAGAATGTGAGACAGGCCTCAACGCTGACAATGTTTAAGACCAGGCTGAAAACAGTTCTGTTTAACCGTGCATATGAAAACTGAAAGTATCTTATCTACACTCTTCACTCTTTTTTAAATTAATGATGAATTCTATGTTTTATGATTTTCCTTTTGTGATTTTATGTATGTTTTGCTCTCCTTTTGTGATTTTGTGTAACTGTAAAGCACTTTGAATTGTCCTGTGTATGAATTGTGCTCTACAAATAAACTTGCCTTGCCTTGCCTTGTTAGCATCCGTGCTAACATCCGTGCTAACTTGTTAGCATCCGTGCTAACATCTGTGCTAACTTGTTAGCATCCGTGCTAACTTGTTAGCATCCGTGCTAACATCCGTGCTAACTTGTTAGCATCCGTGCTAACTTGTTAGCATCAGTGCTAACCTGTTAGCATAACTTGTTAGCATCTGTGCTAACATCCGTGCTAACTTGTTAGCATCCGTGCTAACTTGTTAGCATCCGTGCTAACTTGTTAGCATCCGTGCTAACATCCATGCAACTTGTTAGCATCCGTGCTAACTTGTAAGCATCCGTGCTAACATCCGTGCTAACTTGTTTTTCCACGTTGCCACAACCTAAATGTATGGTGCACAAATCAGAAGCTGCTGCAGAGGCCTCTGAGTCGACGGTAAAAGGACAAACAGCGGTCACCCTAACGTCAGATATCAACGGTTTTGTAATTCTATCTAAAGGAGAGAGAGGTATTTAATATCATTTTTTTGTTAGATGATCCTCAGAAACTTAAAGTTGTTCTTTATGGAGTTGGAAGAGATGCAAATACATCTACTTAATGGATCATTGGGGCAAAGCTAAACACAGTCTGCAAAAAAAACGCTAATGGACTCAGACCTGAACTTTCACAGCCACATTAAAGTCAACAATATCAACAGCCTTTTACCATCTAAAAAACATTGCCAAAATCAAAAATATAGTGTCTAAACCAGACTTGGAGAGACTGATCTATGCATTTGTCTCCAGCAGGCTAGACTACTGCAATGGCCTGCTCACTGGTCTCTCTAAACGAGCTGTTAAACAACTACAGAACATTCAGAACGCTGCAGCTCGAGTCCTGACCAGAACCAGAAAATATGACCATATTAGTCCAGTGCTCATGTCTCTGCACTAGCTTCCTGTCACTCAGAGAATAGACTTTAAAACAGCTTTACTTGTGTACAAGTCTCTTCATGGTCTAGCACCAAAATACATCTATGACATGTTAGAGCCATACGAGCCATCTAGGACCCTAAGAACCTCAGGAACTGGTCTCCTGCAGGTGCCCAGAGTCAGGACTAAACATGGTGAAGCTACATTCCAGTTTTCTGCAACTAAAATCTGGAACAGTCTTCCAGAGAATGTGAGACAGGCCTCAACGCTGACAATGTTTAAGACCAGGCTGAAAACAGTTCTGTTTAACCGTGCATATGAAAACTGAAAGTATCTTATCTACACTCTTCACTCTTTTTTAAATTAATGATGAATTCTATGTTTTATGATTTTCCTTTTGTGATTTTATGTATGTTTTGCTCTCCTTTTGTGATTTTGTGTAACTGTAAAGCACTTTGAATTGTCCTGTGTATGAATTGTGCTCTACAAATAAACTTGCCTTGCCTTGCCTTGTTAGCATCCGTGCTAACATCTGTCCTAACTTGTTAGCATCCGTGCTAACTTGTTAGCATCCGTGCTAACCTGTTAGCATAACTTGTTAGCATCTGTGCTAACATCCGTGCTAACTTGTTAGCATCCGTGCTAACCTGTTAGCATCCGTGCTAACCTGTTAGCATCCGTGCTAACATCCGTGCTAACTTGTTAGCATCCGTGCTAACACCCGTGCTAACTTGTTAGCATCCGTGCTAACCTGTTAGCATCCGTGCTAACCTGTTAGCATAACTTGTTAGCATCCGTGCTAACTTGTTAGCATCCGTGCTACCTTGTAAGCATCCGTGCTAACATCCGTGCTAACTTGTTTTTCCACGTTGCCACAACCTAAATGTATGGTGCACAAATCAGAAGCTGCTGCAGAGGCCTCTGAGTCGACGGTAAAAGGACAAACAGCGGTCACCCTAACGTCAGATATCAACGGTTTTGTAATTCTATCTAAAGGAGAGAGAGGTATTTAATATCATTTTTTTGTTAGATGATCCTCAGAAACTTAAAGTTGTTCTTTATGGAGTTGGAAGAGATGCAAATACATCTACTTAATGGATCATTGGTGCAAAGCTAAACACAGTCTGCAAAAAAAACGCTAATGGACTCAGACCTGAACTTTCACAGCCACATTAAAGTCAACAATATCAACAGCCTTTTACCATCTAAAAAACATTGCCAAAATCAAAAATATAATGTCTAAACCAGACTTGGAGAGACTGATCTATGCATTTGTCTCCAGCAGGTTAGACTACTGCAATGGCCTGCTCACTGGTCTCTCTAAACGAGCTGTTAAACAACTACAGAACATTCAGAACGCTGCAGCTCGAGTCCTGACCAGAACCAGAAAATATGACCATATTAGTCCAGTGCTCATGTCTCTGCACTAGCTTCCTGTCACTCAGAGAATAGACTTTAAAACAGCTTTACTTGTGTACAAGTCTCTTCATGGTCTAGCACCAAAATACATCTATGACATGTTAGAGCCATACGAGCCATCTAGGACCCTAAGAACCTCAGGAACTGGTCTCCTGCAGGTGCCCAGAGTCAGGACTAAACATGGTGAAGCTACATTCCAGTTTTCTGCAGCTAAAATCTGAAACAGTCTTCCAGAGAATGTGAGACAGGCCTCAACGCTGACAATGTTTAAGACCAGGCTGAAAACAGTTCTGTTTAACCGTGCATATGAAAACTGAAAGTATCTTATCTACACTCTTCACTCTTTTTTAAATTAATGATGAATTCTATGTTTTATGATTTTCCTTTTGTGATTTTATGTATGTTTTGCTCTCCTTTTGTGATTTTGTGTAACTGTAAAGCACTTTGAATTGTCCTGTGTATGAATTGTGCTCTACAAATAAACTTGCCTTGCCTTGTTAGCATCCGTGCTAACATCTGTCCTAACTTGTTAGCATCCGTGCTAACTTGTTAGCATCCGTGCTGACTTGTTAGCATCCGTGCTAACCTGTTAGCATAACTTGTTAGCATCTGTGCTAACATCCGTGCTAACTTGTTAGCATCCGTGCTAACATCTGTCCTAACTTGTTAGCATCCGTGCTAACTTGTTAGCATCCGTGCTGACTTGTTAGCATCCGTGCTAACCTGTTAGCATAACTTGTTAGCATCTGTGCTAACATCCGTGCTAACTTGTTAGCATCCGTGCTAACCTGTTAGCATCCGTGCTAACCTGTTAGCATCCGTGCTAACATCCGTGCTAACTTGTTAGCATCCGTGCTAACACCCGTGCTAACTTGTTAGCATCCGTGCTAACTTGTTAGCATCCGTGCTACCTTGTTAGCATCCGTGCTAACATCCGTGCTAACTTGTTTTTCCACGTTGCCACAACCTAAATGTATGGTGCACAAATCAGAAGCTGCTGCAGAGGCCTCTGAGTCGACGGTAAAAGGACAAACAGCGGTCACCCTAACGTCAGATATCAACGGTTTTGTAATTCTATCTAAAGGAGAGAGAGGTATTTAATATCATTTTTTTGTTAGATGATCCTCAGAAACTTAAAGTTGTTCTTTATGGAGTTGGAAGAGATGCAAATACATCTACTTAATGGATCATTGGTGCAAAGCTAAACACAGTCTGCAAAAAAAACGCTAATGGACTCAGACCTGAACTTTCACAGCCACATTAAAGTCAACAATATCAACAGCCTTTTACCATCTAAAAAACATTGCCAAAATCAAAAATATAGTGTCTAAACCAGACTTGGAGAGACTGATCTATGCATTTGTCTCCAGCAGGTTAGACTACTGCAATGGCCTGCTCACTGGTCTCTCTAAACGAGCTGTTAAACAACTACAGAACATTCAGAACGCTGCAGCTCGAGTCCTGACCAGAACCAGAAAATATGACCATATTAGTCCAGTGCTCATGTCTCTGCACTAGCTTCCTGTCACTCAGAGAATAGACTTTAAAACAGCTTTACTTGTGTACAAGTCTCTTCATGGTCTAGCACCAAAATACATCTATGACATGTTAGAGCCATACGAGCCATCTAGGACCCTAAGAACCTCAGGAACTGGTCTCCTGCAGGTGCCCAGAGTCAGGACTAAACATGGTGAAGCTACATTCCAGTTTTCTGCAGCTAAAATCTGAAACAGTCTTCCAGAGAATGTGAGACAGGCCTCAACGCTGACAATGTTTAAGACCAGGCTGAAAACAGTTCTGTTTAACCGTGCATATGAAAACTGAAAGTATCTTATCTACACTCTTCACTCTTTTTTAAATTAATGATGAATTCTATGTTTTATGATTTTCCTTTTGTGATTTTATGTATGTTTTGCTCTCCTTTTGTGATTTTGTGTAACTGTAAAGCACTTTGAATTGTCCTGTGTATGAATTGTGCTCTACAAATAAACTTGCCTTGCCTTGTTAGCATCCGTGCTAACATCTGTCCTAACTTGTTAGCATCCGTGCTAACTTGTTAGCATCCGTGCTGACTTGTTAGCATCCGTGCTAACCTGTTAGCATAACTTGTTAGCATCTGTGCTAACATCCGTGCTAACTTGTTAGCATCCGTGCTAACATCTGTCCTAACTTGTTAGCATCCGTGCTAACTTGTTAGCATCCGTGCTGACTTGTTAGCATCCGTGCTAACCTGTTAGCATAACTTGTTAGCATCTGTGCTAACATCCGTGCTAACTTGTTAGCATCCGTGCTAACCTGTTAGCATCCGTGCTAACCTGTTAGCATCCGTGCTAACATCCGTGCTAACTTGTTAGCATCCGTGCTAACACCCGTGCTAACTTGTTAGCATCCGTGCTAACTTGTTAGCATCCGTGCTACCTTGTTAGCATCCGTGCTAACATCCGTGCTAACTTGTTTTTCCACGTTGCCACAACCTAAATGTATGGTGCACAAATCAGAAGCTGCTGCAGAGGCCTCTGAGTCGACGGTAAAAGGACAAACAGCGGTCACCCTAACTTCAGATATCAACGGTTTTGTAATTCTATCTAAAGGAGAGAGGTATTTAATATCATTTTTTTGCTAGATGATCCTCAGAAACTTAAAGTTGTTCTTAATGGAGTTGGAAGAGATGCAAATACATCTACTTAATGGATCATTGGTGCAAAGCTAAACACAGTCTGCAAAAAAAACGCTAATGGACTCAGACCTGAACTTTCACAGCCACATTAAAGTCAACAATATCAACAGCCTTTTACCATCTAAAAAACATTGCCAAAATCAAAAATATAGTGTCTAAACCAGACTTGGAATGACTGATCCATGCATTTGTCTCCAGCAGGTTAGACAACTGCAATGGCCTGCTCACTGGTCTCTCTAAACGAGCTGTTAAACAACTACAGAACATTCAGAACGCTGCAGCTCGAGTCCTGACCAGAACCAGAAAATATGACCATATTAGTCCAGTGCTCATGTCTCTGCACTAGCTTCCTGTCCCTCAGAGAATAGACTTTAAAACAGCTTTACTTGTGTACAAGTCTCTTCATGGTCTAGCACCAAAATACGCTGACAATGTTGAAGACCAGGCTGAAAACAGTTCTGTTTAACCGTGCATATGAAAACTGAAAGTATCTTATCTACACTCTTCACTCTTTTTTAAATTAATGATGAATTCTATGTTTTATGATTTTCCTTTTGTGATTTTATGTATGTTTTGCTCTCCTTTTGTGATTTTGTGTAACTGTAAAGCACTTTGAATTGTCCTGTGTATGAATTGTGCTCTACAAATAAACTTGCCTTGCCTTGCCTTGTTAGCATCCGTGCTAACATCCGTGCTAACTTGTTAGCATCCGTGCTAACATTTGTGCTAACTTGTTAGCATCCATGCTAACTTGTTAGCATCCGTGCTAACATCCGTGCTAACTTGTTAGCATCCGTGCTAACTTGTTAGCATCAGTGCTAACCTGTTAGCATAACTTGTTAGCATCCGTGCTAACTTGTTAGCATCAGTGCTAACCTGTTAGCATAACTTGTTAGCATCCGTGCTAACATCCGTGCTAACTTGTTAGCATCCGTGCTAACTTGTTAGCATCCGTGCTAACATCCATGCAACTTGTTAGCATCCGTGCTAACATCCATGCAACTTGTTAGCGTCCGTGCTAACTTGTAAGCATCCGTGCTAACATCCGTGCTAACTTGTTTTTCCACGTTGCCACAACCTAAATGTATGGTGCACAAATCAGAAGCTGCTGCAGAGGCCTCTGAGTCGACGGTAAAAGGACAAACAGCGGTCACCCTAACGTCAGATATCAACGGTTTTGTAATTCTATCTAAAGGAGAGAGAGGTATTTAATATCATTTTTTTGTTAGATGATCCTCAGAAACTTAAAGTTGTTCTTTATGGAGTTGGAAGAGATGCAAATACATCTACTTAATGGATCATTGGTGCAAAGCTAAACACAGTCTGCAAAAAAAACGCTAATGGACTCAGACCTGAACTTTCACAGCCACATTAAAGTCAACAATATCAACAGCCTTTTACCATCTAAAAAACATTGCCAAAATCAAAAATATAGTGTCTAAACCAGACTTGGAGAGACTGATCTATGCATTTGTCTCCAGCAGGTTAGACTACTGCAATGGCCTGCTCACTGGTCTCTCTAAACGAGCTGTTAAACAACTACAGAACATTCAGAACGCTGCAGCTCGAGTCCTGACCAGAACCAGAAAATATGACCATATTAGTCCAGTGCTCATGTCTCTGCACTAGCTTCCTGTCACTCAGAGAATAGACTTTAAAACAGCTTTACTTGTGTACAAGTCTCTTCATGGTCTAGCACCAAAATACATCTATGACATGTTAGAGCCATACGAGCCATCTAGGACCCTAAGAACCTCAGGAACTGGTCTCCTGCAGGTGCCCAGAGTCAGGACTAAACATGGTGAAGCTACATTCCAGTTTTCTGCAGCTAAAATCTGGAACAGTCTTCCAGAGAATGTGAGACAGGCCTCAACGCTGACAATGTTTAAGACCAGGCTGAAAACAGTTCTGTTTAACCGTGCATATGAAAACTGAAAGTATCTTATCTACACTCTTCACTCTTTTTTAAATTAATGATGAATTCTATGTTTTATGATTTTCCTTTTGTGATTTTATGTATGTTTTGCTCTCCTTTTGTGATTTTGTGTAACTGTAAAGCACTTTGAATTGTCCTGTGTATGAATTGTGCTCTACAAATAAACTTGCCTTGCCTTGCCTTGTTAGCATCCGTGCTAACATCTGTCCTAACTTGTTAGCATCCGTGCTAACTTGTTAGCATCCGTGCTGACTTGTTAGCATCCGTGCTAACCTGTTAGCATAACTTGTTAGCGTCTGTGCTAACATCCGTGCTAACTTGTTAGCATCCGTGCTAACATCTGTCCTAACTTGTTAGCATCCGTGCTAACTTGTTAGCATCCGTGCTGACTTGTTAGCATCCGTGCTGACTTGTTAGCATCCGTGCTAACCTGTTAGCATAACTTGTTAGCATCTGTGCTAACATCCGTGCTAACCTGTTAGCATCCGTGCTAACCTGTTAGCATCCGTGCTAACCTGTTAGCATCCGTGCTAACATCCGTGCTAACTTGTTAGCATCCGTGCTAACACCCGTGCTAACTTGTTAGCATCCGTGCTAACCTGTTAGCATCCGTGCTAACCTGTTAGCATAACTTGTTAGCATCCGTGCTAACTTGTTAGCATCCGTGCTACCTTGTTAGCATCCGTGCTAACATCCGTGCTAACTTGTTTTTCCACGTTGCCACAACCTAAATGTATGGTGCACAAATCAGAAGCTGCTGCAGAGGCCTCTGAGTCGACGGTAAAAGGACAAACAGCGGTCACCCTAACTTCAGATATCAACGGTTTTGTAATTCTATCTAAAGGAGAGAGGTATTTAATATCATTTTTTTGCTAGATGATCCTCAGAAACTTAAAGTTGTTCTTAATGGAGTTGGAAGAGATGCAAATACATCTACTTAATGGATGATTGGTGCAAAGCTAAACACAGTCTGCAAAAAAAACGCGAATGGACTCAGACCTGAACTTTCACAGCCACATTAAAGTCAACAATATCAACAGCCTTTTACCATCTAAAAAACATTGCCAAAATCAAAAATATAGTGTCTAAACCAGACTTGGAATGACTGATCCATGCATTTGTCTCCAGCAGGTTAGACAACTGCAATGGCCTGCTCACTGGTCTCTCTAAACGAGCTGTTAAACAACTACAGAACATTCAGAACGCTGCAGCTCGAGTCCTGACCAGAACCAGAAAATATGACCATATTAGTCCAGTGCTCATGTCTCTGCACTAGCTTCCTGTCCCTCAGAGAATAGACTTTAAAACAGCTTTACTTGTGTACAAGTCTCTTCATGGTCTAGCACCAAAATACGCTGACAATGTTGAAGACCAGGCTGAAAACAGTACTGTTTAACCGTGCATATGAAAACTGAAAGTATCTTATCTACACTCTTCACTCTTTTTTAAATTAATGATGAATTCTATGTTTTATGATTTTCCTTTTGTGATTTTATGTATGTTTTGCTCTCCTTTTGTGATTTTGTGTAACTGTAAAGCACTTTGAATTGTCCTGTGTATGAATTGTGCTCTACAAATAAACTTGCCTTGCCTTGCCTTGTTAGCATCCGTGCTAACATCCGTGCTAACTTGTTAGCATCCGTGCTAACATCTGTGCTAACTTGTTAGCATCCGTGCTAACTTGTTAGCATCCGTGCTAACATCCGTGCTAACTTGTTAGCATCCGTGCTAACTTGTTAGCATCAGTGCTAACTTGTTAGCATCAGTGCTAACCTGTTAGCATAACTTGTTAGCATCCGTGCTAACATCCGTGCTAACTTGTTAGCATCCGTGCTAACTTGTTAGCATCCGTGCTAACATCCATGCAACTTGTTAGCATCCGTGCTAACATCCATGCAACTTGTTAGCGTCCGTGCTAACTTGTAAGCATCCGTGCTAACATCCGTGCTAACTTGTTTTTCCACGTTGCCACAACCTAAATGTATGGTGCACAAATCAGAAGCTGCTGCAGAGGCCTCTGAGTCGACGGTAAAAGGACAAACAGCGGTCACCCTAACGTCAGATATCAACGGTTTTGTAATTCTATCTAAAGGAGAGAGAGGTATTTAATATCATTTTTTTGTTAGATGATCCTCAGAAACTTAAAGTTGTTCTTTATGGAGTTGGAAGAGATGCAAATACATCTACTTAATGGATCATTGGTGCAAAGCTAAACACAGTCTGCAAAAAAAACGCTAATGGACTCAGACCTGAACTTTCACAGCCACATTAAAGTCAACAATATCAACAGCCTTTTACCATCTAAAAAACATTGCCAAAATCAAAAATATAATGTCTAAACCAGACTTGGAGAGACTGATCTATGCATTTGTCTCCAGCAGGTTAGACTACTGCAATGGCCTGCTCACTGGTCTCTCTAAACGAGCTGTTAAACAACTACAGAACATTCAGAACGCTGCAGCTCGAGTCCTGACCAGAACCAGAAAATATGACCATATTAGTCCAGTGCTCATGTCTCTGCACTAGCTTCCTGTCACTCAGAGAATAGACTTTAAAACAGCTTTACTTGTGTACAAGTCTCTTCATGGTCTAGCACCAAAATACATCTATGACATGTTAGAGCCATACGAGCCATCTAGGACCCTAAGAACCTCAGGAACTGGTCTCCTGCAGGTGCCCAGAGTCAGGACTAAACATGGTGAAGCTACATTCCAGTTTTCTGCAGCTAAAATCTGAAACAGTCTTCCAGAGAATGTGAGACAGGCCTCAACGCTGACAATGTTTAAGACCAGGCTGAAAACAGTTCTGTTTAACCGTGCATATGAAAACTGAAAGTATCTTATCTACACTCTTCACTCTTTTTTAAATTAATGATGAATTCTATGTTTTATGATTTTCCTTTTGTGATTTTATGTATGTTTTGCTCTCCTTTTGTGATTTTGTGTAACTGTAAAGCACTTTGAATTGTCCTGTGTATGAATTGTGCTCTACAAATAAACTTGCCTTGCCTTGTTAGCATCCGTGCTAACATCTGTCCTAACTTGTTAGCATCCGTGCTAACTTGTTAGCATCCGTGCTGACTTGTTAGCATCCGTGCTAACCTGTTAGCATAACTTGTTAGCATCTGTGCTAACATCCGTGCTAACTTGTTAGCATCCGTGCTAACATCTGTCCTAACTTGTTAGCATCCGTGCTAACTTGTTAGCATCCGTGCTGACTTGTTAGCATCCGTGCTAACCTGTTAGCATAACTTGTTAGCATCTGTGCTAACATCCGTGCTAACTTGTTAGCATCCGTGCTAACCTGTTAGCATCCGTGCTAACCTGTTAGCATCCGTGCTAACATCCGTGCTAACTTGTTAGCATCCGTGCTAACACCCGTGCTAACTTGTTAGCATCCGTGCTAACTTGTTAGCATCCGTGCTACCTTGTTAGCATCCGTGCTAACATCCGTGCTAACTTGTTTTTCCACGTTGCCACAACCTAAATGTATGGTGCACAAATCAGAAGCTGCTGCAGAGGCCTCTGAGTCGACGGTAAAAGGACAAACAGCGGTCACCCTAACGTCAGATATCAACGGTTTTGTAATTCTATCTAAAGGAGAGAGAGGTATTTAATATCATTTTTTTGTTAGATGATCCTCAGAAACTTAAAGTTGTTCTTTATGGAGTTGGAAGAGATGCAAATACATCTACTTAATGGATCATTGGTGCAAAGCTAAACACAGTCTGCAAAAAAAACGCTAATGGACTCAGACCTGAACTTTCACAGCCACATTAAAGTCAACAATATCAACAGCCTTTTACCATCTAAAAAACATTGCCAAAATCAAAAATATAGTGTCTAAACCAGACTTGGAGAGACTGATCTATGCATTTGTCTCCAGCAGGTTAGACTACTGCAATGGCCTGCTCACTGGTCTCTCTAAACGAGCTGTTAAACAACTACAGAACATTCAGAACGCTGCAGCTCGAGTCCTGACCAGAACCAGAAAATATGACCATATTAGTCCAGTGCTCATGTCTCTGCACTAGCTTCCTGTCACTCAGAGAATAGACTTTAAAACAGCTTTACTTGTGTACAAGTCTCTTCATGGTCTAGCACCAAAATACATCTATGACATGTTAGAGCCATACGAGCCATCTAGGACCCTAAGAACCTCAGGAACTGGTCTCCTGCAGGTGCCCAGAGTCAGGACTAAACATGGTGAAGCTACATTCCAGTTTTCTGCAGCTAAAATCTGAAACAGTCTTCCAGAGAATGTGAGACAGGCCTCAACGCTGACAATGTTTAAGACCAGGCTGAAAACAGTTCTGTTTAACCGTGCATATGAAAACTGAAAGTATCTTATCTACACTCTTCACTCTTTTTTAAATTAATGATGAATTCTATGTTTTATGATTTTCCTTTTGTGATTTTATGTATGTTTTGCTCTCCTTTTGTGATTTTGTGTAACTGTAAAGCACTTTGAATTGTCCTGTGTATGAATTGTGCTCTACAAATAAACTTGCCTTGCCTTGTTAGCATCCGTGCTAACATCTGTCCTAACTTGTTAGCATCCGTGCTAACTTGTTAGCATCCGTGCTGACTTGTTAGCATCCGTGCTAACCTGTTAGCATAACTTGTTAGCATCTGTGCTAACATCCGTGCTAACTTGTTAGCATCCGTGCTAACATCTGTCCTAACTTGTTAGCATCCGTGCTAACTTGTTAGCATCCGTGCTGACTTGTTAGCATCCGTGCTAACCTGTTAGCATAACTTGTTAGCATCTGTGCTAACATCCGTGCTAACTTGTTAGCATCCGTGCTAACCTGTTAGCATCCGTGCTAACCTGTTAGCATCCGTGCTAACATCCGTGCTAACTTGTTAGCATCCGTGCTAACACCCGTGCTAACTTGTTAGCATCCGTGCTAACTTGTTAGCATCCGTGCTACCTTGTTAGCATCCGTGCTAACATCCGTGCTAACTTGTTTTTCCACGTTGCCACAACCTAAATGTATGGTGCACAAATCAGAAGCTGCTGCAGAGGCCTCTGAGTCGACGGTAAAAGGACAAACAGCGGTCACCCTAACTTCAGATATCAACGGTTTTGTAATTCTATCTAAAGGAGAGAGGTATTTAATATCATTTTTTTGCTAGATGATCCTCAGAAACTTAAAGTTGTTCTTAATGGAGTTGGAAGAGATGCAAATACATCTACTTAATGGATCATTGGTGCAAAGCTAAACACAGTCTGCAAAAAAAACGCTAATGGACTCAGACCTGAACTTTCACAGCCACATTAAAGTCAACAATATCAACAGCCTTTTACCATCTAAAAAACATTGCCAAAATCAAAAATATAGTGTCTAAACCAGACTTGGAATGACTGATCCATGCATTTGTCTCCAGCAGGTTAGACAACTGCAATGGCCTGCTCACTGGTCTCTCTAAACGAGCTGTTAAACAACTACAGAACATTCAGAACGCTGCAGCTCGAGTCCTGACCAGAACCAGAAAATATGACCATATTAGTCCAGTGCTCATGTCTCTGCACTAGCTTCCTGTCCCTCAGAGAATAGACTTTAAAACAGCTTTACTTGTGTACAAGTCTCTTCATGGTCTAGCACCAAAATACGCTGACAATGTTGAAGACCAGGCTGAAAACAGTTCTGTTTAACCGTGCATATGAAAACTGAAAGTATCTTATCTACACTCTTCACTCTTTTTTAAATTAATGATGAATTCTATGTTTTATGATTTTCCTTTTGTGATTTTATGTATGTTTTGCTCTCCTTTTGTGATTTTGTGTAACTGTAAAGCACTTTGAATTGTCCTGTGTATGAATTGTGCTCTACAAATAAACTTGCCTTGCCTTGCCTTGTTAGCATCCGTGCTAACATCCGTGCTAACTTGTTAGCATCCGTGCTAACATTTGTGCTAACTTGTTAGCATCCATGCTAACTTGTTAGCATCCGTGCTAACATCCGTGCTAACTTGTTAGCATCCGTGCTAACTTGTTAGCATCAGTGCTAACCTGTTAGCATAACTTGTTAGCATCCGTGCTAACTTGTTAGCATCAGTGCTAACCTGTTAGCATAACTTGTTAGCATCCGTGCTAACATCCGTGCTAACTTGTTAGCATCCGTGCTAACTTGTTAGCATCCGTGCTAACATCCATGCAACTTGTTAGCATCCGTGCTAACATCCATGCAACTTGTTAGCGTCCGTGCTAACTTGTAAGCATCCGTGCTAACATCCGTGCTAACTTGTTTTTCCACGTTGCCACAACCTAAATGTATGGTGCACAAATCAGAAGCTGCTGCAGAGGCCTCTGAGTCGACGGTAAAAGGACAAACAGCGGTCACCCTAACGTCAGATATCAACGGTTTTGTAATTCTATCTAAAGGAGAGAGAGGTATTTAATATCATTTTTTTGTTAGATGATCCTCAGAAACTTAAAGTTGTTCTTTATGGAGTTGGAAGAGATGCAAATACATCTACTTAATGGATCATTGGTGCAAAGCTAAACACAGTCTGCAAAAAAAACGCTAATGGACTCAGACCTGAACTTTCACAGCCACATTAAAGTCAACAATATCAACAGCCTTTTACCATCTAAAAAACATTGCCAAAATCAAAAATATAGTGTCTAAACCAGACTTGGAGAGACTGATCTATGCATTTGTCTCCAGCAGGTTAGACTACTGCAATGGCCTGCTCACTGGTCTCTCTAAACGAGCTGTTAAACAACTACAGAACATTCAGAACGCTGCAGCTCGAGTCCTGACCAGAACCAGAAAATATGACCATATTAGTCCAGTGCTCATGTCTCTGCACTAGCTTCCTGTCACTCAGAGAATAGACTTTAAAACAGCTTTACTTGTGTACAAGTCTCTTCATGGTCTAGCACCAAAATACATCTATGACATGTTAGAGCCATACGAGCCATCTAGGACCCTAAGAACCTCAGGAACTGGTCTCCTGCAGGTGCCCAGAGTCAGGACTAAACATGGTGAAGCTACATTCCAGTTTTCTGCAGCTAAAATCTGGAACAGTCTTCCAGAGAATGTGAGACAGGCCTCAACGCTGACAATGTTTAAGACCAGGCTGAAAACAGTTCTGTTTAACCGTGCATATGAAAACTGAAAGTATCTTATCTACACTCTTCACTCTTTTTTAAATTAATGATGAATTCTATGTTTTATGATTTTCCTTTTGTGATTTTATGTATGTTTTGCTCTCCTTTTGTGATTTTGTGTAACTGTAAAGCACTTTGAATTGTCCTGTGTATGAATTGTGCTCTACAAATAAACTTGCCTTGCCTTGCCTTGTTAGCATCCGTGCTAACATCTGTCCTAACTTGTTAGCATCCGTGCTAACTTGTTAGCATCCGTGCTGACTTGTTAGCATCCGTGCTAACCTGTTAGCATAACTTGTTAGCGTCTGTGCTAACATCCGTGCTAACTTGTTAGCATCCGTGCTAACATCTGTCCTAACTTGTTAGCATCCGTGCTAACTTGTTAGCATCCGTGCTGACTTGTTAGCATCCGTGCTGACTTGTTAGCATCCGTGCTAACCTGTTAGCATAACTTGTTAGCATCTGTGCTAACATCCGTGCTAACCTGTTAGCATCCGTGCTAACCTGTTAGCATCCGTGCTAACCTGTTAGCATCCGTGCTAACATCCGTGCTAACTTGTTAGCATCCGTGCTAACACCCGTGCTAACTTGTTAGCATCCGTGCTAACCTGTTAGCATCCGTGCTAACCTGTTAGCATAACTTGTTAGCATCCGTGCTAACTTGTTAGCATCCGTGCTACCTTGTTAGCATCCGTGCTAACATCCGTGCTAACTTGTTTTTCCACGTTGCCACAACCTAAATGTATGGTGCACAAATCAGAAGCTGCTGCAGAGGCCTCTGAGTCGACGGTAAAAGGACAAACAGCGGTCACCCTAACTTCAGATATCAACGGTTTTGTAATTCTATCTAAAGGAGAGAGGTATTTAATATCATTTTTTTGCTAGATGATCCTCAGAAACTTAAAGTTGTTCTTAATGGAGTTGGAAGAGATGCAAATACATCTACTTAATGGATGATTGGTGCAAAGCTAAACACAGTCTGCAAAAAAAACGCGAATGGACTCAGACCTGAACTTTCACAGCCACATTAAAGTCAACAATATCAACAGCCTTTTACCATCTAAAAAACATTGCCAAAATCAAAAATATAGTGTCTAAACCAGACTTGGAATGACTGATCCATGCATTTGTCTCCAGCAGGTTAGACAACTGCAATGGCCTGCTCACTGGTCTCTCTAAACGAGCTGTTAAACAACTACAGAACATTCAGAACGCTGCAGCTCGAGTCCTGACCAGAACCAGAAAATATGACCATATTAGTCCAGTGCTCATGTCTCTGCACTAGCTTCCTGTCCCTCAGAGAATAGACTTTAAAACAGCTTTACTTGTGTACAAGTCTCTTCATGGTCTAGCACCAAAATACGCTGACAATGTTGAAGACCAGGCTGAAAACAGTACTGTTTAACCGTGCATATGAAAACTGAAAGTATCTTATCTACACTCTTCACTCTTTTTTAAATTAATGATGAATTCTATGTTTTATGATTTTCCTTTTGTGATTTTATGTATGTTTTGCTCTCCTTTTGTGATTTTGTGTAACTGTAAAGCACTTTGAATTGTCCTGTGTATGAATTGTGCTCTACAAATAAACTTGCCTTGCCTTGCCTTGTTAGCATCCGTGCTAACATCCGTGCTAACTTGTTAGCATCCGTGCTAACATCTGTGCTAACTTGTTAGCATCCGTGCTAACTTGTTAGCATCCGTGCTAACATCCGTGCTAACTTGTTAGCATCCGTGCTAACTTGTTAGCATCAGTGCTAACTTGTTAGCATCAGTGCTAACCTGTTAGCATAACTTGTTAGCATCCGTGCTAACATCCGTGCTAACTTGTTAGCATCCGTGCTAACTTGTTAGCATCCGTGCTAACATCCATGCAACTTGTTAGCATCCGTGCTAACATCCATGCAACTTGTTAGCGTCCGTGCTAACTTGTAAGCATCCGTGCTAACATCCGTGCTAACTTGTTTTTCCACGTTGCCACAACCTAAATGTATGGTGCACAAATCAGAAGCTGCTGCAGAGGCCTCTGAGTCGACGGTAAAAGGACAAACAGCGGTCACCCTAACGTCAGATATCAACGGTTTTGTAATTCTATCTAAAGGAGAGAGAGGTATTTAATATCATTTTTTTGTTAGATGATCCTCAGAAACTTAAAGTTGTTCTTTATGGAGTTGGAAGAGATGCAAATACATCTACTTAATGGATCATTGGTGCAAAGCTAAACACAGTCTGCAAAAAAAACGCTAATGGACTCAGACCTGAACTTTCACAGCCACATTAAAGTCAACAATATCAACAGCCTTTTACCATCTAAAAAACATTGCCAAAATCAAAAATATAGTGTCTAAACCAGACTTGGAGAGACTGATCTATGCATTTGTCTCCAGCAGGTTAGACTACTGCAATGGCCTGCTCACTGGTCTCTCTAAACGAGCTGTTAAACAACTACAGAACATTCAGAACGCTGCAGCTCGAGTCCTGACCAGAACCAGAAAATATGACCATATTAGTCCAGTGCTCATGTCTCTGCACTAGCTTCCTGTCACTCAGAGAATAGACTTTAAAACAGCTTTACTTGTGTACAAGTCTCTTCATGGTCTAGCACCAAAATACATCTATGACATGTTAGAGCCATACGAGCCATCTAGGACCCTAAGAACCTCAGGAACTGGTCTCCTGCAGGTGCCCAGAGTCAGGACTAAACATGGTGAAGCTACATTCCAGTTTTCTGCAGCTAAAATCTGGAACAGTCTTCCAGAGAATGTGAGACAGGCCTCAACGCTGACAATGTTTAAGACCAGGCTGAAAACAGTTCTGTTTAACCGTGCATATGAAAACTGAAAGTATCTTATCTACACTCTTCACTCTTTTTTAAATTAATGATGAATTCTATGTTTTATGATTTTCCTTTTGTGATTTTATGTATGTTTTGCTCTCCTTTTGTGATTTTGTGTAACTGTAAAGCACTTTGAATTGTCCTGTGTATGAATTGTGCTCTACAAATAAACTTGCCTTGCCTTGCCTTGTTAGCATCCGTGCTAACATCCGTGCTAACTTGTTAGCATCCGTGCTAACATCTGTGCTAACTTGTTAGCATCCGTGCTAACTTGTTAGCATCCGTGCTAACATCCGTGCTAACTTGTTAGCATCCGTGCTAACTTGTTAGCATCAGTGCTAACCTGTTAGCATAACTTGTTAGCATCCGTGCTAACATCCGTGCAAAGTTGTTAGCATCCGTGCTAACATCTGTGCTAACTTGTTAGCATCCGTGCTAACTTGTTAGCATCCGTGCTAACTTGTTAGCATCATTGCTAACATCCGTGCTAACTTGTTAGCATCCGTGCTAACTTGTTAGCATCAGTGCTAACCTGTTAGCATAACTTGTTAGCATCCGTGCTAACATCCGTGCTAACTTGTTAGCATCCGTGCTAACTTGTTAGCATCCGTGCTAACATCCATGCAACTTGTTAGCATCCGTGCTAACATCCATGCAACTTGTTAGCGTCCGTGCTAACTTGTAAGCATCCGTGCTAACATCCGTGCTAACTTGTTTTTCCACGTTGCCACAACCTAAATGTATGGTGCACAAATCAGAAGCTGCTGCAGAGGCCTCTGAGTCGACGGTAAAAGGACAAACAGCGGTCACCCTAACGTCAGATATCAACGGTTTTGTAATTCTATCTAAAGGAGAGAGAGGTATTTAATATCATTTTTTTGTTAGATGATCCTCAGAAACTTAAAGTTGTTCTTTATGGAGTTGGAAGAGATGCAAATACATCTACTTAATGGATCATTGGTGCAAAGCACTTTGAATTGTCCTGTGTATGAATTGTGCTCTACAAATAAACTTGCCTTGCCTTGCCTTGTTAGCATCCGTGCTAACATCCGTGCTAACTTGTTAGCATCCGTGCTAACATCTGTGCTAACTTGTTAGCATCCGTGCTAACTTGTTAGCATCCGTGCTAACATCCGTGCTAACTTGTTAGCATCCGTGCTAACTTGTTAGCATCAGTGCTAACCTGTTAGCATAACTTGTTAGCATCCGTGCTAACATCCGTGCTAACTTGTTAGCATCCGTGCTAACATCTGTGCTAACTTGTTAGCATCCGTGCTAACTTGTTAGCATCCGTGCTAACTTGTTAGCATCCGTGCTAACATCCGTGCTAACTTGTTAGCATCCGTGCTAACTTGTTAGCATCAGTGCTAACCTGTTAGCATAACTTGTTAGCATCCGTGCTAACATCCGTGCTAACTTGTTAGCATCCGTGCTAACTTGTTAGCATCCGTGCTAACATCCATGCAACTTGTTAGCATCCGTGCTAACATCCAGGCAACTTGTTAGCGTCCGTGCTAACTTGTAAGCATCCGTGCTAACATCCGTGCTAACTTGTTTTTCCACGTTGCCACAACCTAAATGTATGGTGCACAAATCAGAAGCTGCTGCAGAGGCCTCTGAGTCGACGGTAAAAGGACAAACAGCGGTCACCCTAACGTCAGATATCAACGGTTTTGTAATTCTATCTAAAGGAGAGAGAGGTATTTAATATCATTTTTTTGTTAGATGATCCTCAGAAACTTAAAGTTGTTCTTTATGGAGTTGGAAGAGATGCAAATACATCTACTTAATGGATCATTGGTGCAAAGCTAAACACAGTCTGCAAAAAAAACGCTAATGGACTCAGACCTGAACTTTCACAGCCACATTAAAGTCAACAATATCAACAGCCTTTTACCATCTAAAAAACATTGCCAAAATCAAAAATATAGTGTCTAAACCAGACTTGGAGAGACTGATCTATGCATTTGTCTCCAGCAGGTTAGACTACTGCAATGGCCTGCTCACTGGTCTCTCTAAACGAGCTGTTAAACAACTACAGAACATTCAGAACGCTGCAGCTCGAGTCCTGACCAGAACCAGAAAATATGACCATATTAGTCCAGTGCTCATGTCTCTGCACTAGCTTCCTGTCACTCAGAGAATAGACTTTAAAACAGCTTTACTTGTGTACAAGTCTCTTCATGGTCTAGCACCAAAATACATCTATGACATGTTAGAGCCATACGAGCCATCTAGGACCCTAAGAACCTCAGGAACTGGTCTCCTGCAGGTGCCCAGAGTCAGGACTAAACATGGTGAAGCTACATTCCAGTTTTCTGCAGCTAAAATCTGGAACAGTCTTCCAGAGAATGTGAGACAGGCCTCAACGCTGACAATGTTTAAGACCAGGCTGAAAACAGTTCTGTTTAACCGTGCATATGAAAACTGAAAGTATCTTATCTACACTCTTCACTCTTTTTTAAATTAATGATGAATTCTATGTTTTATGATTTTCCTTTTGTGATTTTATGTATGTTTTGCTCTCCTTTTGTGATTTTGTGTAACTGTAAAGCACTTTGAATTGTCCTGTGTATGAATTGTGCTCTACAAATAAACTTGCCTTGCCTTGCCTTGTTAGCATCCGTGCTAACATCTGTCCTAACTTGTTAGCATCCGTGCTAACTTGTTAGCATCCGTGCTGACTTGTTAGCATCCGTGCTAACCTGTTAGCATAACTTGTTAGCATCTGTGCTAACATCCGTGCTAACTTGTTAGCATCCGTGCTAACATCTGTCCTAACTTGTTAGCATCCGTGCTAACTTGTTAGCATCCGTGCTGACTTGTTAGCATCCGTGCTAACCTGTTAGCATAACTTGTTAGCATCTGTGCTAACATCCGTGCTAACTTGTTAGCATCCGTGCTAACCTGTTAGCATCCGTGCTAACCTGTTAGCATCCGTGCTAACTTGTTAGCATCCGTGCTAACTTGTTAGCATCCGTGCTAACATCCGTGCTAACTTGTTAGCATCCGTGCTAACTTGTTAGCATCCGTGCTAACATCCATGCAACTTGTTAGCATCCGTGCTAACATCCAGGCAACTTGTTAGCGTCCGTGCTAACTTGTAAGCATCCGTGCTAACATCCGTGCTAACTTGTTTTTCCACGTTGCCACAACCTAAATGTATGGTGCACAAATCAGAAGCTGCTGCAGAGGCCTCTGAGTCGACGGTAAAAGGACAAACAGCGGTCACCCTAACGTCAGATATCAACGGTTTTGTAATTCTATCTAAAGGAGAGAGAGGTATTTAATATCATTTTTTTGTTAGATGATCCTCAGAAACTTAAAGTTGTTCTTTATGGAGTTGGAAGAGATGCAAATACATCTACTTAATGGATCATTGGTGCAAAGCTAAACACAGTCTGCAAAAAAAACGCTAATGGACTCAGACCTGAACTTTCACAGCCACATTAAAGTCAACAATATCAACAGCCTTTTACCATCTAAAAAACATTGCCAAAATCAAAAATATAGTGTCTAAACCAGACTTGGAGAGACTGATCTATGCATTTGTCTCCAGCAGGTTAGACTACTGCAATGGCCTGCTCACTGGTCTCTCTAAACGAGCTGTTAAACAACTACAGAACATTCAGAACGCTGCAGCTCGAGTCCTGACCAGAACCAGAAAATATGACCATATTAGTCCAGTGCTCATGTCTCTGCACTAGCTTCCTGTCACTCAGAGAATAGACTTTAAAACAGCTTTACTTGTGTACAAGTCTCTTCATGGTCTAGCACCAAAATACATCTATGACATGTTAGAGCCATACGAGCCATCTAGGACCCTAAGAACCTCAGGAACTGGTCTCCTGCAGGTGCCCAGAGTCAGGACTAAACATGGTGAAGCTACATTCCAGTTTTCTGCAGCTAAAATCTGGAACAGTCTTCCAGAGAATGTGAGACAGGCCTCAACGCTGACAATGTTTAAGACCAGGCTGAAAACAGTTCTGTTTAACCGTGCATATGAAAACTGAAAGTATCTTATCTACACTCTTCACTCTTTTTTAAATTAATGATGAATTCTATGTTTTATGATTTTCCTTTTGTGATTTTATGTATGTTTTGCTCTCCTTTTGTGATTTTGTGTAACTGTAAAGCACTTTGAATTGTCCTGTGTATGAATTGTGCTCTACAAATAAACTTGCCTTGCCTTGCCTTGTTAGCATCCGTGCTAACATCTGTCCTAACTTGTTAGCATCCGTGCTAACTTGTTAGCATCCGTGCTGACTTGTTAGCATCCGTGCTAACCTGTTAGCATAACTTGTTAGCATCTGTGCTAACATCCGTGCTAACTTGTTAGCATCCGTGCTAACATCTGTCCTAACTTGTTAGCATCCGTGCTAACTTGTTAGCATCCGTGCTGACTTGTTAGCATCCGTGCTAACCTGTTAGCATAACTTGTTAGCATCTGTGCTAACATCCGTGCTAACTTGTTAGCATCCGTGCTAACCTGTTAGCATCCGTGCTAACCTGTTAGCATCCGTGCTAACCTGTTAGCATCCGTGCTAACATCCGTGCTAACTTGTTAGCATCCGTGCTAACACCCGTGCTAACTTGTTAGCATCCGTGCTAACCTGTTAGCATCCGTGCTAACCTGTTAGCATAACTTGTTAGCATCCGTGCTAACTTGTTAGCATCCGTGCTACCTTGTTAGCATCCGTGCTAACATCCGTGCTAACTTGTTTTTCCACGTTGCCACAACCTAAATGTATGGTGCACAAATCAGAAGCTGCTGCAGAGGCCTCTGAGTCGACGGTAAAAGGACAAACAGCGGTCACCCTAACTTCAGATATCAACGGTTTTGTAATTCTATCTAAAGGAGAGAGGTATTTAATATCATTTTTTTGCTAGATGATCCT
The DNA here is from genome assembly GCA_036785175.1 of Eupleurogrammus muticus. Taxonomy (NCBI): domain Eukaryota; kingdom Metazoa; phylum Chordata; class Actinopteri; order Scombriformes; family Trichiuridae; genus Eupleurogrammus; species Eupleurogrammus muticus. The sequence goes on from JAYKQN010000007.1 coordinate 2,154,032, forward strand.
CAGAAACTTAAAGTTGTTCTTAATGGAGTTGGAAGAGATGCAAATACATCTACTTAATGGATCATTGGTGCAAAGCTAAACACAGTCTGCAAAAAAAACGCTAATGGACTCAGACCTGAACTTTCACAGCCACATTAAAGTCAACAATATCAACAGCCTTTTACCATCTAAAAAACATTGCCAAAATCAAAAATATAGTGTCTAAACCAGACTTGGAATGACTGATCCATGCATTTGTCTCCAGCAGGTTAGACAACTGCAATGGCCTGCTCACTGGTCTCTCTAAACGAGCTGTTAAACAACTACAGAACATTCAGAACGCTGCAGCTCGAGTCCTGACCAGAACCAGAAAATATGACCATATTAGTCCAGTGCTCATGTCTCTGCACTAGCTTCCTGTCCCTCAGAGAATAGACTTTAAAACAGCTTTACTTGTGTACAAGTCTCTTCATGGTCTAGCACCAAAATACGCTGACAATGTTGAAGACCAGGCTGAAAACAGTTCTGTTTAACCGTGCATATGAAAACTGAAAGTATCTTATCTACACTCTTCACTCTTTTTTAAATTAATGATGAATTCTATGTTTTATGATTTTCCTTTTGTGATTTTATGTATGTTTTGCTCTCCTTTTGTGATTTTGTGTAACTGTAAAGCACTTTGAATTGTCCTGTGTATGAATTGTGCTCTACAAATAAACTTGCCTTGCCTTGCCTTGTTAGCATCCGTGCTAACATCCGTGCTAACTTGTTAGCATCCGTGCTAACATCTGTGCTAACTTGTTAGCATCCGTGCTAACTTGTTAGCATCCGTGCTAACATCCGTGCTAACTTGTTAGCATCCGTGCTAACTTGTTAGCATCAGTGCTAACCTGTTAGCATAACTTGTTAGCATCCGTGCTAACATCCGTGCTAACTTGTTAGCATCCGTGCTAACATCTGTGCTAACTTGTTAGCATCCGTGCTAACTTGTTAGCATCCGTGCTAACTTGTTAGCATCCGTGCTAACATCCATGCAACTTGTTAGCATCCGTGCTAACATCCAGGCAACTTGTTAGCGTCCGTGCTAACTTGTAAGCATCCGTGCTAACATCCGTGCTAACTTGTTAGCATCCGTGCTAACTTGTTAGCATCAGTGCTAACCTGTTAGCATAACTTGTTAGCATCCGTGCTAACATCCGTGCTAACTTGTTAGCATCCGTGCTAACATCTGTGCTAACTTGTTAGCATCCGTGCTAACTTGTTAGCATCCGTGCTAACTTGTTAGCATCCGTGCTAACTTGTTAGCATCCGTGCTAACCTGTTAGCATCCGTGCTAACCTGTTAGCATAACTTGTTAGCATCCGTGCTAACTTGTTAGCATCCGTGCTACCTTGTTAGCATCCGTGCTAACATCCGTGCTAACTTGTTTTTCCACGTTGCCACAACCTAAATGTATGGTGCACAAATCAGAAGCTGCTGCAGAGGCCTCTGAGTCGACGGTAAAAGGACAAACAGCGGTCACCCTAACTTCAGATATCAACGGTTTTGTAATTCTATCTAAAGGAGAGAGGTATTTAATATCATTTTTTTGCTAGATGATCCTCAGAAACTTAAAGTTGTTCTTAATGGAGTTGGAAGAGATGCAAATACATCTACTTAATGGATCATTGGTGCAAAGCTAAACACAGTCTGCAAAAAAAACGCTAATGGACTCAGACCTGAACTTTCACAGCCACATTAAAGTCAACAATATCAACAGCCTTTTACCATCTAAAAAACATTGCCAAAATCAAAAATATAGTGTCTAAACCAGACTTGGAATGACTGATCCATGCATTTGTCTCCAGCAGGTTAGACAACTGCAATGGCCTGCTCACTGGTCTCTCTAAACGAGCTGTTAAACAACTACAGAACATTCAGAACGCTGCAGCTCGAGTCCTGACCAGAACCAGAAAATATGACCATATTAGTCCAGTGCTCATGTCTCTGCACTAGCTTCCTGTCCCTCAGAGAATAGACTTTAAAACAGCTTTACTTGTGTACAAGTCTCTTCATGGTCTAGCACCAAAATACGCTGACAATGTTGAAGACCAGGCTGAAAACAGTTCTGTTTAACCGTGCATATGAAAACTGAAAGTATCTTATCTACACTCTTCACTCTTTTTTAAATTAATGATGAATTCTATGTTTTATGATTTTCCTTTTGTGATTTTATGTATGTTTTGCTCTCCTTTTGTGATTTTGTGTAACTGTAAAGCACTTTGAATTGTCCTGTGTATGAATTGTGCTCTACAAATAAACTTGCCTTGCCTTGCCTTGTTAGCATCCGTGCTAACATCCGTGCTAACTTGTTAGCATCCGTGCTAACATCTGTGCTAACTTGTTAGCATCCGTGCTAACTTGTTAGCATCCGTGCTAACATCCGTGCTAACTTGTTAGCATCCGTGCTAACTTGTTAGCATCAGTGCTAACCTGTTAGCATAACTTGTTAGCATCCGTGCTAACATCCGTGCTAACTTGTTAGCATCCGTGCTAACATCTGTGCTAACTTGTTAGCATCCGTGCTAACTTGTTAGCATCCGTGCTAACTTGTTAGCATCCGTGCTAACATCCATGCAACTTGTTAGCATCCGTGCTAACATCCAGGCAACTTGTTAGCGTCCGTGCTAACTTGTAAGCATCCGTGCTAACATCCGTGCTAACTTGTTAGCATCCGTGCTAACTTGTTAGCATCAGTGCTAACCTGTTAGCATAACTTGTTAGCATCCGTGCTAACATCCGTGCTAACTTGTTAGCATCCGTGCTAACATCTGTGCTAACTTGTTAGCATCCGTGCTAACTTGTTAGCATCCGTGCTAACTTGTTAGCATCCGTGCTAACCTGTTAGCATAACTTGTTAGCATCCGTGCTAACTTGTTAGCATCCATGCTACCTTGTTAGCATCCGTGCTAACATCCGTGCTAACTTGTTTTTCCACGTTGCCACAACCTAAATGTATGGTGCACAAATCAGAAGCTGCTGCAGAGGCCTCTGAGTCGACGGTAAAAGGACAAACAGCGGCCACCCTAACTTCAGATATCAACGGTTTTGTAATTCTATCTAAAGGAGAGAGAGGTATTTAATATCATTTTTTTGCTAGATGATCCTCAGAAACTTAAAGTTGTTCTTTATGGAGTTGGAAGAGATGCAAATACATCTACTTAATGGATCATTGGTGCAAAGCTAAACACAGTCTGCAAAAAAAACGCTAATGGACTCAGACCTGAACTTTCACAGCCACATTAAAGTCAACAATATCAACAGCCTTTTACCATCTAAAAAACATTGCCAAAATCAAAAATATAGTGTCTAAACCAGACTTGGAATGACTGATCCATGCATTTGTCTCCAGCAGGTTAGACAACTGCAATGGCCTGCTCACTGGTCTCTCTAAACGAGCTGTTAAACAACTACAGAACATTCAGAACGCTGCAGCTCGAGTCCTGACCAGAACCAGAAAATATGACCATATTAGTCCAGTGCTCATGTCTCTGCACTAGCTTCCTGTCCCTCAGAGAATAGACTTTAAAACAGCTTTACTTGTGTACAAGTCTCTTCATGGTCTAGCACCAAAATATGCTGACAATGTTGAAGACCAGGCTGAAAACAGTTCTGTTTAACCGTGCATATGAAAACTGAAAGTATCTTATCTACACTCTTCACTCTTTTTTAAATTAATGATGAATTCTATGTTTTATGATTTTCCTTTTGTGATTTTATGTATGTTTTGCTCTCCTTTTGTGATTTTGTGTAACTGTAAAGCACTTTGAATTGTCCTGTGTATGAATTGTGCTCTACAAATAAACTTGCCTTGCCTTGCCTTGTTAGCATCCGTGCTAACATCCGTGCTAACTTGTTAGCATCCGTGCTAACATCTGTGCTAACTTGTTAGCATCCGTGCTAACTTGTTAGCATCCGTGCTAACATCCGTGCTAACTTGTTAGCATCCGTGCTAACTTGTTAGCATCAGTGCTAACCTGTTAGCATAACTTGTTAGCATCCGTGCTAACATCCGTGCTAACTTGTTAGCATCCGTGCTAACATCTGTGCTAACTTGTTAGCATCCGTGCTAACTTGTTAGCATCCGTGCTAACTTGTTAGCATCCGTGCTAACATCCATGCAACTTGTTAGCATCCGTGCTAACATCCAGGCAACTTGTTAGCGTCCGTGCTAACTTGTAAGCATCCGTGCTAACATCCGTGCTAACTTGTTAGCATCCGTGCTAACTTGTTAGCATCAGTGCTAACCTGTTAGCATAACTTGTTAGCATCCGTGCTAACATCCGTGCTAACTTGTTAGCATCCGTGCTAACATCTGTGCTAACTTGTTAGCATCCGTGCTAACTTGTTAGCATCCGTGCTAACTTGTTAGCATCCGTGCTAACACCCGTGCTAACTTGTTAGCATCCGTGCTAACATCTGTGCTAACTTGTTTTTCCACGTTGCCACAACCTAAATGTATGGTGCACAAATCAGAAGCTGCTGCAGAGGCCTCTGAGTCGACGGTAAAAGGACAAACAGCGGCCACCCTAACTTCAGATATCAACGGTTTTGTAATTCTATCTAAAGGAGAGAGAGGTATTTAATATCATTTTTTTGCTAGATGATCCTCAGAAACTTAAAGTTGTTCTTTATGGAGTTGGAAGAGATGCAAATACATCTACTTAATGGATCATTGGTGCAAAGCTAAACACAGTCTGCAAAAAAAACGCTAATGGATTCAGACCTGAACTTTCACAGCCACATTAAAGTCAACAATATCAACAGCCTTTTACCATCTAAAAAACATTGCCAAAATCAAAAATATAGTGTCTAAACCAGACTTGGAGAGACTGATCTATGCATTTGTCTCCAGCAGGTTAGACTACTGCAATGGCCTGCTCACTGGTCTCTCTAAACGAGCTGTTAAACAACTACAGAACATTCAGAACGCTGCAGCTCGAGTCCTGACCAGAACCAGAAAATATGACCATATTAGTCCAGTGCTCATGTCTCTGCACTAGCTTCCTGTCACTCAGAGAATAGACTTTAAAACAGCTTTACTTGTGTACAAGTCTCTTCATGGTCTAGCACCAAAATACATCTATGACATGTTAGAGCCATACGAGCCATCTAGGACCCTAAGAACCTCAGGAACTGGTCTCCTGCAGGTGCCCAGAGTCAGGACTAAACATGGTGAAGCTACATTCCAGTTTTCTGCAACTAAAATCTGGAACAGTCTTCCAGAGAATGTGAGACAGGCCTCAACGCTGACAATGTTTAAGACCAGGCTGAAAACAGTTCTGTTTAACCGTGCATATGAAAACTGAAAGTATCTTATCTACACTCTTCACGTCACTGCTGCTGTCTAGGATGTAAAGGGCCTCTGCGTTGCTACCACTCACTTTAAACCCAACTGGAGGTCCAGGGAGGATGTGATCTCTGCAAAACCAATCTGTACTGTCACATCACGTAGACTAAAACAGAGAGGGACAGTCAGAGTGTCTGAGCAGAGAAATCTAATCCATATTCCATGTAAGAAGTTAGAGCCCAACCCAGCCCAGGAAACTCAGATCAGAATCAAACATGCTGTACTCAATGTCAGATCTTTAAATAACAAATCTTTCTTGATTAATAATTTTATTTCTTCTAATGATCTTGATTTTATGTTCTTAACCGAGACGTGGCTTGATAATAGTACAGGTAATGCAGTCCTGATTGAGTCTACTCCACCTCACTATACCTTTGAGTTTGAAACACGACAAAACCAAAGAGGTGGGGGCGTTTGTAGCATTTTCAGGGAGAATATAGTCACCCACAAATTGTCATTTGGGTTGTTTTCCTCATTTGAGTATGTGTCTGTCAGAATGGAGCTAAAACAAGCGTCCATAGTTTATGTCACCATCTACAAGCCACCTCAGAATTGTTTTATTGATGATTTTTCAGAACTACTTTCAGTTTTGTGCACTGAATTTGACCATTTTGTTGTAACAGGTGATTTAAATGTACATGTGGATGTAGCCAGCGACAGACAAGCTAAAGAACTCAATGCTGTCCTTGAAATGTTTGGTCTAACTCAGCATGTGACCGAGCCCACTCACAGCAGAGGGCACACACTGGATGTGCTCATTACTAAGGGGGTTACTGTTTCAAATGTTAATGTCATGGATGTCGCATTATCTGATCATTTTTGTTTGTTCTTTGACCTGTCTGTTACACCAAAGCCGGCAGCTGGGCCAAAAAAGGTTCGAAGAAGACTCATAAATGACAAAACAAGGGCACAGTTTATGGAAATGGTTGCTTTTGAAAATACCACTGGTTCTAATGTTGATGATCTGTGGAACTCCTATACATCGAGTGTTTTAAATGTCTTGGACACTGTTGCCCCTTTCAAGGTTAGAGAGGTTAAAAACAGGCAAAAGGCACCATGGAGAAATGATGACTCAGTCAGGGCACAAAAGAGAGAGTGCCGGGGAGCCGAACGGAAATGGCGCAAATCAAAACTCCAGGTTGATCTAGAGATCTATAAAAAGAAGTTATGCATGTTTAACCAGACTTTGAAAAAATCAAGGGAGAGATATTTCTCTGAAATCATCACCAACTGCAATGGTAACGCTCGAGTTCTGTTTGCTACAGTAAACAGATTAACAAACCCTCCAGCTTCACTGCCCTTAGAACTAATTTCTACATCAAAGTGCAATGAGTTTGCGAAATTCTTTAGTGATAAAGTTCAGAGTATTAAGAATGCAATCATTTCCACCACACAGATAATAACCCTTCATCCACCTAAACACCTCGAGCTGACACGTTTCACTCCTGTTACTGACAGAACAGTCGAAGAGATCATCTCAGGTCTGAGTTCATCCACATGCTGCCTTGATGAGTTACCCACTGGATTTCTAAAGTCTGTGTTGAACAGCTTATTAGTAGAAGTTACTAATCTAGTTAACATCTCATTGGAGACAGGAACATTTCCAAAAGCCCTGAAAACCGTGGTTATTAAGCCTCTACTAAAGAAGAGCAGTCTTGATGCCACAGTTTTAAACAACTACCGTCCCATATCAAACCTGCCATTCTTGGGTAAAGTCCTCGAAAAAGTTGTTTATCGGCAGCTAAGTAACTTTCTCCTATCTCACAACGCTTTTGATACTTTCCAGTCTGGTTTTCGACCTCACCATAGCACTGAGACAGCTCTGATCAAGGTGATAAATGACATCCGCCTGAACACAGATGCAGGCAGAGTCTCAGTCTTAGTTCTGCTGGACCTGAGCGCTGCCTTTGACACTGTGGACCATGATATTCTTTTACAGAGGCTGGAGAACTGGCTGGGAATCTCTGGTCCTACTCTAAACTGGTTTAAGTCGTATCTTGAGGACAGAACTTACTTTGTTGAAATTGGAAATTGCATTTCAGACAAAATGTCTGTGACCTGTGGTGTTCCCCAGGGCTCAATCCTGGGGCCCCTCCTGTTCAATTTGTACATGCTTCCGTTAGGCCAACTAATACGCAGCAACAATGTGTCTTACCACAACTATGCAGACGACACTCAGATCTATGTGTCTCTGACAGCAGGTGAACATGGGCCTGTGGATTCACTCTGTCGCTGTATTGAACAAATCACTGTGTGGATGCAAAACAACTTTCTCCAGCTAAACTCAGAAAAAACTGAAATAATTGTCTTTGGGCCACTGAAGCCAAGAGAACGTGTAATCAGTCACCTTCAGTCTCGTTCTCTACAACCAAAAACACAGGTTAGAAATCTAGGGGTGCTAATGGACTCAGACCTGAACTTTCACAGCCACATAAAGTCAACAATATCAACAGCCTTTTACCATCTAAAAAACATTGCCAAAATCAAAAATATAGTGTCTAAACCAGACTTGGAGAGACTGATCCATGCATTTGTCTCCAGCAGGTTAGACTACTGCAATGGCCTGCTCACTGGTCTCTCTAAACGAGCTGTTAAACAACTACAGAACATTCAGAACGCTGCAGCTCGAGTCCTGACTAGAACCAGAAAATATGACCATATTAGTCCAGTGCTCATGTCTCTGCACTGGCTTCCTGTCACTCAGAGAATAGACTTTAAAACAGCTTTACTTGTGTACAAGTCTCTTCATGGTCTAGCACCAAAATACATCTATGACATGTTAGAGCCATACGAGCCATCTAGGACCCTGAGAACCTCAGGGACTGGTCTCCTGCAGGTGCCCAGAGTCAGGACTAAACATGGTGAAGCTACATTCCAGTTTTCTGCAGCTAAAATCTGGAACAGTCTTCCAGAGAATGTGAGACAGGCCTCAACGCTGACAATGTTTAAGACCAGGCTGAAAACAGTTCTGTTTAACCGTGCATATGAAAACTGAAAGTATCTTATCTACACTCTTCACTCTTTTTAAATTATTGATGAATTCTATGTTTTATGATTTTCCTTTTGTGATTTTGTGTAACTGTAAAGCACTTTGAATTGCCCTGTGTATGAATTGTGCTCTACAAATAAACTTGCCTTGCCTTGCCTTGCCTTTTTTAAATTAATGATGAATTCTATGTTTTATGATTTTCCTTTTGTGATTTTATGTATGTTTTGCTCTCCTTTTGTGATTTTGTGTAACTGTAAAGCACTTTGAATTGTCCTGTGTATGAATTGTGCTCTACAAATAAACTTGCCTTGCCTTGCCTTGTTAGCATCCATGCTAACATCCGTGCTAACTTGTTAGCATCCGTGCTAACTTGTTAGCATCCGTGCTAACCTGTTAGCATCCGTGCTAACATCCGTGCTAACTTGTTAGCATCCATGCTAACACCCGTGCTAACTTGTTAGCATCCGTGCTAACCTGTTAGCATCCGTGCTAACCTGTTAGCATAACTTGTTAGCATCCGTGCTAACTTGTTAGCATCCGTGCTAACATCCGTGCTAACTTGTTTTTCCACGTTGCCACAACCTAAATGTATGGTGCACAAATCAGAAGCTGCTGCAGAGGCCTCTGAGTCGACGGTAAAAGGACAAACAGCGGTCACCCTAACTTCAGATATCAACGGTTTTGTAATTCTATCTAAAGGAGAGAGGTATTTAATATCATTTTTTTGCTAGATGATCCTCAGAAACTTAAAGTTGTTCTTAATGGAGTTGGAAGAGATGCAAATACATCTACTTAATGGATCATTGGTGCAAAGCTAAACACAGTCTGCAAAAAAAACGCTAATGGACTCAGACCTGAACTTTCACAGCCACATTAAAGTCAACAATATCAACAGCCTTTTACCATCTAAAAAACATTGCCAAAATCAAAAATATAGTGTCTAAACCAGACTTGGAATGACTGATCCATGCATTTGTCTCCAGCAGGTTAGACAACTGCAATGGCCTGCTCACTGGTCTCTCTAAACAAGCTGTTAAACAACTACAGAACATTCAGAACGCTGCAGCTCGAGTCCTGACCAGAACCAGAAAATATGACCATATTAGTCCAGTGCTCATGTCTCTGCACTAGCTTCCTGTCCCTCAGAGAATAGACTTTAAAACAGCTTTACTTGTGTACAAGTCTCTTCATGGTCTAGCACCAAAATACATCTGACATGTTAGAGCCATACGAGCCATCTAGGACCCTGAGAACCTCAGGAACTGGTCTCCTGCAGGTGCCCAGAGTCAGGACTAAACATGGTGAAGCTACATTCCAGTTTTCTGCAGCTAAAATCTGGAACAGTCTTCCAGAGAATGTGAGACAGGCCTCAACGCTGACAATGTTTAAGACCAGGCTGAAAACAGTTCTGTTTAACTGTGCATATGAAAACTGAAAGTATCTTATCTACACTCTTCACTCTTTTTTAAATTAATGATGAATTCTATGTTTTATGATTTTCCTTTTGTGATTTTACGTATGTTTTGCACTCCTTTTGTGATTTTGTGTAACTGTAAAGCACTTTGAATTGTCCTGTGTATGAATTGTGCTCTACAAATAAACTTGCCTTGTCTTGCCTTGTTAGCATCCGTGCTAACATCCGTGCTAACTTGTTAGTATCCGTGCTAACTTGTTAACATCCTTGCTAACATCCGTGCTAACTTGTTAGCATCCGTGCTAACCTGTTAGCATAACTTGTTAGCATCCGTGCTAACATCCGTGCTAACTTGTTAGCATCTGTGCTAACCTGTTAGCATAACTTGTTAGCATCCGTGCTAACCTGTTAGCATACCTTGTTAGCATCCGTGCTAACATCCATGCTAACTTGTTAGCATCCGTGCTAACATCCGTGCTAACTTTTTAGCATCCATGCTAACATCCGTGCTAACTTGTTAGCAGCCGTGCTGGCATGCGTGCTAAAATCCTTGCTAACTTGTTAGCATCCATGCTAACATCCGTGCTAACTTGTTAGCATCCGTGCTAACATCCGTGCTAACTTGTTAGCATCCGTGCTAACATCCGTGCTAACTTGTTTTTCCACGTTGCCACAACCTAAATGTATGGTGCACAAATCAGAAGCTGCTGCAGAGGCCTCAGCCCCAGCGGTCACCCTCACGTCAGATATCAACGGTTTTGTAATTCTATCTAAAGGAGAGAGAGGTATTTAATATCATTTTTTGTTAGATGATCCTCAGAAACTTAAAGTTGTTCTTTATGGAGTTGGGAGAGATGCAAATACATCTACTTAATGGATCATTGGTGCAAAGCTAAACACAGTCTGCAAGAAAAACGCTAATGGACTCAGACCTGAACTTTCACAGCCACATTAAAGTCAACAATATCAACAGCCTTTTACCATCTAAAAAACATTGCCAAAATCAAAAATATAGTGTCTAAACCAGACTTGGAGAGACTGATCCATGCATTCGTCTCCAGCAGGTTAGACTACTGCAATGGCCTGCTCACTGGTCTCTCTAAACGAGCTGTTAAACAACTACAGAACATTCAGAACGCTGCAGCTCAAGTCCTGACTAGAACCAGAAAATATGACCATATTAGTCCAGTGCTCATGTCTCTGCACTAGCTTCCTGTCCCTCAGAGAATAGACTTTAAAACAGCTTTACTTGTGTACAAGTCTCTTCATGGTCTAGCACCAAAATACATCTGACATGTTAGAGCCATACGAGCCATCTAGGACCCTGAGAACCTCAGGAACTGGTCTCCTGCAGGTGCCCAGAGTCAGGACTAAACATGGTGAAGCTACATTCCAGTTTTCTGCAGCTAAAATCTGGAACAGTCTTCCAGAGAATGTGAGACAGGCCTCAACGCTGACAATGTTTAAGACCAGGCTGAAAACAGTTCTGTTTAACTGTGCATATGAAAACTGAAAGTATCTTATCTACACTCTTCACTCTTTTTTAAATTAATGATGAATTCTATGTTTAATGATTTTCCTTTTGTGATTTTACGTATGTTTTGCACTCCTTTTGTGATTTTGTGTAACTGTAAAGCACTTTGAATTGTCCTGTGTATGAATTGTGCTCTACAAATAAACTTGCCTTGTCTTGCCTTGTTAGCATCCGTGCTAACATCCGTGCTAACTTGTTAGTATCCGTGCTAACTTGTTAACATCCTTGCTAACATCCGTGCTAACTTGTTAGCATCCGTGCTAACCTGTTAGCATAACTTGTTAGCATCCGTGCTAACATCCGTGCTAACTTGTTAGCATCTGTGCTAACCTGTTAGCATAACTTGTTAGCATCCGTGCTAACCTGTTAGCATACCTTGTTAGCATCCGTGCTAACATCCGTGCTAACTTGTTAGCATCCGTGCTAACATCCGTGCTTACTTGTTAGCATCCGTGGTAACCTGTTAGCATAACTTGTTAGCATCCGTGTTAACATCCGTGCTAACTTGTTAGCATCCGTGCTAACCTGTTAGCATAACTTGTTAGCATCCGTGTTAACATCCGTGCTAACTTGTTAGCATCCGTGCTAACCTGTTAGCATCCGTGCTAACCTGTTAGCATCCGTGCTAACCTGTTAGCATAACTTGTTAGCATCCATGCTAACTTGTTAGCATCCGTGCTAACATCCATGCTAACTTGTTAGCATCCGTGCTAACATCCGTGCTAACTTTTTAGCATCCATGCTAACATCCGTGCTAACTTGTTAGCATCCGTGCTGGCATGCGTGCTAAAATCCTTGCTAACTTGTTAGCATCCATGCTAACATCCGTGCTAACTTGTTAGCATCCGTGCTAACATCCGTGCTAACTTGTTAGCATCCGTGCTAACATCCGTGCTAACTTGTTTTTCCACGTTGCCACAACCTAAATGTATGGTGCACAAATCAGAAGCTGCTGCAGAGGCCTCAGCCCCAGCGGTCACCCTCACGTCAGATATCAACGGTTTTGTAATTCTATCTAAAGGAGAGAGAGGTATTTAATATCATTTTTTGTTAGATGATCCTCAGAAACTTAAAGTTGTTCTTTATGGAGTTGGGAGAGATGCAAATACATCTACTTAATGGATCATTGGTGCAAAGCTAAACACAGTCTGCAAGAAAAACGCTAATGGACTCAGACCTGAACTTTCATAGCCACATTAAAGTCAACAATATCAACAGCCTTTTACCATCTAAAAAACATTGCCAAAATCAAAAATATAGTGTCTAAACCAGACTTGGAGAGACTGATCCATGCATTTGTCTCCAGCAGGTTAGACTACTGCAATGGCCTGCTCACTGGTCTCTCTAAACGAGCTGTTAAACAACTACAGAACATTCAGAACGCTGCAGCTCGAGTCCTGACTAGAACCAGAAAATATGACCATATTAGTCCAGTGCTCATGTCTCTGCACTAGCTTCCTGTCACTCAGAGAATAGACTTTAAAACAGCTTTACTTGTGTACAAGTCTCTTCATGGTCTAGCACCAAAATACATCTATGACATGTTAGAGCCATACGAGCCATCTAGGACCCTGAGAACCTCAGGGACTGGTCTCCTGCAGGTGCCCAGAGTCAGGACTAAACATGGTGAAGCTACATTCCAGTTTTCTGCAGCTAAAATCTGGAACAGTCTTCCAGAGAATGTGAGACAGGCCTCAACGCTGACAATGTTTAAGACCAGGCTGAAAACAGTTCTGTTTAACCGTGCATATGAAAACTGAAAGTATCTTATCTACACTCTTCACTCCTTTTTAAATTAATGATGAATTCTATGTTTTATGATTTTCCTTTTGTGATTTTATGTATGTTTTGCTCTCCTTTTGTGATTTTGTGTAACTGTAAAGCACTTTGAATTGTCCTGTGTATGAATTGTGCTCTACAAATAAACTTGCCTTGCATGTGGGTCCTGGTTTTTGTTCCAACCAAAAACCTGGACCCACACGGTCCTCCAGGACCTGAGTTTAGATAAGATAAGATAAGATATGACTTTATTGATCCCACAACGGGGAAATTTGCTTGTTACTGCAGCGTACAGAATAAAGAAAAAGAAAATAAAATAAAAGCTATAAACAATAAAAATACACAACACTATGTACAAAACTCATTTGTTAATCAGCGTACACAGTATGCATTATGGACATAAGAATGGAAAAAAATACTAGTAAATAGTAGTAGTAGTAGTAGTAGTAGTAGAGTTTGACACATGTGCTTTAGTCAGTTAATTAATGAATTTAAATAATTTAAAAAGTGTGTTTCAGGTTGGACTTCACCCATATCGCCAAATGGATGCAACACACACGCACAAAGTCTTAATAATAATTAATTAATTAACATTTTGTTTCTATGCAACAAAATCTGAAAAGAACCTTGAAGGTTTGGAGGTGGACAATGCTGGTCCTAGAGGTCCACTGTGGGTCCAGGTTTTTGTTCCAACCAGGCAGCAACACCTGATTCTACTAATCAACCATTAGAGCTCTTGCTGAGGACCTTTATCAGTAGAATCAGGTGTTACTGCCTGGTTGGAACAAAAACCTGGACCCCCAGTGGACCTCCAGGACCAGCATTGCCCGTCCCTGCCCTAGATCTTAACTTGTCTGATAAAAGAACAATTTTAAACTCATTACGTGATAATCGTCAGCTCAGAAGGGAAGTGCTCCATTAAAGCATTTTAGACTAAAGGTCAATTTGTCACGAGAATGTGAGGGTCAACATGAAAATAATTCTGCAAGTCAGTATGAACAAGAACATCATACATTCTATACCTACAGTTGGAATTATAGTCAAAATGATTATTCCTGATTATTACTGGAGAAGATCCTAATAAAAAATAGCATCTTAGTGATTATCTTGAAACACAGTGCTGTTAGCATTAATTACATGTATTGCAATACTGCAGATTGTTGAGTTGAGATGAATTAATAATTTCACTTATTCCTACTATATCAAAGAACTTCTTACACAATCTTCTTTTACAAATTTCTTTATGGAAGAATCAGAGAGGCTTGTTCTGTCAAACAGGAACTTAGAGAGACTCTGACCCTGAGTTATGAAGTTATCGCCATCACCAGAGACTTTCAACTTGTTGGTTCTTGGCAGCTTTTTCCTCAGTTCCAAAAACTCTCTCTTGCAACTTCTGAGTAAGAGTTTTCAAATGCCGCTGATATCATTCTGTATTTTGTAATTCCTGTGGTATCAGAATGGAAGTGAAAGCAGCAGACTGATGGGTTTCATTCTCAGCAGAAGTGACGCTTCAGTGCTTCAGTCCAGCTGTCCAGTTGGACTAATTTAACATTTTATTTCTTTTATTTAGTCCACAATACATCTTTGTGCTGAAATAAAGAAATGCTGACTGTGGGCCTCACAAAGCATGTGGAAAAAAACGACGCCCCCCTCAGTCCCCCCCTCAGTTTGGCAAACTTCCTGGATGCCTATGGGGATGATGATTGTTATTTGATTCCATAGACGCTCAACAATTGAGAGAGAGTCCGAGTTTGCTTTTTGGCATAAAAACAAAGACATTTATTAGTTTCGGATCTGGAAAACTGTCAAATTCTACTCGTGCAAATCTATAACAATCAAATCATACACTTGTGGTGTATGCGATCACCTTCTGATCAATAATTTGACCTTTTTCGCTTCCTTTTAACTGAGCGTCTCCTGCTGTGGATAATTTATGTTTACTGTATATTTTATTTGGATTATAGAGTCTATTTTTCCTCTCTGTCAGCTCTGCTTTCTGCCGGCCAATGTTTCAGCAACCTCAGGAATCTCTGACTGTGTGGAAATCGGGACCATGTGTGTAAAACTCTCACACACACACACACACACACACACACACACACACACACACACACACACACACACACACACAAACACACACACACAGAAAGAGAGAGAGAGAGTTTGCTCTAATACTCTTTCCTGCTTCCTTTGCTAAGCTAATTCAATTTTTCCTCATTTGAGTGATCGTTAACTACCAAGTGTTTTTGTTTTTGTGGAATAGGAAAGAGGAGTCACGCGACCCGAGCTTCACATGTGGAGAAGTCATCAGAGCGAGAGCAGAGCAAATACACGGGAAAATAACCTGAAAGAGAAAAGGTTTAACGCAATGTCACGTAGAGAAACGTCAACATTCTGCACATTCGGCGTCTTTTGTTGTGTTCTTAAAGGGCTTTTGAAGAAAATACAACTGTTTGCGCAGCTTTGCTCCTTGTTTACACATTACTTATCAGCCAGTAGAATTCATACCTGCCCAGGTTCATTCACTCTCTGCCAGATACTGGATGTTTCCGTGGGCCTCTCTCTCACCTCTTGCTGATTTTCTGTATCTGATCCCAGTTTTCCACCTGTTGCCCATTTGGATTTTCTTCCTGTTGTCTGTGACTAAGTCAGATTTTATCACATTAGATGATTAAAAACATTGCTTCTGTGTTTGTGCTTTGCCTCCTGCTGCTCACACACACACACACACACACACACACACACACGCCAAGTAAGGTTTCAGTAAACATCAGATTTTTGGATCTGTGCTGAAACTCAGGGTTTCACATTCATAACTTTTAGTCACACAGGAGTTATACAACACGATGAAGTCACCACAGGAAGGTTTAAAGGACAGATTCACAATTGTCTTTAAACAAAACTCAAGATATGAACGGTGAGGTTTCCCCCATGTAATCACACATATAATACAGTAAGAAAAAGAGGAACTTTGGCACTAAAAGCTGAAATGTTGAAATATATGTACTTTATTTGCCTTATTTGGAAGCATGAACCCAACCACTAGTGTGAGTTCAAGGATAAAGAGATTAACAGTATGCTAGCGGCTCCTGCTGGTTGCAAAGCTCATTACACCCAATATAGTGGGATCAATATTTTTTTTTTTAGAAATGTGTCAGACTAACAAACAGGCTTCATGCAGACAGCTTCTGTTATAGTTTGTATTAGCAGAGCTTGTGTGAAGCGACAGGTGAACACATCTACACATTTAACATCACATGTTTATGCTTAAAGGTTAATCAGTCGTATTGATCAAGTGTTGACTTTTTACCTGCAAAGGTTTTATTGCACTTAGCAGTTATCTTCACCTGTCGTGCAGATGTCTCACTCATAAATTGCACAAATAGGCATGTTTCCTTTCATTGTCTTTTATTTCTTTTAACACAAAAGGACAATATTGGATTTGTAACAATGGTTGAGGTGTGGGTCAGAGTGTTGTCAAGGTGTTTGGGAATCCTGTGATGAAATTAACATGATCGCGCTAACATGTTTCAACATGAAAAATAAAAAACATCATGTAAAATCAAATCAATCAAATATCTCATATGTATGTATGTATGTATTTTTCATGTGTGTGTGTGTGTGCGTGTGTGTGTTTTATATCCTCAGGTCCTTGGGGTTCACCACCCTGCCAATGAAGAGCAGCGCCCCCGACGCTTCGTCCCGGATCAGGTACAGGAAGGGGCGGTCCACCCGGTACGACAGGCTGCTCGTCACCGGGCCGGTGCTGGGGTACTGTCTGCCCTCGGGTGCGGTTTCCATGACGACCTTCTGGTTGATGCTGCTGAGCTTGACGGGCTGATTAGAGATCTTCTCCAGGCCTGTGTTGGCGAGCCACTCGGAGAGACCTGCAGTGAGGCGGCTTAGGTTCAAAGTTGGAAACGAAGCAATTAACTGTGCACTGATATCAGTCTGAATATGTTTTTGCAGGAAATAACCTCAACTTCTTGTCTGAGCTTTGAACCAAGGGTGGGATGGTTCACAAAATCCACGACTTCCGGTTTGGAATATGTTGATATTTTGGGATCAACGTTGGTAAATCAATTATGTCTTCACCTAAGTTCTCTTTACCCAGCAGCATGGACCCTATCTGCACTAAACTTAGGTTCCTATGTCTAAATTATGTCTCTTCATACAGTGCAGGAATTACCATGTTGATGAAATGATTTTATAACGTGGCTCCAGTGTTTTAATCATCTGCAATCTGTCGCACTTTAGCCACCATCTTCCTTCCCGCAATCACCCTAGTTTTACTAAATGCAGCCACACTGCAGACCTATAAAATCCTGCTGAAGCATCTTCTAACTCCTACAAACCAAGTCTCTATATCAGGGATCGTTTTTGTTCCAACCAATGCAGTAACACACCTGATTCTACTAATGAAGATTAGATTAATGAAGGTCCTCAGCAAGGGCTCTAATGGTTGATTAGAAGAATCAGGTGTGTTTCTGCCTGGTTGGAACAAAAACCTGCACCCACACGGTCCTCCAGGACCTGAGTTTGACACGTGCTTTAGTCAGTAAATAACTAAATCAAATAACACTCGTCACTTTTCTCTACACACACATCCTGCAGCTTAAGTATGCATTAGCTATGTATGTGTACATGTGTGTATGTGCGTATATATATGTAAATATGTGTGTATGTGTATGTATGTAGGTATGTACATGCATGTATGTATGTATATATGCTTTGCTTATTCATTCTTTTTTCTTGCTATTTATTAGTATTTTTTCTCCATTCTATGTCCATAATGCATACTGTGTATGCTGATCAACAAATTCTACGAGTTTTGTACATAGTGTTGTGTATTTTTATTGTTTATAGCTTTTCTTTTCTTTTCTTTTCTTTACTCTGTACGCTGCAGTAACAAGCAAATTTCCCCGTTGTGGGATCAATAAAGTCTTATCTTATCTTATCTTATCTTATCTTATCTTAAAAAAGTGTGTATCAGGTTGGACTTCACCCATATCGCCAAATGGATGCAACACCTAGGTACAAAGTCTTAATAATAATTAATTAATTAATATTTTGTTTCTATGCAACAAAATCTTAAAGGAACCTTAAAGGCCATAAATCAGAGGTAGGCATTTCTGGTCCTGGAGGTCCACTGTGGGTGAAGGTTTTTGTTCCAACCAGGCAGTAACACCTGATTCTGCTAATTAACCATTAGAGCTCTTGCTGGGGACCTTTATTAGTAGAATCAGGTGTTACAGCCTGGTTGGAACAAAAACCTGCACCCACTGTGGCTCTCTAGGACCAGGTTTCCCTACCTTTGTACTATATGCTACACAAGCTACCCTTCTTCTTCCTTTTTTTGCTTACTACGAGCTGTTAACGTTAGGCACACCACCACCACCTGCTGATCTGGAGGGTAAATACATTGCTTATATGAAAAAAGCAGAATAAGAAAGTAGGAGCAGCTCATGATTACTTACTTGCATACATCTCATGGCTTTTGTTGGACAGTTGGAAAGTAATATATATATATTTTTTATCTTTGTAGTTTACTGTCATGGTCTTGTTGCCTCACCGAGGTCTCCGAGCAGCGGCAGCAGGTCCGTGGTGTAGCTGAGCTTCAGGGCGGGCAGCGTGAGGGTCACCTGGGCGGGGAGCAGCGTCATGGACAGGTCCTGCACGAACTCAGCGGTCAGGCTCTCCTCCAGCAGGGTCATGTTGGACGACACCTCGTCGGGCAGGAAGACGAACATGCTGACGTCGTTCTCCATCTGGATCTGAGCGATCTGGGGGATAGACACGCAGAATTCACGCTCTGAACACCGCTGTTTGTGGCGGTATCAGCACACAGGCTGACGTTCCAGAGTGGAAAACGCACCACGCAGCTCAAATCTGGGTCCACTCCCATCTTCACGGGGTAGTTACTCTGTTGCATCATGGGAACGCGGACGGGTGCTTTGCCGTACAGCTGGAAGTTCTCCATAGATCCACTGCCACCGAACCGAGTCAACCACTTCCCTGTTTTTACGAACAGAAAACTGATTACCGTCCACTTAAAAAAAAAACAAGACCAGACCCAACCTTCTTCTTATTCCTGTTAATTAGTTTTCTTTAAATATTAGGTTTTCTTGTTTTTTTTTGTACCTTTGAAGTAGGCGGCGGTCATGGCGTACACGCCTCCGTTTCGGGGGAGGGGCTTGGTGAGGCAGCGCTGCACCTTGCCGCCCGTCTCCTGGGTCAGCCAGGTGTTGATCTCCTTCAGGTCCTTGGAGCCCCCCTGCAGAGCTTTGGGCTGGACGCCGTACTGCTGCTGCACGAGCGAGGGGAACTCCGGCTTCAGGGTGAGTCCTGAAGTCACACACACACACACACACACACACACACACACACACACATACACAGATGGCTTAACCAGGGAGTTTAGAGATCAAATATAAAACATAAAACCGAGGATAAGGAAAGAGAATGAGCAAATGTTGACGCAATTTGATCAGAGACTGGATTGACTAAAGAAAATTATTGGCAAAATTATTAGTGAATTCTAATAGTAATAGTTTAGCATAGTAAATGTGTTACTTCTTAATGTTTTAGTTTGAGTCGGTCATGATTTTAGTTTGTGAGTCAATAAAATAAAAATATTATATTACATATATTTTAACATATGTATGATCAACTATCTGCTGAATCTAGAAATAGACAAATCCAGGTTGTAATAAGGAGATGTGATACTACTAATACTGTGAAAACAACCTTCATTCACAAACAATAAAAAAGTGCAATCTAATACATTCATATCTGCAATAAATTCTTATTTTATGTAGCTTATACATTTAAAGCTTTTGTAGTGTCAGGAAGATGACGATTCTTATTTTTCTTCTCCTAAAGCTTCTACTACCTCTGATTTATGAAATCTAACTCAAATCTCCTTTTAATTGTCATCTTCAGCCAAAAAATGACCTAAAAACCTGAAATGAGGCGTTGCTCCTAAATATTCTTATTTCATAATTAATCCTTATTACTTAATTTATGACAGAAATCAGAAATCATTTGCTGGGGTTATTGAGCTATGTTTAGGGAATGTCTCTGTGGTCCATTCTCATCTATTCTGGACGTATTCTACATGTTTTTGCCGGGTCGTGGACTCACGCCGTGCCAGGTAGAGGCGCGCCGCGCTGCTCAGGCCTTTCCCCGGCGCCCTGACTGAAGCCAGCAGGTCTTTCAGGGTGTTGTGGAGGTGGGGGTCCTGCAGGGTGTGGTACCTCAGGGCCCGGAGCAGCTGCCTCTGGGAATACTCAGACCCCCCTGAGGGTCAGAGGGGTCGTGTTAGCTGGGATTTCAAAGACGTTCCTGCATATATGCAGTCATAAGCAGTCAATGCACAGTTTAGTATTCTATCTAATCTAAATCACTGGAGATAGAGAGATAAAACATGTCTGAAAGAATGGAGAGAAACAGCTACAGCTACCATCATGACTTTGGAGATACTTCATAATGTAGACAGTGACCATTTTAAATATATATATATATATATATATATATATATATATATATATATATATATATATATATATATATATATATATATATATGTATATAAAAAATGTTTTATGTGTGTTTTTGCCTTTAAGTAGATGGTAAATAATGTTGAGATTATTCATTTCACTTTTACACAAAAAAATTGGTATTTACAAATTTGCAAAAACAGGCATAATGGTCAATAATAAGATATTGGTCAATAATAATATATATATTCCCCAGGACCCTAGATAGATAGGTAGGTATATATATATATATATATATATAGTTGAATGTGTTCTTCTTTTACATAGACACACAGAAGTGATGCAATGAAGCTGCAGCTGTTTATTTCTTTATTCTTTAGGGAGAGTTTAATAAATTATGCAATTGAGAACTTTGTCTTTGGGGGTTCTGTTCTCTGTTGTTTTATGTGATGTTCTCTGGATTTTCTCTGGATTTTGTGTGATATTGAATGATGAAATTATGTATTGGAAGCTAGTTTAATGCGTAACTGATCTGTTTGTTGGAGAGAGTTATTCAAAATAGTTTAGGCTTAACAATTCAAAATAAGCAGAGATTTCTGGCATTTGCTTCACTGTAAATTTTAAAGGGAAAAAAAAAAGGTCAATGGGATAAACATCTGTATGGTTATGTAATCACAGTCACAGTTCAAAGTGACTGATGCTGGATTAAACAAAGGAAAAGAACGGGAGGAGGAAAAATGTGTGTGAGAAAGCACTGAAAATAAACTAAGAACTCACCACCAAAGATGCATGTGAGAAATAAAACTAGTCATGTGACCGTGCCGACCACCTGACGAGCCCGTACACACCCCCAGTGGTTGAGTTTGCTTTTAGAGTGTGTGTTGGTGTCCTCACCCATGGACAGCTGCGTCAGCACCGCCGACACGCTGATGGGCGACAGGAACATGTTGGACGTGGCGTCGCGGCTCGCCAGAGCGCGGAACAGGTTGTAGCCAAAGTCCGAGGTGGCGGCGGCCATCTTTGTCGTGGGCGTGGTGAAGAGCTCCACATGTTCCTCCTCGGCGCCGGTCTCCTCTTCCCCCGTCTCCAAGCGGAACAGATCAGAGCGAAAGGCAAAGGGTTTGCAACACTACTGATTCATATTAGCCTGTTTAACTCTATGACAATATGAGACATGTGCGCTTATATACAGAACACAGGAGCCACTCCTTCCTTTCATCACTTTCCATTTAACACAGACTCCTTTAAGAAGAGGTCTGTGGACACGTTGGTACCTGAGCTTGGCAGAAACTCAGCACGACTCCAAACACCAGCAGGAAAGTTGTCTGCTTCATCCTGGAAAATAAACGCATAAAATGTCTTCAAACGATTCTGCACCTGACGTCTCTGTACAGACACCAAAACCTTTTTTTCCGTTCCTTTGATGGAGGAGATATAAACATTTTAATACTTTTCTTTTCCTTTTAACAGTATATGCTAAACTGGAAAATTCATCATTGTCATTGTTGGCTTAAGGAAATATTGCAGCAGAAAATTCCTGCTGCATAAAATCACTCTGTTGATTTCTTCAGGCAGGAAGTTAATCTGAAACATGCAGGGAAACAACAGAAAATATGTTGCAAAAAAAACATCTTCACCCTCAGTTTGTGGAGTCAGAAACTCTAAATAAACACTGCAATCAATTTAAATACTCTCACTATTTGTACAGTTGTAGAGGAACGGCACAAAATTACACAAACAGCTTAAGTTTCACTGCAAATCACGCGCTGCAGATGCTGATGGACATCATGCAGGTACCACGTCACCACGGTAAGAGGATCTGCAGGAAACAGCTTCAACAAACTCTGAGTCCGACTCTGATCTCTGAGCCAGGGAACCTGAGATTTCAAACTCAGGTTTGTCGATTTCATAAGAGAATAAAAAAAAAAAAAAACATCAATAGAGCTCCAATACTATTAGTCTCCATGGCAACAGCTAATTAAAAGGCAAAGCCTCTGTTTTAATAAAGTGGACATAGAGATAATTATCAATGAATATATGGAGTTTGCACATTCTTTTAAAAGAAAAAAAAGATCCCAAGTCAACAACAACTATTTATATTCAGAGTTCATTATGACTGAAGATGAAAAATACATTTAAAGATTTAACACAGACAGAAGACAGAAGGACATGGGTTTAAACTAATAATCTGAATCATTGATAATATGTTTATTGATTTGCACTGGACAAGGCGTCAAGCTTAAAATACATTAGATATGTTTACACATTTATTTGACTGTTGGCTCAGGAGTGTTTAGTGAGTTTATTTCTCAACAAATATCATAAACGTCAGACTATGAACCCATCCATCCATCCATCCATTTTCTATCCCGCTTATTCCCTTTCGGGGTCGCAGGGGTCTGCTGGAGCCTATCCCAGCGCATTTTATGGCGAGAGGCAGGGGGATACACCCCAGATGGTCGCCAGCCAATCGTGGGGCACACACACCATTCACACACCATTCACACACACACTCACACCTATGGGCAATTTAGATTTGCCAATTAACCTGAGCATGTTTTGTATTGTGGGAGGAAGCCGGAGTACCCGGTGAAAACCCACGCAGACACGGAGAGAACATGCAAACTCCACACAGAAAGGTCCCAGACCCAGGCCCCAAGGAGGTCTTGAACCTGCGACCTTCTTGCTGTGAGGCAACAGTGCTACCCACTGCTCCACCGTGTCGCCCCACTATGAACCCTATTAAAAAAAAAAAAAAGGTATATTCTGCATCTGCCTCGGGATTTTGCTAACTCACAAATGTTAAAATCCAATATTTTAGGGTATAGTACCAGATCATTATTCTCTGTTTAATGCTTCATACCAATTTTGTGATTTAAAGTTGAATCACACATTCTGTGTAATAAACCTGTCAGTGCAGGAGCTGCTGTAACAGTGAATTCACGCTGTGTAATGTTTGTATGTGAAGGCAAAAACTTCTGTTTAAGGAAATGATTAATGCACATTAAATCAGAAACTCTACAGCTTGAGTAACAAACCAAGAATCCAAGAATCAAAAGCACTGAACCAACCCTCAAAGAAAAGTGAAACTTAACAGGAACGTCTTCGGCCTACATCGGCGTGTGAAACGTCGACGTTCAGTGTTTCTGTGGTTTTGCAGAAACGTAAAAGTGTCATCGGTTTCCTCTGGAGCCTCAGATGGTACGAAAGGGAAAAAGGCTTCACGTTCTCACAGACTTGCTTTTGTTCTTCTAAACACATCTGGAGCTGATTCTCATGGTTTCAGACAAATCAGACATTTGAACCTCAGACCACACACACACACACACACACACACACACACGCACACACACACACACACACACACACACACACACACACACACACACACACACACACACACACACACACACACACACACACACATGCCTGATGGGAAACCCAGACACACCTTTCTCCCAAACCTCAGAGGAGATGATTTCCTTCTTCCCTTCTGCTCAGAACTTCTATTTTTTCCCCCTTTCCGTCATTTCTCAAAACTCACAAGAGTTTCTCAAAATGTGTCATCACGAAAAAAGATTTTCACTTTTACAATATGTGATGTGAAAACAAAAATGCTATCAAATCATATGCAGGTTTTAAACAGACACTTCTGATTCATTTAGTTTAATTAACCTTTAGTAAAAGTACCAATACAGCATATAAAAATACTCCATTACATAACAGTCAGGTATGAAGAATGTAGTGGAGTAGAAGTATAAAGGTGCATCACATGGAAAATAGAGTAAAAGTATCTCAAAATGTAAGTATGGTACCTAAGTTTAGTTAGTAACATGTATTTGATCATTTCATGACCCCCTCACATTAATCTGCTGACCTTTTAGAGGGGCCCGACCCCTAGGTTGGGAACCACTGGACTATATCATATAGAATAATAAATATATTATATTTATATAATATAAACCAATATTATACTGCAATACTTTATACCTACATCAAACTAATAATACATAAGTCAATACCTTTATTAGAATTTTTTAACACAAGAATAGTTATGGAGTATTTTTACATTACTATATCGGTATTATTGTTAAATAGATTATAAATTTAATTCTTAAATACAAGTCAGGGTGATGAATGTCATGCAACTTCCAGCCAAACTTCTGGTCCTTCTTCAGTTCGTATTCAAGGTGTGTAAACTGTGAACAGGCCTAATGGAGACCTGCAGAGTCCTGCACGGACTGAAGATGACAAGCTGATTAGCAGAGGACACATTTCCTGCAGGAACTTGTCTCGAAAACTTCTGTGGAATGTTTTTTGTTCTTTCTTTTTTTCTTTTTGTTGCATTGATTGGCCGCTCCGATATGCCATCAGGGATCTAAGTTTGGGTCGTGATCTCGAGATTATTCCACAGAGCTGCAGAAATGTTGGTTTTGGCACCAGATTCCTCACAACCCCGAGTGACCTCAGTGATTTTAAAAGGTTGCCTGGTTCCAAACCCATAAAAGCAAACTAATGCAGCATAGAAATCACAAACAAAGTATTTAATAAAATCCTCAAATATATCACACACAATGCTAATTAAAGAGCATTCAAAAAAAGAGAAAATTTAACGATTAGAGTGTGTTTAATTGGAGTACTGACCTGCTGGGAAAGCAGGACTATTATATAAACTGAGCAGTGGAACAGCAGCTGCCTGCTGTGTTGGCACATCAGCACAGCTGAGCTGGAAAAGCTGAAGCTCGACTGGAGAAGTTTCATCGCTCGTTTCATCAGTTAAAATACGCCTTTTTACTCTTTCTGACAGTTTTTGTATATGATGCTCTTTTAGGATATTTACTTGCTGTTTCAAATCAAACAGGCGAGTTTGTTTTCCTGCAGGCAACAGGGTCAAAAAAGACCCGAACTGGACTAAGTTAAAACTTTATCTCATAAAGAAATATAAAAGTTAATGCGTTTTTTTCTTACTTTTTTTGGATCGTTACACATCATAACTCTCTGCAGAATCATCAACCGTATGTGTGAGCTTTGTTTCGGTTCCTCAGCTGCAGCAGACACTCCAGACATCCTCCACAACCTAATCAACACTAAACCAATTTCACCCACGATCCGCTGCAGTTACAGTGAAAAGCAACAAAAAAGGGGGAAAAATCGCAACGTGTGCGTAAAAAGGCGCAGGGAGAGCGCACTCACCTCTCCTCCGGGACGGTCCACGTCGCTCAGGCTGATCCCCGCAGATCTCACGGCTTTTCTGCCGCTGACGCGCGCAGCTGGCGGAGCGCCGGCGGCGTCCCGCTGCTGCGGGAGCGGCGGGGACGAGCGGGAGGCTGCTGCCTCACACACCCGCAGGTTTATAAGGACTTATTCAGTGTTTGACCACCTTACTTCATCAATGTGTGCTAGGGTCATTTACAGAATATTATTAATGGTTATTATAATATATATTATTATTATTACAGTATATAGACATATAATGCAAAGCATAGTAAAAACATCAACAGGTGACACTGTAGTATGAAATATTAAAATACTCATAATACTTTTACTAACTTTTACCGATGCCTCACAATTACCCAGAACCACATTAGTAGCCTCCTGACTCCCTTATAGACGTCTCTATGAGACCCTTGGATCTGCAGTTTGGACCTGTGGAGATCTCATAGACCTTGGTCCCTCTTTGAGAAATCTTCTAGTTTTTCTTTTTTCTTGAACCATGCCTTACAGACAAAACTCGCCTCCTAGGCTCTGTATGGTCCCTAATGAGTTCCACCAATCAAAGCTTCCATTTAAATTAGTTTAGGTAGGAACTAATACAGGAACGTTCTCTTCTCTATGCCTTCTCAGCCACTGTGGTTCCACCAAGTAGGAAGGTTCCTGTGAAGGAACAAGCAGCAACAAGCAGAACCAGAAGAATGAAACCTATTATCCAATCACCACCTGAGATTCATTCAGGGCCATTCTTAGTATCTACTTTGAAGGTTCTTGTAAAGGTTCTTGCAAAGGTTCCTTCGAGGATGGTTCACGTGGTGGAAATAACGCACAAATGGGCCTAATGGTTGACTCTGTTAGACCTAAAGTGCTGGGTCGGCCTGGAAGGCTGAACTCAATCCATCAACACAGATAAAGGCACTTTGTGTCAACGTTTTATTTTCCCTGACATGATATCAAATTAAAATTGTCACACTAAATAAAACATCTGGAAAAAAAACAAAGGTCACTCAATATCATAATGTACAACTTGTAAAGAATATTTGTGTGAAAACTCATGTTTTCGGGGAATTTTATATATATATACTGTATATATGTGTATACTGTATACATGTGTGTGTGTGTGTGTGTGTGTGTGCAGTGCTCTCTTTATAGGCTGTAACACTCGTCTTGCATTGCAAGGCCTCATTTTTGCATTATGAACAGTCATTGAACACTGTATTTTAACATATTTAATACATCAGAAACCTGACATGTTTTTGCATGTTGAACTACAATGCCTGATCAACACTCCTCCACTGCACATCTGAATCTGCTTTAAAGGAACAGTTCAACATTATGAGAACTGAGCTTTTTTTTTTTCACCAGTTAGATATAACACGTTATATCACTCTCATGTCTGTTTATTCGTTTCCTTAGATTTTCTCATCTAACTCTTAGCCAGAAAGCAAATAAGCACATTTCCCAAAATGTCAAACAATTTCTTTCACAAAGTACAAATTCATACATCAGACGGGTACAAAGTTGTCTGGTTTGGAGCAGATTTCATTTTCTTGCGTCTTCTTCTTCCCACTGCTGCTCTCCAGTCCATTTACAGGCTGCAGTTGTTCCTCCTCACCAGCGGGGGCGCTGCACGGCCGCTTGCTGCTGTCGTCTGCTGGCTCCGTGTCGCAGCAGGACATGAGGTCGCTATCGCTTTTCCCGGCGTTCTCCGTCACAGGCTGGTCACTCATGGTGCTGTTTCTGTGGGGATCGTCGTTAAGCATGGGGTCGTTGTCGGGGGCGGGGTTTGTGACGACGCCCATGAAGAGGGGGGCGAGGGAGGCATCGTCGACGAGCGCGAAGAGGAAAGGGGAGTTGACGTGGAAAGAGTGAGAGAAAGAGCGTGTGGAGGTTACGGCGGTGGTGGCGGACGCCTCCACGCCTTCCTCGCTGAGTTCTATGGTGCTGGCGTGGCGGACACCCGTCACCTTCAGAGGCTGATCAGAAATTCCAGAGAGGTCAGGACCCGAGAACAGAGAACCGAGGCCTGAGGCACAACCAGAAAGAAAGAGAATAGGGGAGAGTTGATCCTTTAGCTTTTTGGAAGCCACATGTTTCTTTTAAATGTGTCTTTGGGCCACGTGAATATCCTCACCCATGCTGGTGAGTGCTTCCTGGAGCTCCTGGCGGTACTGTAGCTTCACTTTGGGTAATTTAACCACCATTGTTTTTTCCTGAGGTAGACGTCTGTAAAGGTCAGAGATGTTCAGTTTAGGAAGCACTGATGACACGTTTCCTCTGCCCAGCAAAGGCATGACGATTAAGAAGCTGGTGTTTCCCTTGAAGGGAAAACTGGCCACCTGGATGAGAGACAAGGAATTTGTTTTTATTTCAGTGTTTTTGATCATATGGACTGTCAATAGAATTAAAAGGTGAAGGGGGGAGAAGATAAGGGAAAAGCAATACAATGAGACATGAACCAGACACAACTATTTCCACTGAAACATTTGGACATCCCAGCAACATTTTCCAGGATCCTAAGGCATCTCCAAGTTAGATTGCATCTAAGTGGAAACTCGTGAGCCAAATTCAAATCTGTCCCTCAATAGAATGATCTATAATCCAGTATGATCTGGCTTTGCTCCAGAAAACTCCAGAAGGAGGTATCTCAGAGGAATCTTGATCAGTTTCCCAGACCATCACAAAAGCGCCTTTTTAAGAGGAAATGGTCTAACTCTTCATTTGGCCTCCAGGGCCAAGACCTTCTGCCCTGCAAAGGAAACTCATTCTGTCTGGTTGTATCAGACATCTCATTCTTTCAGTCACTACCCAAAGCTCACAACAACGGTTTGGACTATTAATCAGTGGTTCATTTGAGAACTCTTGTCAAGTGCAAAAATCGTTGTGTTTCCTGACAAAAAGGTGTCCATATTTTTTATGTATCCTTGTGTTGCCCATACATTTCACAAATATCACTTTTAATTCTCCAAAAGAACATTCCTGCCAAAATTTGGACTGATCTTGCTTAAGTGGGACATCTGCTAACTTTACAGGAGAGAGTGACGGAATAGATCCCAGATGCCCATATTTCTGTTTCTAATACATGCAATAAAATGAATATTCTACATTAATGTGTAAAACTCTTCAGGATAATTTTGATTCTGGCTAGGATCCCCAATGTACCCAGGACTGGTACCTGTGCTTCCAGTGCTGGGTCATCCAGCAGGCGGAGTGGGTACTGGGCAGACTTCATCATGTCCACTGACACTGAGTTCTGGTTGTCCAGGTAGAATCTTCCCTTAAAGGTCTCAAGTGGATCAAATCGTGTCTTCCATTCACCTGACAAACACATTGTAGAGAAGATGTTTTTTTTCCATAAAGGGAACTATGGACTGAAGAATGCTCAGCTTTGCAGATGATGTCCTCATCTTTAATGTGCTATATTGCAGTATCAAGAAAATATGAAGATCAGTGTTTCCAGGTCTAAGAGCACATGGCTCTTTCCCCAAATATGCAAGACTGTTCAGTCCAGCTAATGGAGAAAACTCCTTACACTTGAGTTACTTACTGCTTGTTGGGGTTGTTTTACCAGAGATCATAATGCTTAACTCAAGATATGAAGACTTGGATCAAATTAGTCACTCTCAAGTTTCGAGGTTTGGTCTTGTTCAACATGAAAAGGAGGTTGGTGCTTTGAGATGACCTTGATATTGAGAAGCTACTCCTCAACTGGAGTGACTCTAAAGTCACACAAACATCACCTTGCAAGTAATCCAAAGTAAATATATCTTCACAGGAGCGGTGAAGTAGACTTTGTCCATGTCGCCATTGAAGTCAAGTCATGTCAAGTCAGAAACTAGAAAGATGAAATGGACCTAAACATCATCTCTATTTTATTCTATTCTGTTCAGTTTTTATGTTGTCCTCAATATGACCATATTGCGTGGTGTTTGGTAGAATAGTTCACCTTTGAAGTAAACAGCGTTGATGAGCATAAGCACCACATCATGTGGAATTCGGTCCAGGAAGTTGGGGATGTGCCCATTGGTGACATTATCCACCCAATGATTGATCTCCTCCAAAGACGGCAGGGGAATGGGCTGAGATTTGTACCTAAAGTGGGAAAAAATGTTTAGATAATTAGATTTTAGATTTGATGATTTGTCTGCACCTTCCAACGCCATTATAACTATATCACATGATTTCATATTTCTACAGCTGCCAGGGGGTGATATCACTTGAATGTACCCATCTGCTATTTTGAGTCATTCTGTCATTTTTCTACAAAATACAGTTGTTAAATGTATGCAGGATGCTCAAAATTGACATGAGCACTCCACTGAAAAGTCCCTGCATTCAACATGTGTTTTTATAACCTGAATGTGGTTCATACCTGGCCAGAGAATCCTTAACAAAAGACGATTTCAGTTTAAGTCCTGAGACATAGAGACATGACATGGAGATATGGAGAGAAAAAAATGGAATTGAATACATCTTTACAATAAATTGTAATTCTTAGGAACCACCTTCTCATCATTCATGACCACCACTCACCTGGTTTGAGGTACATGCGTGTTGCCACATCCATGTTGCTGAAATGAGGTACAAGGCCTCCCAGTATATGATGGTAACATGGCAGACTTTGGGCATGAAGGCTCTTTAGCAGCAGCTCCTCTGTCACACTGCAAGCACCTGCAGGAAAAAAATATATATTTTTTTGAAGGAATCTGCAGGAACAGATGATGGTTGACAGCATAAAATGAGCAGCCTTTACAAATTTAGGCTATACCAAGTAGTGATAACAGTTTTTTAATCAATGGATTCATCTTCCATATGAACATTTTAGTAAGACTTGACTCACCTAAGGTGAGATGTGCAAGGGCAAAGGCCAGACTTAGAGGTGATAGGACAATATTTGGCTGCTGTGGACCAACGGGAAGATTTTCTAGGAGCTGTAAACCGAGCCGCTCTATGGCGCTGCCTATCGCCCGTCGTTCCTCGGGACTGAACACCTGTCTTCCTTCACAGCCGTCACCCTTCTCCTCTGACTCCTTGTCTTTTTCCACGGAAAACGAGGCATCGGGAGCTCCTGGAGTCAGCTTGGGCTCCTCCTGGAGACAGGAGGACAGACAGGGCTGACTTTCTAAAGGTGTGAGGTCACATCAAGAACAAAAGAGCAAACTAAGAATTCCCCTTTAGTTTTACTAGACTGAGGTTCTTCTTACAGTCAGTCCGAGACAGCAGAGACAAAACAAGAGGAGAAGAGTACACAACTTCATTTCCAAACCACCAGCCTGAAAAACAGAGGAACATCATTAGTAGCAAAGAGTGTTTCACTTTATTCTAGATTATTATGGAATATATCATGGAAATATGAGAGAAATAGAAATATATTTTGGTTCATGTTCAAATGGATGATTCAGTCAATATGTAGGATGATTATACAAAAAGAGTGGCAGCTTGAGAACTCAAACAGGCACAGCATACATGGTAAGGTCAGGATGGTGTCAGTATACTTTCTTGGTAATCAATTACTATAGCAACCATTAGCCAATCACTGCTGACTACAATCAAGCTTAATTTTTTTGACAGAATCGCGTTGCTCATTGCGTGCCCTCCACTTACTTCCTGCAACCCTCCACCATAAAAACACTTTAGTATCGATCTTTTCTGGCTAACGATTATTTTTGTTATTTGTGCACCCAAACTTTCTTTTTCGTCTTTTTCCGAATAGTTAGTGAGGAAGCAAACCTAGCTTGATGTGGCTACCATTTTTGTAACATTAGCAAATCATGTGACTTTATGCAAGGTATTTTCCATTTTGACATATACAGGAAAAGAAAAAGTTGAAAAAGGTTGCTTGACTGCTATTGGAGGACAGAGAGAATAGGGGCGGGGCTTAACGAGGGTCAATAGTATCTATGCATCTGTCCATTTAGTAAAGTCACTTGAGGTTTCAGATTAGGGCAGCTTTGTTTACCGGGGGACTAAAGGTTACTGTTTCAGAACCTTGTTTTGGCTGAGCTGCAATACACTGAATACACAGAACATAATGCACTGAACTCCATGAACTATAGGAATCCATCGCCACTGCATAAGACTCAACTTTATGCTCCTCTACACAAACCTTATCGGTGGATCGCGCTGCATCTTCCCAATCTGAGAGCAATTCAACACAGTTTGGAAACGACGAATTATTTTAGCAGAGCTACAGACGGTTTGCGGCGCAGAACGCGGTTGAAAGGTCTTTCGGGTGAAATCAAAGATGGTCGGAACTCACCTGGCCTGTGTCTGAGGCGAAGGAACAAAACAGGACTAACGGATGAGATGGAACTATTAAGAGTAAAGGCAGATGTTGTCAGCGCACTCTCGGCTGGACCGCGTAGTGCCTGGACTCGACAACCGCTGCCCCCCAGTTGGCTGGTTAATTATCAACCCTGGCCCGATCATGGCTGCAGTCATGTAACAATAAAGAGACAGAGAGGCTGTTATAAGGTTCTAAGTAAAGTCTTCAAACGCTTTAGAAATGAACCGAACCTCAGGGGATCAGAACCAATCACGTTCATTAATTGGCAACTCAACGTAAACTGGTTTATCTCCAAAAAGGAAGTTTCTGACTTCAGCCAAAAATACTGTCACTTGTCATTTCGCATATTAGAACATTTCGTCTTATTTGAAAATGCTAAAAATACCATTACAATTGACAACAAGTACCTCAGTCATTGACTTAATATCTACACTTATCATGTAATAATTCTAATTAATTAGAATTCTAACAATTAGAAACATTATTTTAAAGCCACAATATAGCTTATATTAAGTCTTAATTATGATATAGTATGCATATTAGTGTGGTTATACTAAGACATAGCTGCAGTTCATAATTATGACCTTTCAAGTCCCAAATTTAAACTTGGGTTACTACACCATCAAACTAAAATAATCCATAAATCTGAGCTAAACTACACCAAAGCTATATTAAAACTAATCCAAACTGTAATGATAACCAACAAATTACACAACAGGCCCAAATTAACTAAAATAAAGTATAACAGAGTTAAATAAAGTTACACTAAAGCACACAACTAAACTACATTATATTACAGCCTAAAACAAAAGTAAATTGAATGATGTGAGCTAACTAAAGAACACATATATGAAAGCTTAGCTAAATTTCTGAGAAACCAGTTGTGTTGTGGAGGCTGATTTAAATACACACCAAAGTACAGTGTAAAACAAAGCTGAACCGTCACTACCAGTAGTTTCACACTGTATTTTTTCAGCGAATCGTCCTCCAGTTTCGTGGCTCATTGGCTCCGGCACATACATTCAGCAGAGGGAGTGGGCGTATTTGACTTGTTGTGACCGCTGGGTTGAAGCTGAACGCCCCCACAAACGCCGCTCTGTCACAAACAGGATCCCTCGGTCCCCTTGATCCTCCTGTTTTACCCACCGAACGGCCACTGAACACTGTGAATCTTCTAAACCCTTTATTTAAAAAAAGAAAACATATTACGGGGTTAAACAACCTACAGTGTAATTAAATAATCTGCTCATTTATGAGGGTAAACTTTGTTCAATCAACATAGTAGCACAGAAAAAGTTAGTTTCTGACAATTATGTTGGGTTAAAGATCACACCAGGGGATTATTTACTGTGTGAATCACATTTTCAATTATCTACGTAGAAGCTTCTACTGTGGTGTTTGAGTAGTATCTACTGGTTAGTAGGCAGTGCTTATTATCAAGAAAATGTGGCCGAAGTGCATTCATCATGTTAGACAGTTTGGTGCAAACCATATACGTTTGAATTAGTATACAGTATATGAGGTATATATATATTAGAATTTAGGTTCTGTAGTAGGGGTCTGACATTTGCAAGTTAATTGGTAATAATTAATCACAAAGACAAATACACATTAAAAATATTAGCACATTTTATTGCATTTTTTTATACTAATGCACACAGCTCCCATTATAGCAATGAAAGCTCTGCTGTAATTTTCTGTAAAAAAACACCTGATGAAAGTGTTGGCAACGGCATCATTTATTGCAAACTGTGCAGAAGAGGGTTTGCATTTCACAGAATCATCAACTACAATACCATAACACAATAACAATGCCATCATATGCAAAATGTTGCAGTAAGCACAGAAAGACTGGAGCTGTTAGTGGTTCTGGTTCTGGTTCTGATACCAGTATCAGAAACCAAGAGGAATTTCCCAGTGATGTAGACCTCTCTCAGTGGTTAAAAATAAGGCTAGAAAATATGCTACAGCTAGTGATTTAAATTAATTTTACATTTCTTTTGGAGAAAATATTGTTATGCAATTAATTGTGATAAAATAATTACAAAACCTGTAATTATATTTCAATGGAGTGAGAGACAATTGGATGTTTTGGGGGATGTTTGTATAACCATAAAGAAAAATTGTCATAAAAATCAAAGATAGGACACAAGAAAGAACTGGTAAGGAAAAAAAAGAAGAAAACAACCAGTGTCTGTGTGTCTCCCTGACCTCTTAACATCTGCATCCTAAAATCCAGAAATACAAAAATATAAATGAGAACATCGGTTACAGCATGAAATAACATGGATCCCTGATAAAAGCAAAACCTGCCCCAGTATCCTAGTAGAGCAGTGTGGGTCCTAATAAATAGCAGCAACAGGCCAAGAGAAGCAGATTAACTCATAACTTTAACTATATTTTTATGTCTCACCAAACAAATACCAGTTATTTCAAGTACACATGCAATCCCCATGTCTGACGTTCCCCGCCTGCAGAGACACTGTGTTCTGACTGTGCAGGGATGCCGTGATTAGGCGGATCCTGCACAGCTGTGTCTCCAGTATTTGTGCATCAGACAGAAGGAAGCAGCAAGCACCGAGCCTGTTACACATGTTCTCTGTCTTTCTGCAGTCAGTGACTTGGATGTGTTTGTCTGAGCCCTGCATTTAGTTTCTTCTCTGTGTTAACCTGTTGTTAACATGTTGTTGTAACCTCTGCTGTTACAGGGTATTTTTTGACATGGGTACTATTGGGATTAACTCACTTTTAGAGGGAGCCCCTAGTGGCCATTCACAGAGCTGCAGGATTTAACACTTGGTGTTGAGGGTCTTATTAGTGCAACTACCTGGACCGCAAACACAGCAGTGTGTCTGCAGAAAAATCACTGTTTACTCCTCGAACCTTTAAACCTTTAAACAGAAGCTTCGGAAACTCTGACTGGTCCGAGTCCTGGAGTCGACCAACACCCACATGGAAGACATCAAAGTGGATGTAAGTCTTCAAATCTCACTAATGGAGCAATAATGTGTAAAAATTATACAGCCAGAGGTCTCCAGGAGAGCTGAGACATAGTGGTTTAACCTGGTAATTACAACTTCCTGTCTGTCATGTGATTTCCTGACACAATCATTGTAAAAGGAGCGGCAGTAAAAACAGTGAATGCACATTTCTGATTGAAATGACTTGTGTTCTTATCAGATTTTAATGCATTTGGGAAAAATAGAATTGTGAGGAAGCTTTGCAGAAACATAGCTTCATGTTTCAAGGAGCAGATTATTCAGAAATAAATGTCCAGTTCTCCTTATTACACCCATGGTAGCTTACTTTAATAATGAGGTTATAATAAAAGTAATGTGGTTATAGGATGCTAAACATCATCTCAAGAGCATTAATAGACTTATCTATTAACCCTCTATTAAATACTTTTGCAATATGGCAACAATTACTTTGGCTCAATATGACTAAAAAGCAGCAATATTAAATAAATGCTTTAGTGTTTAGGTGTAATTTTTTTTTTTACTTTGATGGACCAAAAATAGAAATACCCACTTCACTCCTTTTTAAAAGAACTGACAAAAACCTTCTGAACCTCCAGGGCACATTTGTTGCAGCAAACCTGAATATCTCAGTGCATTCTGTGCTAAAATTAAAAGGACAGAAATACAAAATGTGCAACAGAGGGCTAGTCCTGCTGGAATTTAACATTCATTTACTAGAATATCAAATATGCATGCTGTTTATCGGCTCCTGTGTTGTAAATCTCTCCAGTGCAGTTTCATGTATTGTCCAGCAGATGCAGATGTTCAGTCACCATATATTTAAAAATGAACACACAGCAGAAGTCAGACCAGGTCTTTTCAGGCTTCTCTGCTTCCTGCAGGTTTCTGCATGTCCACTGGGCAGCAGCAAAGGATAAAACGAAGCATGTCACATCCATCAAGAGACAAACACACAGAATG
Source organism: Eupleurogrammus muticus (assembly GCA_036785175.1). Taxonomy (NCBI): domain Eukaryota; kingdom Metazoa; phylum Chordata; class Actinopteri; order Scombriformes; family Trichiuridae; genus Eupleurogrammus; species Eupleurogrammus muticus. The sequence goes on from JAYKQN010000007.1 coordinate 2,190,053, forward strand.
AGCCTGAATACGTGCTACAAATATCATTAAACAACTGTACATACACAATTAAAATACACTATAAAACTCCACAATAAATAAATACCTCATATATATCCTGTGAAATGAAACACTGCAACCAAAAGTCACATTTTTGCACCAAATACCACAAACGTCATTCATATTACAACTAGACACTGTTGGTGATAATGAAAAGCTGTTGTTTTGCCATAGGTTAAAATAGTTTGTTCGTATGCACAGAAATATTTGCTCTTACAGTTTTTCCTCAGTTGTTTATACACAAATACTGGTGTCTGACACACTGTGACCCCAACATGTAGGTGCATGAACCTTCTGAACTACAAGCACAAAACACACCTTTTATTCAACACTATTCTCTACATTTGGGGAATTTTTTATCCATAAAACATTTATGTTTTAGAAGACAAGGATGAGGAAGACTAAGGACCATAAGCTCATGGCTCATATAAGGTTATTATTGAACAACAGGTTTTTTGTGTTTTATTATCAATGATAATTCATAATTCCTCAATGAATCATTTAATCAAGTATAATTAACTCGCGTCTCTGTTCTACCAGTCGGAGAAAAAGTTAGAATAGTTTGTCAAAAGTTTCCTCTGATCATAAAACTCTTCTAGTTTTTGTCCTACAGTTTTTTAATTTGATTCCACTGGCCGATCATATACTATTTTTAATTTTAAGTTTACAATTGAAGCTTTAAATATTTGACTTTATTCTGGTAGAAGTTGCTGCTTCATATATAAGCGTATATATTCACATTATATAATACAACACATTATATAATGAAGACACACGACCCTTTATCTGTTGAAACATCGAGGGTGCAGGTGAGCACAGATTGACGCAGAGAGGAGATCTGATTTCCTCTTCTGTGTTTACTCTGTTGGGTTAAAATCAGCAGGACGCGAGCGTGTGTGTGTGTGTGTGTGTGTGTGTGGAAACTCATATTAAGTTAATATTTAGTGTTGACCGTGAAATGCATCAGAATTGTGTTAAAGAGAGATAGTGAAAGAGAGAGAGAGAGTTAAAGGAGAGAGAGGGAGTTAGAGGAAAGAGAGAGAGAGATAAAGAAGAGAGAGAGAGAGAGAGTTAGGGAAGAGTGAAATAGTCTGTCAGACAGAGAGTGAGAGTCAGGACAAGAGGAAACGTCTCATTGACACAGTTGTTCTCTGACAGTCGAGGTTAGATAGATTAGTTAGATAGATTTATCCTTCATCATCATCTTCATCATGTCCGTTCTTCCCCTGCGGGTGAAAGTCCTGCGGCAGGTCTGGAGGTTGAAGGGCATCCTGGTGCTGGTGTGCAGTCCGCTCATCCTGCTGCCGCTGGCCGTCAGCACCTCGGTGAGAGACAAGCGGCCGCTCGCTTCGCCTGTTTGTGGATCAGCTTCTGGATCAGATTCTGGATCGTTTTAACCTTGTGGAGTGAGCTCTCGAGCAGCTAGGATTAGACAGTTTCACTCACCAGTTTGCTAACAGGTTCAAACGGTTGGTTTAGTGGATACTTGAATGTGTTTAACCAGTGTAAATGACCAGTTTACTGAGAACTAACTCACCAGTTCAGGTTTAAGCACTTTACTGGACATGAGCAGGAACAGGGTTTACCTGTCTAAGTTCAATTTTTTGTAATTTTTATTATAGTGTAATAAATGTTATTATATATAAGTTACCAGTTTACTGATCAATGAACTTAATTTAAATTGTGAATTGTGGTGATGTTACCCGTTTACTGGACATTAACCACTTTGAATGACAAATAAGTAAAAAGGTATTGAACCCTGCGTGCATACACTGCCAGAAGTTTTCCATTTATAAAGCGCCTTGTCAGGAAATGTGGCCCTCTGCAATAGTGGTGCTTAAAGTCACATCCAGGGCTCTCGGGGGTCGCTGAAATAATCATCTAAAAGCAAAAATCTAAACGCACCTGTGGCAAAACCTTACTAAACAGGGTTTTTTGGTCAAATTTATATGAGTTTAGAGGGTTTTTTTTTCCCTCTCTACACAGCCACAGTCGACCATCGAAGGTTAGTGTAAAAACATTCATGAATATTGATGTGCACGCGCCGCTTTCGCCGGACAATTAAGTCTAAGACGCATGAGCAGTCCACGGCGAGTTATTCTGTCGCTCATCACTCGCACAAACTGGAAGCAGGAAGGAGCAAAACAGGCGTGAGCTGCTTTTCCTGTCATATTCACCTCTTTGGGAACCATCCTTTTGTTTTTCTGTATTGGGGGCGTGGTTTATGACAGCCCGGAGCCATTTATTGGCTGCTACAGATGTCCATCAAACTCCTCTTTCTGTAGCTTGTTGTGTTGTTCTCATTGTACTAAAATCTGCTCATTTTACCAGAATAAACTCACTAAATCGAATCTAAATTACATCTGCCGCCATGTTGGATATGAATGCGTTAACGAGGTCGCTGCTGTGATTGGCTCCTAGATTAGTGGAAATTTGGCTAGAGGTGTAACCAGGCTAGATTCATGGTTAGGTTCTCACAGTTTTAAGTATGTTTTAATCCCACACACTCGGGTCCAATAAACTTCATATTCATTTATATTCACTCCAAAACCCAGCAGGTGTTTTTCTAACTAACGTTGAGGTGAGTGCAGTAATTTTACCGTGCATACTTTGATGTCATCTTGGATTTCTAAAACCGATGCTGATAATTTCATGAGTTATTAACGTGGGGAAATTCAGGCCAGACTTTACTGAAATGTGCCGCCTGTTAGATCCTGACATCATTCATTTGATGTAATGTTGAGCGACCTTTGACCTCATGAACGCTGCAGTTCTCACACCAGTTCAACCATTCAATTAGTCATGTTGTGTAATACTATCAATGTTTATATTTATTATTGCACATTTCTATCGATATTTGTTTACATTTATTCTTTAAAATCTATCGCAAGATTGTGCCTCAGATTCCAACGTGGCTTCTAATATGTGACCGATAGTCGATTTTCAGGTTTATAAATTGTAAAAAAGCAGCAGCGGATGATGACGTTGTCACGTGAGTGTTTGGTATTCCCGAGTTGGTGAAAGACTCCAACGGCAGCGTATTGATCGGTAGAAGCTGCTTGTGACGTCCACAGCTCGCTGCAGGGTTACATTCACAGCTCCCTGTCACTGATTGACAAATCCAGCGCGGACTTTTGTGAACGTACTCTGTCATAAGTCACCGAGATGTTGATGCCGTTTTTCAATGAATCACCATGTCACAGTAAAAGCCACTTTAATTTAATTTACGGGTCATTTCTTTTCGCTTCCTGCAACAACGGACACCTAAGAAAAGAACATTTTCTTGTTTAGATTCTGCTCGTAAAAGTTTTCTATTAACGTGTGTGTGTGTGTGTGTGTGTGTGTGTGTGTGTGTGTGTGCGTGTCGTGTGTGTGTGTTGTGTGTGTGTGTGTGTGCAGGAGGCGGCCTGTGCTTATGTCATAGCCCTCATGGCGTTGTATTGGTGCACGGAGGTGCTGCCGCTGGCGGTGACGGCGCTGCTGCCGACCATCCTGTTCCCTCTGCTCGGCATCATGGAGTCCAAAGATGTGAGTTGCACACACACACACACACCACACACACACACACACACACACACACACACACACGCACAGTTAGCTGCAATATTCAGCTTATGCTAAACTTTATAGTCATTTTGTGGTTTGGAATTTTTTTGATGATGCTTCTTATATTCACACCAACACATTTATATCAGAAAGTGTACAACTCTTTGTAACTGAATACAATTCACCAAAAGAGATAAATAAAAATGCAGCTGCTAAAATAATTAGGTTTAATCAACCAACTGTAAATGTGTGTTATTATAGGGCTGCATCAGTTTATACCAGTGTACCTGTACATTAAGATTAAACTGGTAACAATAATGAAAAAAGACTTTTATTCTGAAATTATATAATACATTTACATAACAACACAACAATTGAAAGTCTTGATGGATTGGACTCAGATAGTTTCAAAGTGATATGAGACAAGAGTAAACTGTAAAGTGTGTGTGTGTGTGTGTGTGTGTGTGTGTGTGTGTGTGTGTGATCAGGTGTGCATGCAGTACCTGAAGGACACCAACATGCTGTTCGTGGGGGGGCTGATGGCGGCCGTGGCCGTAGAGCACTGGAACCTCCACAAACGCATCGCGCTCAGGGTGCTGCTGCTGGTCGGGGTCCGACCCGCCCTGTGAGTCCCCCCCAAGTCTATAAAAGATGCACTGCACACTGATTTGGTTTCTCTGAGAACTTGAGGGAAACTGCTTTGCTGAAAAGTCAAAGAGAGGAGGAAAACTTATCAGGGGTACAGGATTTTATTTTAAACTGCCCCCTTTCTTTAAATAAAAAAGGTTGATGCTGGGCTTCATGGGAGTGACGGCCTTCCTGTCCATGTGGATCAGCAACACGGCCACCACCGCCATGATGGTTCCCATCGTCCAGGCCGTGCTGGATCAGATCCACGGAAAAGTAGACCCGGAGTCCTCCTCCGAGAACCGACGCAGGAGCGACGTTTTAAAGAAGGAGTATCAGGAGAAAACCGTCAGCGTGCTGCAAACCGCTGCCGCTGACATGTCAGAGAATCCTGGTACGACGATCTGTCAATCAGCTGAATTATAACCTGCTAGAGAAGCAGGCAGCATCAAACTGTAGACACCAGTGGCAATTCATGTTTCCCTTAGATGGAAAGTAGCTTAGATGATCCAACAAGCACATTCATATGAGCTATTAAATAATAGGCTTAAACTGAATGGGTGTTTGATCACAGGTGCGGAAGGAGAAAACCTGACAGACGGCGGGTCAGAGAAATCCATCAGAGACGAGGCGTCAGAGGATCAGGTGGACGGATGTGAGAGCGTCAAACCAACGCCTCAGGATAAACCTCCATCAGACAGAGTGACGGGTGAGTCCACAGGAGGAAAGGATGGAACTTATTGAAGATCTATTAATCCTCATCTAAACAAATGCCGGATAATGTAACAGATGTTTAATTTAAGAAGCATTTTTAGCCTGGGCACATCCATCCTCCATTGCACGCAAATTCACTTCCCCTTCCCCTCGAGGGAACCAATCACAGTACGGAACATTAACAGTGAATCTAACTTGGAGGCAGACAGTAATTAACCTTTTAATGCAAACTTAGAAAGTGTGCAAGTATTTTTAAAAATGAGCAACTTTTTGTGATAAAGTATAGGGGAGTGGGTAAGTGGGTGCCCAATAAATGGCTCTGGGCTCTCATAAACCACACCTCTAATAAAATAAAAAGGTTCCCAGAACAAATATCAATCTATAATGTCTGGTGTTTGCCAGAATAAAGCTAATTAAGAAGATTAAGTGTCTTTCACACTGAATAAAAACCATTAAGGTCCTATAATGACCTGAGAACAAGAATCTAATCTGAAGTTATTGAGAATATTGTGCTTTCACTCTGCTCCAGCTTCAGTGGTTGTGTCCGTGGAGGGCGACTCCTGCCCGCTGGAGGTGGAGGAGCTCGGGGACGTGGAGGAGGAGCAGCTGAGGATGAGTAAAGGCCTCCTGCTGTGCGTGTGCTACGCCGCCAGCATCGGCGGCATCGCCACCCTGACGGGAACCGGGCCCAACCTGGTCCTGATCGGACAGATGAGCCAGTAAGAGCCAGCCTCAGGCCGACACTAGCATGTGCATATGGAACTTTTTTTTTGTTTAAATAAACGTATCCTCGGCATCTTCCCTTTTCCCAGACTCTTCCCTCAGAACGGCGACGTGATCAACTTTGCGTCCTGGTTCGCGTTTGCTTTCCCCACCATGGTGCTGATGCTGGTGCTGGCCTGGTTCTGGCTGCAGTTCCTCTTTGTCGGCTGCAAGTGAGCGGAAATATTTTTTAATATTATACGACTGATCATTCATTTATGTCATTTTTAAGTCCCTTGTCGGGTGAATAGACATACAGTGGGTTGCTAACAATTAAATGCAATTTATTAGTATGGACCAGAATCACAGATTTGCCCTCAATGGGCTTTACAGTTTGTACAAAAGCAACACCACGTCCCCTGTCCTTAGACCCTCACATCGCACAAGGTACAACTCAGGACGGACAGGCTGCAGTAGATGATGTGTGCAGTTTCCCCACTGTGTGTGTTTCTTCTACTCTAGAAAAAAGGTCAAAGATTATATAAAAAACTGTCCCAATCATCAAACACATGAAGAAATGCACAAAGCCTTTGATTTAGAAACTTTGCTGTTTCACAAAGTGTTTGTGCTTCCTCAAACTTTGTGATTTCATGCTGCCGCTCCACCTCTACCAGCTCAGATAATTGTAACCAGCAGTAGTTGCTCTATTGATACTCCATGTGTGTGTGTGTGTGTGTGTGTGTGTGTGTGTGTGTGTGTGTGTGCAGCCTGCGGCGGACGTGGGGCTGCGGGACGCTGCAGTCGGAGAAGGAGCGCGCCGCCTACGACATGATCAGGGCCGCGCATCGCCGCCTGGGACCCATGAGCTACGGGGAGGCCAGCGTCCTGGTCCTCTTCGTCCTCATGGTGACGCTGTGGTTCACGCGGGACCCGCGGTTCATGGACGGCTGGGCCACGAACGTCTTCAACGCCAAGGCCGAGTGAGCGTCCTTTAATTCTCATGATCTCTATATATATATATATATATATATATATATATATATATATATATTAGTCATAGCACTAAAATCAGGCTAATTATTGTCAAGGTGATAAAGGCTCATTTCTCCTCAGTTTATGAGGTATGTGAACATGCCTTTCTCAATAATTTCAGCCCACCAGTTGCATCAAGAACGTTGGATTTAAACTAAATATAAAGGTGCATATGTGCATTTGAGACCACGTTACATCATTTCAAGAAGTTGCAGCCACCTCCAGCATCTTATAGAGAATATTAAATTCATTTGAAATCATTTTGTGCCTTTAATCCACATTAAAACCCATTGGGACTCCTGAGGGGTTTTGACGTCACAACTACAGCCATTTAAATCAACCAATCAGAGTAGTTTGCTCATTAACATTAGTGAGACAGGAACAAAATGAACTTGCCTTAGAATTATCATGTCCTCTATAAACATAAACTAAAACATATAAATGGGAGGCAGGATTTAAGTATATATATGAATCTTTAACAGAAGCACAGCTGTGAACACATTCTTCACATTTCTCAGTGTGTGTGTGTGTGTTAGTGTGTGTGTTTGGGATCTACAGGCCACAGATCCCACAGGGATTCATAGCCTGACATGTACGACTGAGACCCGGGCACCACAGGCACAAGCATTACGATCAGTAGATTTTATCTGGCTGATATGGTTGTTTCCTTTTTTATTTTTTTGTGAAAGAAGTTGGAGCCCACTGGGTCGATTTTCATGAATGTGTGTGTGTGTGCATGTGCATTAATGTAAAGTGGAAAAAAGAAAGCGTCGGGGAGGAAAGAACGAACTCAAACTGTTGCTTAACGCAGAGTTTAGCCTCGGGGTGAAAAAAAAATCCCTGAACAAACAGGATTCAAAGGTGAAGAACAAACTCAGGAAAAAATGTCCCGGTACAAACAGTAAACCTAAGTTTGTGTGTGTCTGGTCCACATCACCTGCACGCCTCATCTGGCTGCAGGTCAAAGCTCGGCCCTCGCTTTGACTTTTCACCTATTTTGACGGATAGATATAAGCTAACAGAACTGAACCTTTCATTTAGGTCTTTACATAGTTTGCACTGCATCAGTCACTCGTGCAGATTTTATTATTACTTAACCCAAACTAAACCCACATAACATTTTGTTAAAACAAAACTACAGAAATAATCTGCAACTCAGACTAGGTAATGAGGTTAGTTTTATTTCATTATAGTCAATCAGGATCAAGTTAATTAATGCATGTGCATTACCATTAAAATTAAAAATAGTGTGTTTCAGTCTGGATTAAAATGACAGCAACCAGCTGCTTGCATTAAGATTAAAAACAACAATCAAATGGAATAATAAAGATAAATAAAGATAATTTTAATAATACAATAGCTAATCTCTGTGGTATATATATATATATACATTTATTAGCAGATTTTCTATTATATATGTGTATAATTCTTAATGATAAGTATAATATTGCTTTATGACACTTTAAATATGTTTAAGCAGCTTAACTGTGAGTGTGTCAACATGTGTTTGTGCCCCACTCTCAGTGTTTATGGCAGCGGCTGTATGAGGGGAGGGATGGGTCACCTTGGACATGTTTGTGCAAACGGACGATTTCGAAATGTTTCCTGATTACGGACAGGTCTGACGATAAGGGGGGAAAACCGGGAACGTTTTACAGGGGCCTGAGTAAAGGGGGGAGGGGGGAGGGGGGGGGGGCGTGCATTCAGACCAGTGAACTTGTTTTAGGGGCTCAGGGTCAGCCCAAAGTAGGAGGGGGGTCAAGGTCAGACGTCCTGCAGCTTCAAACATCTGGAATCACACCAATAAGTCAGGATCCAAACACAGCTGTCAGACCAGATAAAATCTGTGCATCAAATCATTCATGAATGATTTTAAGTTTACTGCACAATTGTAGACTGTGCAGCAGACTGCAAGTAAAAAAAACTGAATGAAAGATCCTGAAAGGTTAAAAAAAAAAGCCCAAATTGGACAGTGGGGTTTGGAAATGTCCCAGTACCTTTGGCCGTTCATATGCAAACAAAAATACATTGTTGTGAGAGGTTGTGGATGGTGGAGATTTGGGCAGCAAATCAAAATAAATAATGTGTAAAAACAGGTGAGCAAGTAAAGCTGAGTGGTACAATTAGGTAATGTTTTACTGACATCACCTCCAGACACAATTAAACACATGCAGAAAGTGGATTTATGCAACATGCTTGGACAGGGAAATCATTTTTGCAGGAAAAAATGGACAATGTGAGATTTTTTTTGGATCCTTTTTGTAAAGTGAGATGTGTCGTTTTCCTTCAGCTCTTCACTTGTCCTGTTTGTTTTCTCTGCAGGTTTGTCACTGATGCAACAGTCGCTCTGTTCGTTGCTGTGTTGTTATTTATTCTTCCCTCCGAACCGCCACGATACCTCTGCTTCTGGAGGAGCTCTGATACAGGTAACACACACGCACACACACAAACACACACACACACAAACCATCAGATGACCTAGGCTTGTTTGTGTGATTTGAATATTTGTGTTTTCGTCCAATCAGAGTCCCAGGTGTCAGGCCCTGCACCTCCACTGCTCACGTGGCAGGTAACTCAGAAGAAGATGCCCTGGAACATCGTCCTGCTGCTGGGAGGAGGGTTTGCGCTGGCCAGAGGCAGCGAGGTGTGTGTGTGTGTGTGTGTGTGTGTGTGTGTGTGTGTGTGTGTGTGTGTGTGTGTGTGTGTGTGTGTGTGTGTGTGTGTGTGTGTGGCATGTCACAGAAACATTTTTTATTTCCAGTTCGATAGCATCTCAGGAAAGGCACATACCTATATGTCCTGTAAACACGTGTGTGTGTGTGTGTGTGTGTGTGTGTGTGTGTGTGTGTGTGTGTGTGTTTGTCGTCAGGTGTCTGGTCTCTCCCGTTGGCTGGGCGACCAGATGACGCCGCTGCACTCCATCCCTCCGTGGGCCATCGCCGTGGTGCTCTGCCTCCTCATCGCCGTCTTCACCGAGTGTGCCAGCAACGTCGCCACGGCAACGCTCTTCCTGCCCATCCTGGCCTCCATGGTATCAAAACATGATCAAATGATCAGAAGTTTTCATGTCTTGTTGTCCATCAATCAACGAATCAATATTCATGTTCATGTTCTGTAATGACTGATCGTTGTGTGTGTGTGTGTGTGTGTGTGTGTCCAGTCTCAGTCTATAAACCTGAACCCCCTGTATGTGATGCTCCCCTGCACGCTCAGCGCCTCCTTCGCCTTCATGTTGCCGGTGGCAACGCCCCCCAACGCCATAGTGTTCTCCTCAGGTTTCCTCAAAGTGACCGACATGGTGAGTCCTGCTAGCATTAGCAACACTGATTCATGTTTTCATGCTTTCTGCTCACAACACGTAAATTTTTTCACAAGCCATCGTAAGGGCCACTGATCTGAGGCCTCGGGATATATGCAATATGCAATATTAACATTCCTTATTACTCCAGTAAGTAAGATGCACCCTAAATACAACTTGATAATAGGAGATATTCTAGTCTGCAACTCCAGGTCTGTGCTGCAGCTGTACTGAGACTTTACCATTAATAATTCTTCATTAATAATAGGAATAATTCTTGTTCAGGAAAGGTTCTGTAACCCCTTAGACTTTCAAAGTATTAAAATAAAGCTTGATTTTAGCTGTACTTCATAAACATTTACTGCATTGGTCAAAAATATATATATATTTTTGTCTTTTTGGTTCTACCACTTTTATAGGAGACAATGAAAGTACATAGTATTTTTACATTGATGTTATGAATGTTATGTCATAGTTATAAAATACAGTAAAAGAATGAGACTTTATGCACAGTGGACACACAAATATACAGAGCAGATATAGTCTTTTTTTTTATCTAACCCAGTAAACCACAGTAACCTGACATGTCCTTCCTGCTGCTGCTTCAGGCTAAATGTGGCTTGGTGATGAACATCATCGGGATCGGCTGCATCAGCCTGGCCATCAACAGTTGGGGTCGCGTCATGTTCGACCTGGATTCCTTCCCTTCATGGGCCAACACCACAGCACCGGTGTAGGAACCTCATCACCTCCTCATCACTGGACTCTGGCTGATGAAATGTCCCAGCAGAGATTTTTCTATAACTGTAAATCCTACAGAATGTGACAGCTGGTTCTGAGCCGCCAGAAAAACACTATACACAACACTGCTGAAAACACTCTCTGTTTAACATTTATACTGATTACACTAATTACTCTGATCACTTCTGATCTTCAGTTTTAACATTAATTTATAAAGTTTAAACATGCTTTAATTTATTGTTTTAGTCACTTTGGGGCAGCAGAGCAAACTGCAAACATCACTCTTAAATATTATCACAGTATTATTGCATATTTCTGCAAATTGCTCACCACTCAGTTTTTTTAGCACTTACTATGCTTTATTCACTAATTTATAAAATGCTTTTTACTTTGACATTAAGCCACCACCAACTTTATAGTTTCCACTGCAATAAAATAATTGAGTCAGGTTTCGAGCAATAGATATAAAATATAAAGTTGTAGATTTTCCACTGTGAGGATCTTTTGCTTTATATCAATGTAAACTGAATTTTGGACTGTTGGTCATACAAAACAAGACATTTGAAGAAATATTTTACTATTTTTTGACATTTTCTAATAATTAATTTTCTAAACAAAGTGATTTTATATTTTCAAAATAAAAAACATAGTAATTGTAATATGCATGCATACTTGATCCAACATGTTGACACTAATTAAAATTGCTGTTTAATAATATATACTATTGGATTACAACTAATTGTGAATAGTCTGGGTCAGTGAACAAGTTCCAGCAGAATGAGACACTTTTTTTAACAACTTGTATCCCTGAGAATTGGAATTGTTAATGTAATTACAATATATGCTGTGTATTTTTTTTTATTATTTTCTATTTAAATGGCAGATTTTTATTTAGTAATATGTCGGAGAGTTCATGTATATTGTACATACCTAACTTCCACAGTTTTGTACCATCTTGTTGCTTACAGTTTTATTTGGTATTAATAAAAGTTGATCTTTAAGGAAATGTGTGACAGCAAATCTTTGAACTTTGAAATCAGTCTCTTTGTGATCTGCGAAACCACCGGTTTCATCTTTAACTCTGTCTTGTATTTTTAAAGATTGATATATTATCCATTGAGTCAAATCTACATTTGAGAAGTAACTAAAGCTAAAGGTCGAGGAATAATACTTGTTGAATGTTGCCCTCTAGCGGTCAGATTCTGAACAACAGGAGCCGTCAACTGACGTTTACTGTCAAAAACTGCTGCAAAATTATTTCCGGCAAATATGGTTCAATATCGTACCGGCGAAAACCAGATAGAGAGTCACATAATTAACATTTTTATGCCTCTGTAATTTTCACAGTGAACATTTTTGTATTAAATTAGCAACTGAGTGTTGTTTTATCGGCCGCGGCGGTCCGTAGCTCATCATGGAAACAGGTTTGTGGTCGTTATTGTTAGTTAGCATGTTAGCAATGTTCGGCTAACGCTAGTTAGCATGGATGAGCTATCGCTGTTTTATATTTAGAGCAATGATTTTATTAGGTGTTGTAGTTAGTAATAAAATTAACAAAACAAAAAACACCCCGCAACCAATCAGTTCTGATATAGTATATATATATATATATATATATATATATATATATATATATATATGTGTGTGTGTGTGTGTGTGTGTGTGTGTGTGTGTGTGTGTGTGTGTGTGTGTGTGTGTGTATTATATAGATATATATTATCGTTAATACACAATGTGTTGGTATGAATGTTGGTATAAATAAAATGTGTGAATATATTACTGGCTTAAATGTGAACTGATGTCACCATGAAACGTAAATATTCAAATAAGGCCAATATCTGAGGAATTGTTTTTTGATTTTGGCATTAGACTTAGTGATAAATCATGTTTGGCAAAATAGGAAAAAGCAAAAACTCTTTGAAGTTTTAAGGAGCAATTATCAGGTCTCTTAATATGTAAGCTTTATGTTCATGCTGGTTTCTTGTCATTTAAAAGTCCATTTGTACCATTTTCCAATCAGATGTGTATCCTGATGATGATGATGTTGGACATATTTCATTGTTAAACTATTGTGTTTGTACAGAGGAGCAGGCCAGGAACCGTTTCCAGTCTGAACTGGAGTTCGTCCAGTGTCTGGCCAACCCCAACTACCTGAACTGTAAGCAATGTTTTTATGTCAATAACTTCCAGCCCAGCAGCTACACAACAAAAAAAAACAACTTGTATTCATCAGTAACACTTGTGTGTTTCATCATGTGTTCACCTGTTGACAGTCTGGAGATGTTTTGTCTTCCTTTTCATATCATTTTCAGAGAGACGTTATATGTGTTAGTTATTTTTTTTTTTGAGATACAGTACAAGCCAAATCAACCCCAGTGAAGCTGCAACTAACATTTTTTTTACTACTGATTTATCTGCTGACCATTATCATGATTAATTGATTTATCTGTAGATAATCAGAGAAAGAAGTGAAACTACTTATCCCAACGGTCAAGCTGATTTGATCAGATTTTTTGTGTTGTCTTTCTGATCATCCAAAACAAAAAACATTTTTTTTTATTTCATAAAGAAAGTATCAGCTGATAGAAGATGATTGATAAAGAATCACACCCCACTGGAACCAGCTTTTACCAGTTTTACTGCTTTACGTATATGCACATTAAACTATAATGTATGCTGCTCAAATGTGTTACACTTGATATTTCTGTGTGTTCCAGTTTTGGCTCAGAGAGGTTTCTTGAGGGAGAGACCATTCATTAACTATATGAAGTACCTGCTGTACTGGAAGGAGCCAGAGTACGCCAAGTTTCTCAAGTAAGACAACTTCAAATATATATATATATATATATATATATATATATATATATATATATATATATATATATATATATATATATATATATATATATATAGCAGAACAAAATGCAAAATGGCACCAGCCCTGGAAGTTATTATTATTATTATTATTATTACTATATAAGAGAAAAAACATTTTTAACGATTTCTGGTGCAGGCCTAGTGTGTGAAACCGTCTCTCCTGATCCGTCTGCAGGTATCCTCACTGCCTGCACATGCTGGAGCTGCTGCAGTACGAACACTTCAGGAAGGAGCTGGTCAACGCCCAGTGTGCCAAGTTCATCGACGAGCAGCAGCTGCTTCACTGGCAACACTACTCCAGGAAACGCACCCGGCTGCAGCAGGCGCTGGCCGAGCAACAGCAGCCACAGCAGCAGCCCCCGCCACACGGGAACGCCGCCGCCAAGTGACGACGACGTTGTGCTTACCATATGAACAAGAGGGAGAGTCAAAGTATGGCTATTCCCAGCCATTTAGCATCTTATCACTGTCGGACTCATGATGTACAAAAAAAACAAACATCTTTTTTTATTCCACGCTCTCCTCCTCCTTTTCAAAACCAGATGCCTACATTACCCACAATGCAACTGGACATTGTGGTGCATTATGATAGTAGTGGCGAATGTAGCCTGGCATTGCTCAGCATTGTTTGGCTTCTGCAATGAGGAGCTACAGAATTCTGGTAACTAAACTTTTTTTTTTTTTTTTTTTTTAACACCACACCTCCATATTTTTTTGTAAATTTTCAAACTTATAGATTTCAGTCACAACCAACACTGACTCAAGTGGCGTCATCATTAACATCATCAGCCTTCTCTGGAGAGAAAATACACTTTATTTTTGTGGAAAGGCACACTGATGTGGAATATTACTATAGCTCATTTGTAATAGGCAGAGAGTTTTTCCTGTTGGGAATTTGAAGTTTCTAGAAGGATTTTTGTCAATGAACACTGCTGTAGCAGCAACAATCTGCTCTTGAAAATCTCTTCATATTTCATCGTCAGCAGCTTGATTCCAGACTACTTGGTTATTTCGAGCCTTTCAATCAAGGATTCTGCTCATAAATAATGAAGATATAAATTCACCAGGTGGCAGAGACTCTGTGGTGGAAAAACAGATGAGAAATGTACGTGTTCTGCCTTAAAATATCTTTCCAGAAAATATATTGAAACTGTTATGAATAAATCTGAGTTATTTGTGACTTTCCAGCCACCTGACATCAATCTTCCACAGCTTTTAGGTTGCTAACAGGATTTCCTGCTGTCCAGTGAGCTCATGAGAAACAATTTCTGTGTGACACATTATTTTTAGCAGATCTGATTGAAAGTTTCAAGTTTTTGCAGGGCTGTGATATTTATACTGTTCTGCATTAGATCTGGGGGATCTAAACTGTTTTACTTGACTGAATATTAATAAAAGTTTCAGTTTCAGATATGTTTTTTAACAACAATGTTTGTATGAACAATGAGATATGTTCTTTCATTTTGTAGAAAAAACCAAGCTATTATCACCTTATAGCTGTAGCCTGTGTTCAATAAATCAACCAATAGAGTGAATAAATGCTACTTCATTGGATGATCAATAATAACACGGTTTTTTGGAGTATTTACGCACCCTTTACTTAGACTTTAAAACACTGGTGTCCTCATGATGCATGGAAACATAGTGCTCTTTTGATCCGTTATATTTGGGTGTTATCGATTTTATTGTCTTAATTGTGAATTTATTATCAACATTGTAAAAAATAATAAGCCATCACGGATGACTTGCATATATAAGTTTGTACTAATTTGAAATGTGAAACAATATCGCTTTTATTCTGAAGGAGTCAGAGTCGGAAGTTGTTTTCGCCACATTGCGTTAAGCGTTGTCGTCATTACACCTGAGTCACGTGACTCTATACTCTCTTTACTGCAGTTTACGTGAGTTTCCTCAGTAAACTGTGGAGACACCAGCGCGGATAAAGACTCACCGTGAATACGGTAATGCTTCCTTAAATGAATGTTGGTCATTTATTTATAAAGTTAAAAATGTGACTTTTAAGTTAAAAGGCTAAGTAACTGAGTAACTAGCGACAATAACCAGGATAATGGTCGTTTTTGTTTGCGCATGCGCAGTTTCTTAACCGGTTGATAACCAGTTTTAACAATTTACTTCAACTTTAGTAGTTAAATGTGAAAAATATTAGGCAAATTAGTGGTTTTAATATGCTTCAATATTCTGAAATCAGTGGAAGACAGTCACGAAGTTTATTTACTTAAGTACTGTACATATTGTTAATTCACTAAACTACATGTCAGAGGGAAATGTACATTCTACCTAGCTAATACAGCTGTCATTCATTTTCTTATTATGAGAAGATTTGATGAGAACACATACATAATTAAAGATTTTTCATAAGACTGTATATACAGTTTATTCTCTAGACAGGCTGTTTATTAACCCAGAGTCATAAACTTTATTAATTTCTGTTGGCCTAATGTAAACTCAGATAAAGAAGTTATAGTTAGCTTTATAGACAGCGGTCTAAAGTATTTTGGTGTTTAAAGTGTGTATTTTGCTCCAACCAACAACCAAAAGATATTCTTTTTCACAGAGGAATATAAAACATTAGAATATTCACAGTTTGAAGGTCCCATATTTCACACTTTTCCTGTGTTTTATTAGAAGATTTAATATCCCTAACAAGATATGTTTTTGTTTTAATTCACTAACTTCAGAAAAATCATTTATAGTTAGTGAGTCTCCTCTCTAATTGGCTGAATGGCTGTGAAGTGGGGGTATAGTTGTGACATCACAACTTCAAGTCAGGCTTGAAATTGAGAATTTAAATTTCAAATGATGTCCTGTTGTTACCAGTTGTGTGTTATTATTCATTCATGGAGCTCTCTCTCTCTCTCTCTGTCCCTCTCAGGGCGAGGATGGCGTTGCAGTCGTTGGCGGTGGTCGGTGCCGGGGCAGCAGGACTCTGTGCTGCCAGACACATCCTGTCCCGTCCCGACGCCTTCGCCCCCCCGGTGGTGTTCGAGCTCAGCAACAACATCGGCGGCACCTGGTGCTACGAGGAACGCGTCGGCACGTACGCCAACGGGCGGCCGATTCACAGCAGCATGTACAGAGACCTCAGGTATGGTAACCAGAACACAGGTGTATGCAGGTGGTTTTTGTCCTTTCCTTTTTTTTGGATAAAGTATAAGAATTTATTGAATCAACAGGAAATCAGTCTGATGATCATTTTTCAGTTTCTCAAATTCTTGTGTGTACAACTTTATTTTGAAATTCACGAGTTTAGACCTGTCATGACAGCTTTAATTTTAAAGGGTATTTTCTCTCTCTCTCTCTCCAGGACCAACCTGCCTAAAGAGGTGATGATGTTTCCTGATTTTCCCTTCGACCCGGAGCTCAGCAGCTTCCTGCCTCATCAGGAGGTGCAGAGGTACCTGGAGAGATACTGCCGGAGTCATCGCATCCTGCCCCACGTCCGGGTGAGTCCACCTGCTGCCGATCACCCGAATGCAACATCACACCGTTGTCCAATTTCCTTTTTTAAAACCACAAAGACTCAAAATGGTTTACAAAAGAATTAACGTTTTTTTTTTTAATTGGTGTCAAACAATTGAAACTATACTTTAGGAAATGTATGCAGAATTGATGAGCCACTCAACAAAAATAATAAAATTAAACATTAAATAAAACATTCTTTTTTCCTGCTTTTCTTTAAATTTGTCCTGAATCATGACACTTGAACGACATTTGAAGGGAATCATAGGATAGTATTTTTACAATATTTTCTGGACCATGTGTGAATTAGCTGTGAAAGCAAAGGTCACTGTGACTTGTCACGCTTCAGCTGAACACCGTGGTGGAAAGCGTGAAGCCCGTCGTCATAACAACAGGTGGCGAGGAGGAGAGAACAGCATGGGAAGTGACGTCATGTGACCCGTCGGGTTGTCAGAAAACAGAGACCTTCGATGCGGTCTTCGTCTGCTCTGGGTGAGATGTGATGCAGCGTGCAGCACTTCACAGTAATATGTTTAACAGTAATACTTCACACTAATAATTCAACTTGTGTTTCCTGAGTTGCCACTGGGTGTCGCCAAAATGCTGCATTTAATATGTGTTTGCTCTCATTTCTCTTAAAGGCATTACTCTGACCCTTACATCCCGGACATTCCAGGGATAAAGAACTTTAAAGGTACATTCAATCCAAATATTTATTCAGTTTTATATAGTTTTATTTATCCACACATACACAAACTGTAATCTTGCAAATTGTAGATTATATGATGTCTACAAAGGACAGGGTCACAGGTTTTCAAGTCTATCTTAAAGTTGTCGGGCTATATTTAAAATTATAAGCTGCTGCTTTTTTTTCATTTTAAATACCTGTTTCTTTTCGTTTTTACGATTTTAAAGATCTAAAAAGGCATAGATTTAGAGCATTCATTTTAACACATTAAAAGTAAATGATTACCAAAGTAGTCTAGACCTATTTGAACAAATCTGAACAGATTATAAAAAAATCTAATATAAAAAAAATATACAATTTTTTTTCTCGTATGTCTCTGTCTGTCTGTTCATCTACCTGTCTGTCTGTCTGTCTGTAGGAGAGGTGCTTCACAGTCACGCCTACAGGTGTGCAGACCGGTTCTCGGGTCAGTCGGTGGTGGTTCTGGGAGCCAGAGCTTCAGGTCTGGACATTTCCATGGAACTGGCTAAAGTCGGAGCTCAGGTAACGAACAAACATGAACATTTTACACAAATCAGTGAAGGCACAAACATGTTAGCAGACAATCTAGAATTTAGAATTTACAGCCCCTTGTCTACTGTATGCAGCAGAATTTATCTGCTTGTTTTTCTCTTCTTATTATTATTGTTATTTTGCTGTGTCAACTGTAAAAATGCTCCAAACAAGCCCTTAATGGGATTAATGCATTCAAGTCTTTGTAAGTTTCAAGCGAGTCAAAGTTTTAACAAGAGTTTTTTTTTTTTTCAATCAAACTACATTGATAAACTAATCATCTCATTTTTCAGACTCGCTGAGAGTTGACATGCACATGTGTTTTAAATTTGTTCAAGAATGTTGGCAGGTTCATATTGTTCAATGCGGAAACCAGTTGTGGAAATGTCTCTTTCTCTCTCTTCACCTCCTTTTCTCTCATTATATAATATTTATAACAGTCTTAAAAAGGGAGAATTCCAAGTGTGAGTGATTTTTTTTTTAAGATGACACTGCACAAAAATAAAAATAAATAAATGTTCTTTATTAATAGTTTCAAAGAAGTTTTTAAAATTAAAAGCAACATTAAAGTTCCTGTTTAGAGGTTCTTTAAGGAAAGGGGACGATTTTGTCGTTTAATGTGATTTCTCCCAATCAGTAAATCTGAGGGTCATTGACAAAGTAAATTAAGATGGATTACAAGGTTATAGAATAGTATAGAGTTTTGGTTTGATGGCTAAACAAAGCATTCGCTGCATTCTCTGTCCCCTCTCTCTCCCTCCAGGTGTCTCTGAGTCACGGACGTCCCCGTTTCACCTTCCCTCTTCCTGCTGGGATCCAACAGTCCAGTCCGCTGGTGGCGGTCGAGGAGGACGGCAGCTTTCGCTTCCAGGTAGGCGTCAACTGTTTTACCTAGTCAAAGTAAATCTACGCAATCCCTATTGTATCCACCTGCTTCTGCCTGCTACTGTACAGCTTTCTGCTTCGCATTGGGAATTTTACAGGAGTCTATGTCCCATTATTCTGTTTCTGTTTGATTAGTCCGCTTGTGCACTGACATCTGATCACCAGACACACACACACACACACACACGGAGAGAGGTATTTAAATGATTATTTGCATCGAGCCAGGTAGTGATATCCGATCACAAATGGTCACTGGAGACACTTACTGATGCACAGCGTGAACAGACCCATGAAGCAGATCATCAGTGACATGTATGGAGGGTTTCTTAACCTCTTAACCTTCAAAAAAAATTAAAATGTGCACCCATATCATCCTGTCTCAGCCTCCATCCACAGTAATATACATGAAACTGCTTCAATGTGGCCTTTGCGACACAAAATGCTATAAAATGTATACTAGAAGAAAAAAAATCTTCTGTCATAAAAAAAACATGTTCTTGTATTTTTAGATACTTGGGTTTTAATTATGAGACAAGGCCTCTTCCATAGGGTAAAAATGAGGGTTTGGAGGTTCAGAGGTCGCCCTGCTCAGATCTAATGTGTATGATGAGTGATGGATGATGGGAAAACTGTGTTTCAGGACGGCTCAGTGGGCGGTGCTGACGTCCTGCTGCTCTGCACCGGCTACAAGTTCAACTTCCCATTCCTGGATGCAGATCAGCTCGGCCTGGAATTCCAGGACCATGTGATCTCCCCTCTGTACCGCTTCCTGATGCCACCCGCTTTCCCTTCGCTCTTCTTCATCGGCATATGCAAGATCATCTGCCCGTTCCCCCATTTCGACTGTCAGGTGAGTGTCAGACCCGATGAGCTCTCGGAGAGGTTTAACCCATAAGGACCAACAGTTACACAAGAACTTTGGTTCCCCCAGACTCTTCCTTATGAGGCTTTATGTCTGAACTTATCCCTATTAAGTGATTACCACTAATGCCCAATATTGCATATATGTCAAAATACAGATCTTTGGAAATAAAAAAGTATTATTCTGAAAAAACTTTAGAAATGTGTTCCATGTGGCCCAATCTATGGTATTAAATCTATGGTATAACCCACATACCCTATTTTGGACGTTGTAGAAAACTTAGAAAAGTGACTCTGATGGTGAAGAAAGTGAAGCTGGCATGTTTGATGGAGATTTAGCTGCTGTTGGAATCACAAACAGAGGATGAGGACTTTGATGGTTTGATTGATGACGTTACCCGATTATTAAAGTTTGCCAAAAGTTTGCCAGTGCCTATTGATGATTAAAAAATGTTAGTACTTTGTAATCAATACTTAAGTAGAGCACAACCAAACCTGTGCCCTTTAGTTAGGTGCCTTTTGTGTGTGTTAAATACAGTAATTACACACAGAACTGAGACTAAACCTTTCAGTACGGGGCCTTATAGTCCTGAAAATACGGTAATTTTCCTTTTAAAAAAATGGGTCTGGCTTCTTGTGAGTTAAAAACCTGGTCTCGTCTCCCCCCCCCTCAGATCCGGTTCTCCCTGGCCGTGCTGGACGGCTCGGTGATGCTTCCGTCACGGGCTCAGATGGAGGCCGACGTGCAGCGGGAGCTGCAGGAGAAGGCGTCGCGAGGAGTCCCGCGGCGCCACCTGCTGGTGATGGAGCGGGAGCAGTGGGAGTACTGCCGGACACTGGCCCGCTCCGCCGGCTTCGCCCCGCTGCGTCCCGTCGTACGCAGCCTGTACGAGGAGGTGTGGCGACAACGGCAGATCCACCCCGAAAAGTACCGAAGCAACAACTACAGACTGATGAACGACACGGAGTGGGAGCTGGTGGAGTGATGTTAACGCTTTACACGCGTGTACGTCAACCTGGGAGACATTCATGAATCCCGCTGATTTTGGCTTGATTATTCCTGCACAAATGTGAAACTGAAATGGTTCGATTGAGACATTAACGCCACATTTCAAGCCCCCTGTGACCCTACTGAGGAGTATAGAAAATGAATGAATGAAATATTTCAACTGCCAGCGAACAGGCCATGCAAATTGATTCACAGGCTTTCTCCTTTCCTTCACGGACCCCTTGAGATGCTTAACCAGTGGACTAAATTAGCTAAATATATGTACATTTTCTAATCTACCTCTGCTGTTTTAAATACATCAATCCTATACTACCTATGCACTTTTGCTTAAGTAAATAATAAGAGCACTGCTTGTGTGATTGAGGCGTTTTTTTGTTAGCCGTCTGATCTGCAGCGTCAGGGGCGGATGTGTCTCATTCAGACAAAAACGGAGATGAGCGGGCTAATGATTCCTCTCCGGATACACCTGTTAACCATGAACGAGGTCCGAGACACAGAGGGCTGAGGTCAACAAAAAAGACTTTAATCCAGATATTGCGCCACGAAAATGTCAGAAAGCACAAAAAAAAACACAGAGAGAGAGAGAGATGGCGCCATGTGGTCGCACACCTTCGCCGAGTTATAGCCATAGCCAGTAGACGTTGGCGCAAAGAAGCTGGGAACTCTAAAACATGGATGTTTTAGATCTGCTGTTAAAAATCATCACAGTTTCAAGGTGTCACCACTTCAGTATCTGACCAAACAACAATCTCCCTTACTCGCCAGCAAAGTGTTTTTTTCAGAACATTATGAAGTTCACCTTTGACCTTTTAGTCAGACATTTGTGTGTAACTTTCACATCCTTAAGTCAAAGTGGATGATTGTGCCAGATGTAATGAACTTCTCTCCAGGAATCCTGAGAGATATTCAAGAGGAAATGAGGTGAAATGATGTTCATACTAACCAACGCCATTAAAAGAAAAAAAAAAAAGGAGTCTGATATCAGACTGACCTGAGCTCTAAAACGACAAGAACAACATCACAAGAAGCAGGAAACGTCGTTCGTGCAGAAAAATACATTCAGACACCAGCACAGGTCAGTAACAGGGCTGCCACACAGCGTTAACAGGACGTTCATAGTACGAATCACAGATATTGATTACATGTTCCAGGACTGATTCTGTGAAGGTCGGCGTGAGTTTCTGGCAGCTAACGATTATTTTAGCTAATTATGATGCTGGAAGTTTTTTTTAGATTATTCATTTACAAACACCAGAAAGCTATTATTATTTACTAGAGCCAAGGATGACAACAAAATTGTTCACATTTATACAAGAGAATATATGCGTCTTTTAACATTAAAAATTACTTGAAGGATTATTTGACTATCATAATAATTATTTTTGATTAAACCGGCCGATCAATTAATTGTTGCATCTCTATTTCAAAAGTCTTTACTGAAATAGCTGCATGGGGCAGGAGTCACTCTCCTGTTGTGGCTTTTAAAATGGATTATTCTCAGTTTTATAATATTCTTAGATGAATTTATTTGGAGTTTGAAATGCTAGTTTGGTGAAATTTGTGGATTTTATTTTTGTCACCTTGGACCCTAGAAATATTTCCCGCTAGAATTTGGGCATTTTATTAATTCAAAGATTATATATATATATATATATATATATATATATATATATATATATATATATATATATATATATATATATATATATATATATATATATATATATATATATAGTGTATTATATTTTACACATTAATCAGTCATGGATGTTAGGCCAGTGTATAAGATAGCAGCATTCTAGCAGAAAAGACAGAAATGTCATATAATTTACAATATATTACTAAGTAATGATAAGTTTTCAGTGTGTTTCTGCTCAGGAAAGACAGACAATATTGCAGTGTAGTTTCAAATATGAGAAAAAAAAAGAGTTGCAAATCACTGCATTGGAGAAGCAGTGAAATATTTGGCATTTTTTAAGTTAACAAGGGATTAAAATAATTAATGATCCAAATAATGGCAGATTGCTTCGATAACCCTAACCCTGTTTAACTGTTTTGTACTGACAGGAAATGATCTGATATGTGCAAGATTATTCACAGCATCACACACAATTACACTTGAGGGAAAATGTCAGACTTAATGCTTATCTGTGGATCTGTTTCAACTCTACGCAATGTAATTACATTAGTCCAGCTTTTAGTATTTTCAAACTCATTTTTTTGTTTTTTTTCCCTGTATGAACAAACTGAAAATCTGTTTAGAATTAGTGTATAGTGTGGATTTGGGACTGTTTGGCTCTTTAAAAGCCGAAACTGATTATTAACCAATGATTTATTTATTATTATAATTAGAGAATATCAAGGCCACTTGTGCAAACATCAAAGCTGAACTAAACTGCTTCATATCTAAATGGTCAATGTTAATTGGACAAATTAGGTTTAATTTCAGGAAATGGATTCAATTGAGAGCTGGTTCTTATTCAGAGCTGTGAGGACAGGATAAATGAGTGTGTGTTTCTTACTGACGTTGACATCACAACAGTAGAACTGAGTAATTAATGCATTTTTAGTACTGGTCAAAATGCACCAACAGTAATCAAATCTGGCCTTGAATATCCATTGGGATTGGGATGGAACGTTGCTCACTTACCGCGTGACCAGATAGTTCCTGTTGTAAGTGAAAGTTTCTATAATTGTATTTGGATGAGAAGAAGTCCTTGTACAGCAGCTTTTATCAAGTATTGTTTTATATCAGTAACAAAAGTCGGGCATCATATCGGCACAAGTACTGAAAAAGTCAAACAATACCCGACAATCCTGCTATTTTTTTTCAGGTGCATCTCGTTCTGTATCGTTTTTTGTAAAGAAAGCAGTTCTGAAGTGTCTTTTAGAAGATGACTCTTGAGGACTTGGACTCGTTCTCCAGGTGCACCTCCATTCCGACCTTCTCGGCCGCCTCCTGGTCTTCCTCCCCGACCCCTTCCTTCTTCAGGATCTTGAGCGGCCACCAGATGGAGCCGCTTCGCAAGTCCCTGCGAACGGCGGGCTCCACCTGCCAGCAGCAGGGGGCGCCCTTATCGCCAGTCAGGAAGTAGAGGAGGGCGTTGAGCCAGGCGTTGCAGGACGCCAGCGGCCGGGTGACCTTGTAGCAGATGGACACGGCCTTCATGGCGTTGCAGCCGCCGAGCTGCCCCCGCCGCAGCAGCAAGAACAGCGTCCTGGTCACGTGGAAGGGCAGGAAGCAGAGCGCGAACAGCAGTGTGATGGTCACGATGGTCTTGATGGATTTCCGCCGCCGCCGGATGTAGTGCGAGTACTGCGAGCCGGAGATGGAGACCGAGGTCCTCTCCCGATCTCGGATTCCTTCAGGCGCGCCCTCCCCCGCCGGGCCATCGTCCCCGCCCTCTATTGAGCTGGGAGGGGAGCGCAGGGTCTGAAATATCGTCCGGACCACCTGCGAGTAGCACCAGGCGATGATGACGAAGGGCACGAAGAAGCCCAGCAGGTGGAGGACGATGCCGTACGGGACATAGTCGGCGAACTCCTTATCGATGGCGTCGTCCCAGCAGTTCATGTACCAGTCCCCCTCCTCCACCTGGAACCCGGTCCTGTTCCCGCTGTCCCTGGCGGCTCCGGGCCCGACGACCCCGCCACCTCCTCGCCGGACGTAGCCCGTCTGCGCGAACCTGAAGATGGGGCAGGTGAGGACGAAGACCACCACCCAGACCAACGCGCAGGTCCCCTTCACCACCCGCTTGCTTTCCAGGGTGATGGTCCTCATTGGGTGGCAGATTCCCAGGTACCTGTGGGAGACAAGCAAGTACACAGAAACCGATGGTGTGTATGTATCTGTAGGATATTTTCACTGGTTGTTACAACCAGGTAAACCAGAGATGTCCAGCCGGTATGGCTCCAACTAGGCAGGTACACACCTGATTCTCCTCATTAAAGTCCTTACTAAGGACCTTCATTAGTAGAATCAGGTGTTACCGCCTGGTTGGAACAAAAGGCTGCACCCACCCTCCAGGACCAGGATTGGATCAAAGCGTATTTTCTTACCTGTGCACGGAGATGCAGGTGAGGAAGAAGATGGAGCAGTAGAGGTTGAAGTAGAAGAGGAAGCGGACGAGGCGGCACATGAAGTCGCCGAACACCCAGTGGTCTCTCAGCATGTAGCTCGCCACCAGGAAGGGCAGCGACAGCCCGTACATCAGGTCCGTGGTGGCCAGGTTCACCATGTAGATCAGCGACGTGTTCCAGCGCCGCACACTGCTGGCGCCACCGCCGCCGCCACAGCAGCCGCCGTGATGGCGGCATGAGCGCAGCAGCACCACGGAGTTGAGGCTGAGGCTGAAGAGGAAGGTGAGCGAGTAGCACACGGGCAGGAAGACGTACTTGTAGGACTCGTCGATGCTGCAGGACGAAGACGGCGGCGGGAGGGACGAGGCGAGCACGGCGCCCGAGGCGTTGGCGTGGCCACCACCGACGTCTGGGGCGACAGTCGAGGCCTGGCTCGGTCCCATCGTGAACCCGCGGAGGCTATTTCTGGCGGAACTGGATCGGTTCAGGTTCCTCTGTCGTCATCTCAGCTGCTTCAAAGGTCTCAAGTCATCCAGGTTTCCTTCATTTGTCCTTCCTTCTGTCTGTCTTACCTTTCTCCTATTTTTTACATCTGTTCCTCATCGCCGACTGACACATGTCTCTGGGAGGAGAGGGGGGACGAAAACACGCCATCAATAGTTGGGAAATGTCCGTTCAGAATGTACCACCAGTGTTTTGCTGATGAAGACTATGTCTCGCTCAATTAGCCCGACAATCATTAACGGAGCTTTCTGGAAAACCTCTCTCTCATTTCGTGTGGTCTGTTCCTGCCATTGAAGTGTCGGGGTCAGGGTTTAAATTCAAGCCGTGTTTTGGAACAACGGTGTCATGTAATGTCACCATGACTGGACGAGCCACTAGACATGAGATGTAATTATGGCTTCAGAATTGGAGTTAGAAAGTGGCCTCAACTCAAAAATAAAAACAAATCTTGCAAATCTGCAGAGTTTAGACTTTTTCTCATAGTTACATAGGTCACGTTTTCTGTATTTTATAATTAGATTTTAGAATTTACTTACAGTTGTTCATACAAATGTGAATTCATAAAAGTAAAGTCACATTTTGTACTGTGATTAACTATTAGAAACTTGACTTTTATTGTAATTTCTTCAGTAATCGTTGGTCAGAAAATATTCTCCAATTTCAAAGTCTGTAGATGTAGCGTGTCCAGCCAACAAGAACTGAACCATTTGGGTTTTAAACAGAGAGATTTAGGTTTATTATCATAGGAAATGGAGAGAAGCAACACATCCTCACACTGGAGACACTTGAAACCAGATTGGCAATGATTGGCACTTCTGCTTAATTAATCAATCACTGGATTGTTTCACGCCAACGAGGACATGGAGACAGTCCGCAGCATAAAACCCCGGAGCTGAATAATTAAATCCGAACACATGTCAAAGTGAAACACGGCGTGATCTGGATCACAGGAGGCAAGACGGATGTCAAAGTTTGAGGGAGTTTGTCTTACCTCCTTGTCCCCGAGAGCTCGTCTCGTCCTGGTTTTCTCGGGGCGGCGTCGTGGCTCAGAAGTGTCTGTTTCGGGGCCAAAGGGTCTCTCGTGGCTTCTTCCCTGACCTTCAGAGTCTCTGTAAATAATTGATCAGCGTTCATTCAGTCAGAACTGCAGGAATGAAACCCAATACAGGGACTGCAGAGGAGGAGGAGGCGCTCGCGGAGCAGCTCCGGCTCAATGGCTCTTTTTAGCCACTGAGGTTTTAAATATGTAAGAAAATATAGTTTCAAAAAATTGGCAAAAGATCAAAGCCTTTATTTAGAAATGCTAAAACGTGACTCAATATATAATAAATAAAAATTTCTCAAATAAAGCTTATAGTCCATTGGAATTTGAAAATGATAGTATATAATATTGTGCATATTGATTTTCATTGACTGTAAATGCAAACACTGCAGTGAACTGTCCTGCACCTGCTTTCTGCTAAAATCAGCAAACAAAGCACTCCAATTTGAGTGAATAATCATTCATATACTCAAAACAGAAGATAAAAGACAAAATACAAGTGATTTTCAATGAGCCACATCAGAAAAGTCAAAGGTTTACAGGATGATCCTCTTCTTGCACTCTTAAAAGTAAAAACAACAAATCCGAATTAATGTTGAATCAGCCGAGGAACAAATGACAAACTTATGATGAGTCACAGATGGCGAAACAGGGTACAAAACATTTTGTTTTAAGTGCAGGGATGCGATAAATGACGGATATAATTTACCTTCAGAGGTAAGGTAATTGAGACAAAAAGCTAAATAAAGCTATTTTTGCACTGCAAACAGAGATGAGCTAAAGTTGAGGAAATAAACATAGAATTTGAGGAGATAATGATTTGATGTGGGTCAATTTAGCTTGATAGTGAATATAAAAAATAAGCATATTCATAGTTAATTCAGGATTATACAATGCTTTAAAAGATAGAAACCCAGAAGAATTTCAGTGTGTTAAGGAGTTATTAAATCTCTCACCTTTTTTCCTGCAGAGAAACCTGAAGCTTTAAATGTCTCACTTTCCCCTCCTCACTCCGCTCGCTGTTATCCGAGGCTCTAATTAGAAAGCAAAGTGAATCCCTTAAAGAGCAGCTCCTCCTTCCTCCTCCGCGACACCCTCCCGTTCTTTTCCCTCCATCTTCAACATCACCATCACCTCTGATTCATACGGTAAATACTAGGTTTGAACACACACGCACACACACACACACGAGGCTGCGTGACTGCTCCGTGTGTGTTTGAACATGTCATGGTGTGTGAGTGTAATCAAACACTGCAACACAATCGGGGGTCGGACAGCATGCAGGTAGCAGAGGTATGAATAAACACGGCGACATGGGACATACATCACTCTGACATTTATTGGATATATTAACCGATTGGTTGTTTTGTTCAGAAAACTGTTGTTCCAGTCCTCTGGTGTTGGTAATAACTCAAAATATCCAGTTTATTCTCACTGGACTACAGAAACTAACAAATATTCACTTTTAAGGAAATGGATTCAGAGAATTTGAAAAAAAAATCTTACAAAAAAAAAATTACACAAAAATAAATCATTTTTAAAATTGGAAATTAATTTAAGAGTTAAAGTTCCAAGTGAGCCTTATGTGCTATATGCATATATTGTAATTAAAAATATATAAATAATTTGACTCAAAATATATTTCATTATTAATGTTTATGCAATTGCAATTCATAAAAAAAATCTCTAAAGTCACAGTGAAATTAAAATAAATCTGTTGACCTTGTAGCTTAGCTTTAGCACCACAATAAGAAGAACACATAACTTTTAATATTCAATACTTTTTAATTTGTGTTAACAATACAAACTGTGGTCTATGGCGCCACCCTGTTTCAGGACTCTTCACTACTTATGGATTCTCAAAAGGCAAATTGTGACTTTAAATAAATGGGAATAAAAAAAAAGATGACAACAAAGAAATCCTTCCATTTTACAGTATATTGCCTTCCATGAATATGACAGCTCCTTATTAGGCATCAGAATAAGAGACTGTAGGAGTAAACGGTATCAAAATAGAATTTCTTAGTAAGGCACTAGAAGACGTCACCAGTGAAATATTTTATCTGCTGCCTTTAAATATCAAAGCTTCACATCCCTCAGGAAGAGTTTTCACACGAGAGTTGTAATATTTCACTGTACGTCCAACACTTGTCATCACATATACGAGGATATATTAAGTGGATAGTTCCCTTATATTTAATCATCATGAGTAAACAATGCAATCACCGACTGTACCTGAAGTGTTAAGCATCAAGAGGAATGCCACCAACACTAAAACATTCTCACTTTCTGGCTTTGTAAGCATTTCTTTAATATTATAAATTAATAAAAAAAAATCACAAGTTATAAAATAATATGCCTGGATTGTGTGTCTAACTTTAGGATTTGTTTATTTGTTTGTGTTAGGTACAAAAGACTGTAAGCAAAATTTACTGTACTTGATAAACTTCAACATAATTGTGCAGAAACCAGAAGAATATCTTCAAAAATTGATTATGGCAAAGCAAAATTTGGTGAAATTCCCCTTTTTTTAAAGTGATAACCAACAAACAAAGACAGTATAAATGCATAATTAAGTTGAGCTTGTCTTGCTACACATGCTGTATGAGCGTACTGTGCCCTCGTTACAATGACAGGTACAAGTAATACAAGTATTAAACACAATCAACTTTAAATAAGATAAGTTAGAGTCCCTCATTTGCATATACACGTATGAATTTACAAAACGAGCCCGAAGAGCTTTGTTTTCTTGTTTCACCGTTCAACGAACAAAAGTACTGACTGCTA
Source organism: Eupleurogrammus muticus (assembly GCA_036785175.1). Lineage (NCBI taxonomy): Eukaryota > Metazoa > Chordata > Actinopteri > Scombriformes > Trichiuridae > Eupleurogrammus > Eupleurogrammus muticus. The sequence goes on from JAYKQN010000007.1 coordinate 2,219,517, forward strand.
GTAAACGTAAATAGGAACACGTTTTGGGCTTTTTGTATTTATAATTTGATCCATTATTTAATTACTATTGTCAAACCTCACGTCTGCTCCGTGAGCCAATAGGAAGACAGCAGGGTCCTCGTTGGACTTTAATTGGTGAATACTTTCTAGCTTGTTGTTTGATGCCAAATAAATATCTAAATTTCTGAAATACAACCTGGTCGATGTTGTCCTGTAACATTTACATTAGACAATAATGGGAGTGACACTGTCACAGATCCCTCCTCTCTTCCCATTGGCTCAAAGACCTGAGGTCGCCAGGTCACCGTTGGACCTCCGTGGTCAAAGTGCTCAGCCGGTTCGATTTTCCTGCTGCTGGTTTTTCTACCTGAGAAAAATCCAGAACATTAACGTGTCCTATATTAAAGTTCTAAGCAAAAAAAAAAAAAAAAAAGGTTGAATCAGGCACTCATCTGTTTAGCAGCGTTGAATTCATATGACACCCTGCCATGGCTGTTTTTCTAGAATTATCTCCTAGTTCCTAAATGCCTGAAGTTTCTTTTTTGTACATGATTGAATATTTCATCCCTTTTTATTCTTCAAGAAAACCAGCAGCGCTTGTTTTTTTTTTTAGATTTACCCGTTGACCACATGAGTCTTTTAAAACAAAAGTGTTGTAATGCTAATCATGCTTCACCTGGACTCCCTTTTAGCATGTTGGTGCTGCCAGTTTAGTTTGACGTTGCATCATCTCGGACGGATCAGATGGCGTTCCGATATAGAAAAAAAAGTGTTAAGGGAGGACTGAAGTCTCATTATTAAGTCTACTTTGTCTTAATTCCTCACAAATGTTGCACCAGCTGATTGTGAGTCCATCGCTCAGTTTGGTCTGTTTTCAGATTCCAGCTGAATTTGGTGCGATCAGATTGGACAGATCTGAACACGGCAAACCTGATCTGATCTGGACCAACCTAGAACCTTTATGAGTCCCTCTAGAGGCGCTGGTCTCAGTCTGGTCCCAAATGAACGCTGGGAATTACAGCATATTCTTTCTCAGATCCAATTAATCAATGAGCAGACTGAATGTTCTCTGAGCCTTTTTTGGTTTTGATGAGATCTAACTAACTGATTTACTAAGTGAGGTTGCACCATTAAAACTTTAAAAAAATCTCTTCAACCATAGTGGAGCATTACTGGCTCTAATATTACTTCAAACATAAAAGTAAACCTGGAGACATATGTATGGTTTATAATTCAGTATTAACAGCACTATTTGCTTATAATGGCTTAGTAATCCCCGTATTAAATGTGACAGCTCCACCTGGTTATATAAATAAAATAAATGTAAATATTTAGTAACACCTCATTTCTACAAACTACTTGTCTGTGATGCAACCGGTTTTATTTAGTGATTAGATTATATCTACAACTAATGAGCAGCTGGTGCAGACGTTGACAATTTTTTTTACAATACAACAACCGGACTGGCTTAGAAACACGGGTCCCGAGTAGCTTGATGAGTGTTTCAGGAGAAAATTATGGCGAAAATCCAAGAGCTGCGATGTGTCTCTGCTTGATTTTAAGGTTTTAAAGGCCTCGTGGTTCAACTCTGTCCAGAAGCTAAAAGCAGACGTGGACGTGCTGCATCTTTAGTTGACGTGAAACATTCACAGCGACTTCCTGTTATTTCATGCTTGCTTCCGTTATTTGGCGTCTACCTGACGTCACCAACTCCTACACAGACTTTACTTTGGACGTCTCATCCCTCAGTGTCGGGAGATTCTAATTCGTTTTTACCCGAGCATCCAGGTTCACCTTCTTCTTACTAGTGGTTTGTCAGTTCCTGGGAGGAATTAGCCCAAAGAAAAGGCTAATTATCTTTTTTTTCCTCTCTTTCAAAGTTCCACGCTTGAGGAAAAGTCCGTCTGGAACCCGGCCCGGTCCGTGGCGCCGGCGTTAGGTCAGGTCCTGGACGTCCAGCAGCATGGCGTCCTGCTTCGTCCTCAGCTGGTCTCGTACCAACAGCTGAGCAACCAGCTCCGAGCTCAGAGCTGGAAGACGAGAACAGAACCAGAGGTTTGGGGCAAATCTGTGATTTGTGATTCTGGGTCATACAAATAAAAATAGATAGAATGGCACATCACTGTTTGATTTTCATTGGTTATAAATGACAAAGATGTATGTAAATAGTAAATTTACCAACATTTAAGTGTGTGTTTGGAATATATTTAGTTGCTTTGATTAATTGATTGATAATCCTTTATATGTCCCACAGTGGGGAAATTGCATTAGCAACAGCAGAGAAATGCAAAGAAAGACAGATTGACTATAGAATAAAATAAATAAAATACATGCAATATAATATGATATAATATAATATATAAAAGATTGTTAGCAATGTTTGTTGGGAAGTCCCACAGCAAACACAATGTGCTTATCACATGCAATAAAATCACCAATTTAACACAGAAAACACATTGAATCACGAGTGTGGTGAGGATAATGTGGGATGATCTGATTCACGGGAGATAAAAAAAAAAAAAATCCGGTGTAAAAGTCAAGTTTGGTTTTCTGACCGACAGTCGGAGTGGATCAATAATTCAATCGACATGATTGAAATCGCCGGAACAAAAGACAAAGCAATTTGTGTGGGAAAACATCTGGTTCTCCGATGACATGAAAAAAGCCGATGGAGCGAAGTCAACTACAACTCCTCGAAGATGCTGCAGACCTTCAGCTCCAGTTTTCTCCCTTTAAACAACAACACGTGTTTGTGTACCGTGTACGTCCTGTTGGAGGGATGCTCTCAGACTGCAGAGCTGCCGCGATGAACATTCCTGCAGCTCCCAACGCTCCAGATGTTTCCTCTTAGCGGCTCCGCTGCTGCTGGCCAGATGCTGCAACACACACACACACACACACACACACACACACACACACACACACACACACACACCGGAGCTGAAGACCAGTTGAACATTGTTCGCGTTTGTGGAGCATTTAGCATCTAAAGATCCAGATGTTTCCCTGCAGAGTTGGTAGAGAGAGATGAGCTCTTATGTTTCCTGTTTTGTGACTTGGCTCCTGCCAGACTCAGATTTTTTTTTTCCTTTCCATTGAAATATTTCCTTCTGCCTCTTTCTTAATTGCAAAGTTGCTCTTTACCTCCTTCTCCTGCTGCTCCGCCAGCAGTTTGTCCCGCAGCGTCCTCAGAGCCGTGGCCACTTCCTGTTTCAGCCCGGTGGCATGGCAACCGTTGCGGCCTGTTTCCATGGAAACCTGGAGATGAAATGGTGAGATGAAAATTTAAAGTTAAATCGGGGAGCCCGGGACCCTGAACCTTCTGTCCTCTTTATTTTTCTGGTTCTGGAACAGATGAAGATCCCACAGTGGCAGCAGCACCTATGGAACTAAGATGTCAGAGATAAAGCTTTAAAGTAACCAGTAAGAGCTTTAAATTTATTTTACCAACACTGGAAGTCCATGCAAAGATGGAAAGAAACAGGAAAGATGCGATCACGTCTCTGTTTCTGGTTAAAAGCTTGGCCTCCGACTTCTGATCGTCTGGATTAGATCAATAGATTCTTTTGTTCAGAGCAAGTAAAAAGTCTGTTGCAACAATCCAGGCGTGATGAGACAAAGGTGTCCGAAATGATCTTTGTGTGTTTAAAATTTCAGATAGATTGTTGTGTTTTTGAAATATTTCCTAGATGATAAAAAAACGTGATTGCACAAGTCCTGTGGTTTCAAATTACTGTTAAACAAGACGCCAGGATTCTTTGCAACAGGCTTGATGATCCAAAGGGGAACCAGCAGGTTTTCACTTTGTTTTGTCATGTGCTGGGAAAAAAAAAGAACTTAAAATAAGGAGGTTTTGACACCATGATGAAAAGAACTATTGAAAAAGTCACATTTGAACAATTTATACATCAAATTGAGAATGAACAGAAATGCTTCAGTAAGTCGTGAATATATAAAACTGTACAGTACATTTCTTGAAGTTTACAAAGCGGTTTGTGCGGTGAAATCACAGACAGGAAGTGACCTTTTTATTGGTTCCCTCCTCGTCGTCGTCGCTGTCGCTGTTGTTGATGAAACACAGCTGCAGGTTTCTGTGGCTGTGAAACCTGTAAACGGACAACAAACATCCTGAAGCTGTGTAGGTGTGTATGAACGAGGCACCGCTTTAGATTTGGGCATTTTTTTCACTGTCTGAACAGACAAAGTCCTGATACGTAAATGCTGATACTAATAATGTCTAAATGAATAAGACAATAATCATTTATTGCCAACATCTTGCAAGTGCAAGAAAAAAATGCATTGGAAATGAATCAAACTCTGCTTTTATGGTTAATTTTTGCATACTTTGACCTTTTTACCATGTCTGTTCTTCTCTTAAGTTAAATCTTCTGCTTTAACACTTTTAAAAACTCTTTCCTTCATGTTTATGATTTTTTAAGCAACAATATCTCCTGTACTTTACACACAACTGCGCAACTTTTTTTACTTATTGCCGACATTGATTCTGAATTCATGTACACAAGAAACTAATTATCTCAGCATAATATAGGAATTGGAAATTTCCTTTGTGTTTCAAGGAAGATGCTCAAAAAGCAATGCATAGAAACTCCCAATAAAAGCAATTTAGGACAAATTAAAAGCTTTTTTTTCGATTCTTCAATGTGCAGATGCACTTTGTTCAAAAAGTTTTTTTTTGTGTACAACCCTATGACACAGTCTGTTTTTTATTGCCTTATTGGGGTATTGATCAGCTGTGTGGCCGTAAGTTTGAGTCAGAACAAATTTTACAAAAGCTACAGGAGCTAAAGCCTCTAAAATAAAACCCACAGTGTTGACTTGACAAATAAAAACGATCATTATAGCCCCTCAAACCCAATAAAAGCTGCAGACTCCCCAGTTCCTTGCTACCGTGGCCTCCTGAAGTCTTCGTCCTCTTCCTCCCACACGTCTCTCCACACGGCTCCCCGAGCGTCCCCCATCCTCACCTCCGCCCCCCTCTGCAGGAAAGACACAAAGACATTGCAGCGGCTTAACCCAAAGATCCCAACAGGAAGTACAATCATAACCAGATTATTTTAATCCTGGATGAATTATGTGCACCTTCACGGGGATGTATGGGTAAAAAAAAAATTAAATCAAATCATGCAAGAAGAGCGTTTTCACTTAGAAGTTTTCACATAATGTGCTCTGAAGAGTCAAAAAGCAGAATTGACAGACTACCTCCCATGGGCAGGGGTGGACAACCTCAGTGTACGAGGCCTCCGGGACAATCCACAGATTTAATGGATCCTTCCTTCCAATGTGGATTACAAACACATCCAAAAAAACACAGCATTAAATGACCTTAGACTCGGAATGTGTCCAGAAACATGGTGAAAACCTGCCAGCTTTAGGTTTTTATGAGGATGTTGGGTAATGTTGATGTGTGAGTCATGGCTTTTTAACGGAGGAGGGGGAACAAAAAAAACGTTATAAGTGGTCGTGAATTTACTCGCTGACAGCACATCGACCCTCAGAGCCAGTTTATCAGAACACTGATTCACTGACATCAGCGATGGGTAACAGAACATTGTGCAAGAAGCTTGTTTTCCGATGATAAAAAGCACATACAAAACTTTAGTAGACCCATATATAACGAAAACTAGTCACTTCAACACAGTATCTCTGTTCAGAGACACAAAATACGAGAGAATGTCTTAGAAATGTACATAACTCCCATCATTTACAGCTTTATTTTTAGCTGATAACTCGTAAAACAGAACAATTGCATTGACTTCAACTTCAACTTTTGCAGCTCTGACAGTAACGTGGCTAAGAAAAAATACTCCTATATAATTCTGGGTTTGTTGGTTTTTTAGGCCCGTCTGTGTCCCACAGTTATTTTTCAGTCGTTTACAACGCAGATGTCGATGCGAGCGCCATTTACAAGGTGGGAACTCTTGTTTACTATGAACTGTCGTGAACAGAGCGTTACAGTCTTCGTTCAGGGAGGTGGAATTGATCCCTGATACTGAACACAATGATCTGTGTGTGAGAAATGCAGCTATTCACCTTTTAACATAACATACACTGATTGATTTTCCCGCTCTTGATTGATTTTCCTTAATTGTGGCAGAAACGTGATGAATTTTAAACTTATCCGCAGATTTAGACCAAAGCAATCGATCTATAGCTTTAAAAAATAAGTCAGAAACACTGAACCACAGAGGATCCATAAACACCGACACTGATCTTCGCTTCACGACTGACCTTTGCCCTCTCCTTCCTCTCCTGCTCCTGTTTCTCCAGCTCAGCTATCCGCTGGCTCAGGTCCTCCCAGTGCATGATGGGAAGTTCTTGGCAGTCCACAGAGGACGCCGCTGCAATGTGATGATGAACCTCTTTCTCCTCCTCCTCCTCCTCCTCCTCCTTCTCCTCGGCTGTCTCTTTCTCTCCCTCCATCCTCCTCCTCTTTGGAAATAAACAACAGACTGATGAACAATCCAATAACACCAAGTATGGCAATAATTCAAACGCGCTCTTTATGTAATTATAAACCAACTGCAACCCTGTTAAACTGGACTAAATACTTTAAATACTCCTGTAAATACTGAACCTGCATGAATCAACCAATTATTATCGAGTAATAGAGTCAAATTTATTGACAACAACACAAACTGTTACTAAATACTAGTGGTCTATGATAGTAAATATTTACCAAAGGACATTTAAGAGGTAAAGAAATGTATTTTAATTTAATAGTGTAAATAAAACTCATAAGCAACGACTTACTATCAACAACAAGATAGTAACTATACTAACTATATGTAAATATATCACAGCAACTACTTTTATTGGATATTAACATGGATATCATTTTATCAGTTACTAAGATAATCAGTTTACGATCATGTAAAACGAAACGAAAGAAGCTTCTTGCATTTTTTGCTTAAAAAGTAAATGACCGTTGCCAATAATCAGATTTCTTTTCCCACGATCAACTAATCAATCAAATAACCGATAGTTCTAGATCTACTTAGATTACGTTTTAAAAAAAAAATATTATAAAATAAAATCCATTTCTGTTTGATTTGAACAGATTAAACTGATTTAATCAAATTTACTATGTAACAATGACAACTCACTTATTTTTATAACAAAAATGCCCCCTCAAAAATACATTAGTCCCAAATATGAATAGTTTCTATCTATCTATCTATCTATCTATCTATCTATCTATCTATCTATCTATCTATCTATCTATCTATCTATCTATCTATCTATCTATCTATCTATCTATCTATCTATCTATCTATCTCTGGAGGGCAAAGGTCAGTCTATACTACCGCTTTAGCTTCACAATAATTTACATCTTGAATATTGAATTCCCTATAATAATACTATAATAAAACATGACCTCAGCCTTGCAGGGCCAAAGCAGTTAATTATGAAATATTGATATGTGAAAGTAAAACAAAAAAACATGAATAATCTATCTATCTATCTATCTATCTATCTATATATATATATATATATATATATATATATATATATATATATATATATATATATATATATATATATATATATATATATATATATCTGGAGGGCAAAGGTCAGTTTATACTACCGTGTTAGCTTCAAATTAATTTACCGCTTAAATATATTGAATTCCCTATAATAATACTATAATAAAACATGACCTTGCAGGGCCAAAGCAGGATTTATATTTCTTACTTTTGACTTATTCTGTCTTAATTATGAAATATTGATATGTGAAAGTAAAACAAAAAACATGAATAATCTGTCTATCTATCTATCTATCTATCTATCTATCTATCTATCAATCAATCAATCAATCAATCAATCAATCAATCAATCAATCAATCAATCTATCTATCTATCTATCTATCTATCTATCTATCTATCTATCTATCTATCTATCTATCTATCTATCTATCTATATATATATATATATATATATATATATATATATATATATATATATATATATATATATATATATATATATATATATATATATATCTGGAGGGCAAAGGTCAGTCTATACTACCGTTTTAGCGTCACATTAATTTACAGCTTGGATAAATCTTATTAAACTCCTTTTTCCGCCTGATGCAGACACTTATTCCCGTTTCTCCGGTAAAAGCCGCCGTTCGGAGCGGGCTTTGGGTTGTTTACAGCAGCGGGGAAGCTCCGGAGCCGTTCACCCACCTCTGAGTCACATCCAGTCGGCCCCGGATCCCTCCGACATGTCGCCGTCCGTCCGTCCGTCGGTGCCCCCCCCACCACGGCGGCTGCCGCACCGCGACTCCAAGCTGCGGACGTGTGTGTTTTTTTTTTTTGTTTGGTTTGCAGGAATAATAAAGAAGCGCTGCTGCTTCTGCTGTGGAAAAGTGGCCTAAAAGTAGTTTTAAGTTGGTGCGGAGGAAGGCAGGACCTTCCTCTCCCTCCTCCTCCTGCTGCTGCTCCTCCTGCTCCTTCCTTCCCCTCCTCCTTCCGCTCGCTGTTCCCACTTTAACCTCCTGACTTAACGGAGGTTGGAGGTTTGAACAGCAGGAGCCCGGTTTACCGGAGGATCACAGCCTTGAAAATGTTGGCATTTTATTTATTATAAGAAATTCGTAATACACAATCTTTAAAGTAATAAAATGCAATCACTGTGTTTTCTTATGCACAAATACCTATACATAAGATAAGATAAGATAAAACTTTATTGATCCCACAACGGGGAAATTTGTCTGTTACTGCAGCGTTACAGATAAAGAGAAAAAAATAAAGCTGAAGAAGATAAAAAACTATAAAAAATAAATAAATAAATAAAAATAAAAATAAAAAAAACACACAACACAATGTACAAATTCACAGAATTTGTTGATCCGCATACACAGTATGCATTATGGACATAGAATGGAGAGGAAATGCTAATAAATAGGAAGAAAAAAGTATGAATAAGCAAAGCATATATGCATACATACATGCATGTACATACCTACATACATACACATATTTGCATATATATATATGGACATACATATCCACGCACATACCCACATGTACACATACATAGCTGATGCACATTTAAGGTGCAGGGTGTGTGTGAAGAGAAAAAGTGACCAGTGAAAAAGTGACAGTGACTACAGTGAGGTTTATGTTTATGTTTATGTTATGTTACATGGTAAGAAAAAATATAAATTAAATAAAATATGCAGCTTGGTAAGATAAGGGGCTAATATAAGTCACATATTCAATAAAATAATAAAAGGAATAATAAGTAATAGAGCTCAGCGAGCCTCTGTATTTTACTATAGACTAAATAATAAATCAATGACTTAAAGGACGGGTTCAGTGTGACATGTTTTTCTTGCTGTGATTGTTCCTCTTGCTCATATTTGACCAGATAATATGTTGATTCTGTCATTTAAATGAGTCAAATTACCTTTAAACAGCCAAAGTTCCTATTTTTTGTTACTTCCAACACGGTCAGAGGGAATTTAATGCTAAAAAAGACTGTAAAAGTGTCAGCTATCCACTTGATGTTATAAATTCATCTCTTGAAGATTGAGGTCTACTTTTAATTTGCTATGTGTACACTGTGGGTTTTGCACTCCATCACTTATAATGAAAACACATGTGAATAAAGTCTTGCAGCCAGGAGGAATAATTACAGTGAGGATAAAAAAAACTTCACTTGTTTTTCATTTGTCTTTCGGTCCAACAAAAAGTCAGATTTTTGTTTGTCCACTTGAAGTTTCAGGCAGTTATTATATACTATTCCAGTTTCCTCACCAGTTCACAGGTTTGTCTGCTGCACTGAGTTTTTTCTTCCAATGATAACAGCTGCCTGTATTTTACTGAACCAAATAGCAAAGCTGTGGTCCAGACAACCAACACAATGAGGAAGTGACTACTCTCTGTGGGTTTATACGACCACTTCCACACATACACAGTAATTCGACTGTTACTGTTGATATGTATATAAAATAAAGGATTTAAGTGGTTTATATATTTAATCGGTAAATACTGGAATCATCTTATAAAATAGTCATCATATTATTCTATAATAATACTGAAAACATGACCTCAGCCTTGCAGGGCCAAAGCAGGATTTATATTTCTTACTTTTGACTTATTCTGTCTTAATTATGAAATATTGATATGTGAAAGTTAAACAAAAATAATTAAGATTTACTCAGTCAAATCCTATAATAGGATATATACTCTTTTATTATTATTTATTAAAGTTACATTACGGTGGATTATATATAACATTTAAAAAGCAATGTATGTAAAAAATCTGTTCAGTTTGAATGGGAAAAAAAACATTTCAATGATTTTTTTTTCAAAAAGTAAAGTATGTTTATTTTCTTTTTTAAAATCTGTCAGTTTTGATTTGCGTCTCAATGTGGTTCAGGTCTCCTGTCTGGTTTCTGTTTGTGGAAGCGGGTCTGTCCGGAGGCAGTGAAGGGGTTAAAGGCCGAGCCTCCTGGTGTCCTGTTTCACCATTTTTTGGAGATGACGACTGGAAGCAGATGGAGGATTTGGGGGATTCTGGGAGAACAGCAGACAGTTTAGTGTCACAACACCAAAGAGAACACCACGGCATTCCTGTAATATAGGACAGTGTACTGTAAATAGTTCTCTGATAGCGTGTCATGCTGAGTTCCTTATGTTTGTTCCTGTTATCCAAAATGTTCTTATAATATTTCCGTTAGGATGTCTGTTGAATTAAAGTGAACTTGTGCCTTCCACATATTCTAAGTTTACCATATGATGCTGTTATTGTACTTTATTAGCATTTTTGTTTCGTTAATGTCCATTTCTGTAATGGTTTGTGTGTTGTCAATCAAATTATTGTTGGTAATTGCTCATCATAAGGTTTTAGACTGTTGATAAGAATGTCATTGTGAACTTTATTTGGTGCTTTCTTCACCATACAATTTTCATAATAAAATTACATTTTACTAACTGAAAGAAAAAAAAACATCACAACACAAGAAGAATAATACAAATTACCTATAGTTACACCCTTACATACATATACCCAGGGAATAATTATATTAATTTTAAATTAATTTATATTAATGAACTATATTAATTTTTTTTAAAACTCGGAATTATAACTTGAACACAGAAAATAAGTTATTGATTTTGAATCGGGATGAATAACCTTTCATCATTATAACTCACAGTATCTGTGTATGTATTAATAAACACAAGTATGTACAATAACTGTACCACAACTATTAGCTTACACTTTAACATATCAAATGCCTTTTAATGTTCAAAATGAATTGAATTCCATTGACTTTTTTGTATTTATTACATTATTCTATTTGTATTGATTGCCTTGTTTTATGCATTGCTGTGCTGTCAATTCCCCCTATTTATTATATTGATATAATCAGGTTTTATTATGTATATAACTATTTGACTTATTTAAACTGTTTAGCTTTTACAAATTATTTCACAGCTCAATAAAGAGTCTCTTGGCCCTGGATCAGAGACGCAGAGTCATAAAGGTTTTTATTTTCTTTATTAAGTCCGCTTCGCTCCGCTGCTCGTGCTGCACTTCCCGCCGCGGCCGGACAACGGCGCTGTTTTCACGACTTGGTGAACTACCTCTTTATTTGGTGAAGGACTATGTTGTAAAAATCTTTCAAACTGTTAATTTTCAGGGGTTCCCCGGGACCACCGGAGGTCCGCTCGGTGTTTTTAGGAGCCCGTATGCCCGCCTGACCCTGGGGACAGAGCGGCCGGGCCGGGTGTGCGCGCTCCGGACAGCTGCTCCGCGGTTTTTTCTGATCTCCGACGGAGGTTTTACTGCAAACCAAGTTAGCTCAACAGCTAATCCAAAAGTCACGTCACCTGCGCGGACTGGAATTAAAAGTTTCCCCGCAAACCCGCGGCCGCCGGGTGAGTTTTCACCGTGTGCGCTTACAAAACTTTGTGCGGAGTGTTTTCGCGCACGAGCCGTGTTTTCTCCGGCTTTTACGCAACCATAAAATTTGCGCTCAGACGGCAGTAAGTGAGGCGCAGCTGCGGGTTTTTAAATGACGCCCCGAGCCGCGGTCACACTCGGGTAAAGCGTTTTTTCCCCCGCAAGAGAAATGCGGTAGAGACGAGGCGGCTTCGGTGTTCAGCCCGCTGACTCTGCGGCTCTAACGTTCGCTGCTAGTGAGGCCTGCGGGTCGGGCTTCCACCGGGCTCGAGTAGAGCCCGACGCCGCCGTCGGAAGGTCGTAGGCCGGCAGTTGGCGCCGCCACCGCCGGGCCTGCGGACCCCGGGATGGAACGGATGGAAGTGGACCAGTGCGCAGGCGCAGGGGGCGGGGCACTCCGCAGGTCGAACAGCGCCCCCATGATCACCAGTGTCAGGTTGGTGGTATTACAGTTTGTTTTATATATACACGCATAAAACTGCATAAAAATACAGGTAATAGAAAATAAAAAATGACAGGAGAGGTGAAAAGCAACAGGCCTACATATAAGTCTCCTCAACTTAGGGAGAGAAACAACAGAAAATGGAGTAAAAATAAGAAAACAATACACAATAAAATAAATAAATATAAATAAAAAGATTTACACAAAATCAACAGGAAAAAAGCAACCATCCAACACTAATCCGTAGGGCTGACCTTCTATATAAAATAAGTTACCCAACCCTACTAATTGGTACAACAAAGAAATAAGTGACAATATGGAGAAAGGGGGGGAGTCAATAAATTATAAGACCACATGATGACAAATCTCTTTGAATAAATTTTGCATTACATCACAAGCTCTTGATAACATCTACTGTGGCTCTCCATATCTGTACTCCACAATATCTGAGGGAATATTGGCCATGTTTCTTTTATTAAAATTCAAGGTGAAGGTGATTTGTATATTCACTTTGAAGAAGTTGCTTTAGTTGTGATCTTTATACGATTTACTGTGTTATTAATGTCTTTCTGTCTCTCTCTGTCTCAGTGATGGGATGACAGTCTTCAGTCCCGTGGTTTCAGCGCGATACAGACGCTCCAGTGTTTCCATCAACCCCAGCTGTCCATCACAGGTGATTGTTTTTATTTGTTGATGTTTTTTTTATTTTTTTTGCAGCACAGCACTCTCAAGTCCTCAGGAGATGTTTGAAGGGCCACTGCCACAGAAAAAAGTTGTTTCAATTAAAAGAACGTATTCATATCTTTAAAAAAGCCAGAATATTTTGTGAATAAAAGCAGTTATATTTTGACAATAATTTTAATATTTAAAAAAAAAACACATTTTGAGATAAAGTCACCATAGTTCAGAAAAAAATGTTTTATTTTATAATATTAAGAACAAGTCATAATATTTCAGAAAAAAAATTATGTACACCTTTCTATAAAAACATTAGGACTGAAGATCTAATATTTCATGAAAAAAGAGTAATTCATTAAAAAGAAGATGTTATAAGAAGCTGTTTTTACAGGTTGTTTTTTCTTACCACTCCTGTTCAGTATTTGCTTCATGATGATTCTCATCCATCGTTTCTGTCCTTCAGCTCGTCCCTCTTTCTCCTTTCTCTCTGACCGGAGACAGACACGACCACAAGAGGCAGGTGAGGACAGACAGCGTTCAGACTTTTTCCTTCTCTACAAAAAAAAATCTCTTTTTATGCTGGTTCTTTCCAGCTGTGGGACAAATCACACTAACTCAAAAATGTCCCTGTGGTGTTTCCACAGCTTCTCGGCTGGCTGGAAATAAACTAAAACAATATTTTTGGAAATCAAAAAATAGATTGTCAGATTTTTTGGGGTGAAACTGATAAGAGTCCTTTATTTTTTATATTTTTATATATATTTTTAAGGTCAAGGATTTAATATTTTCCAAATCATAATAAAAAACAATAACAATACAGAATGGATGTAATGTTAAGAATGTAAAGTTATTTGCAGACATTTGTTACTATCTGCTTGACAGTAATAAAACAGTACTGATGCTGAATATAATTAAATTGGTTATTTTTTGTTTTTATTGTTAAAAATTTAATTTTAACCCCAATTGAAAAGTGTGTTCTTACCGTGTCTCCCCTTTAATATTTTTTTAAATCCATTTACATAGATTTTACTTTATTTGTTTCTTAAAGCATGTTTGATTTCTTGAATTTAAAAACCTAAATGCAGATATTAAAAAATATTTGTGTTTCAAACAGGAAGAGAACATGGAGATGACACTGAGAGGGAGTCTGCAGAGACTAAGGTACAGAACGTACATCATTGGGTCAGAAATAATATATTAATGTGTAAAAAAAAAAATAAAAAACTGAAATCTGTGCCCTTAGACTTAAATGCAATAATATTATGAATCGGTTAAATAGATTTAGTGGAAAAGTTCAACATTCAGTCTGCAGTGAACATTTTTTTATTCTCTCCCAGTGCTTCCAGTCTGATCCCAGTTCCTCAAGTCAGTCAGTGGCACAATCACACATCTCTGGTGAGTATCTTCACACTGGCTGTGTTATTTTTATTTTATTTTACTTACTAAGAAAATTTCTAGAATGTAAAGGCTCATGCATACTGTAGTGTTTAGACTGATGCCGTACACCAATAAGAGGCAAACATGTTATGTAGTGAAAGAAATCCTAAACATTTTCTTCATGATTGAAATGCTAATAATAATGACAACCGTGATTGCATAAGTTGACCCTTTGGACCTAAAGCTGGATCAAAATGTTTCAACTGAATCCAGATTAGTGGGTTCAGGATCATGGAAGTATTAGAAGCTCATTGCTATAAAAGTTGCTCAATTAAATAAAAAAATTACAGTGTTCAATGCAATGCATTTTGTCCCGGTTCTCTCTCAGCAGTTAAACTCTCTAAATAAGAAAAAAAATCAATAAAACAAACAGCAGGATCTCAGCAACACTTCAGTGCTACTGATCAATAATCTGGCTGCCTGGAGGTAGAAACTGATTTTAAGGCGTGTGGTTTAAGCTCTGATGATCTGAAGGTGTTTTCCCAAGGGAAGGAATGAAATCAGAATAGTTGTGCAGCTCTTTTCCAGTTTCTAATATATTTATTCATTGCCTGTGCGTGTGTGTGTGTGTTTGGGGGGTGAACGCTCCTCAGGCCAGAGTGCGTCATGTTGTGTTTCTCAGCCTGACAGTTTCTTTTCTGCTTTTCCCCTTTTTCTTCTCCTTCAGTGGGTCCAGTCACAGGACAGCGGCGTCACACCCAACTCCTCCCCGAGTCCCACCAGGAGGTTCAGGTACACACACACACACACACACACACACACACACACACACACACAAAGCTTGTGGTTTAGTGTAAACTTAATTGTCTAATATGAGTCCAGTTATAAATCAGTTTATTGTCCAACAGACCAGCTGTTGGTGCCACTGTGAGATGGCCTGCGTTAACTCCACTCAAGAGGAAAGGTAAGTGTGTTTTTGTGTGTGTGTGTGATAATTTTACTATTACATATTTTATAGAAGATAAATAACATCTATTTAAAATTAAAACTGATTTGATCAAACATGAATTTGTTTAGGTATATTTCAGTTACAAGAACTTACACATGAAAGAGGCTCTTGTGAATCCTTTAGCGTTATGCAATGTTAAAATGTTAATTGTTGCAGTGGGAGCAGCGATGTTGGAAATTTTTTATTTATTAAAGATAAATGAGTCAGCTCTTAACAGGACTAACACAGTTTTTGCATCAATATGATAAGAATATTAAAACATTAAATATGGAATTTTACTAACCGAGGTTTGATCATAGTCCTACTTATAATACATCTTTTATAATAGTTGTTATAATGATTAATCTGTGAACCTCCTGGTCTTTCAGGAGGTGTGGAGTCTGACGGGCCCCCCAAGAAGCTTTTCGTTGCCGGGGTAACAGAACCCACCCACCGCAGCAGCTACACAGTGAGGTGAGTGGGACAATCGTACGAGTACAGTCATGTAATATTTAAGGATTGGTGGTGATTGAAGTTCTGTTTCCTCCTCTCCCCCCGCCCAGCGTCTCTCAGTCGGCGGTGGACTCCCCTCCTGCAGGAGGCGTCAGCCCTCAGTCCAGCCCCCTGTCCCTCTCCCCGCCCCCCTCCTTCACCCCCTTTACCTCCCACCAGCACCCCGGACACTAAACACACCTGCACCCACCCACCCACCCACCCGGAGTCCTGACCCTGTCACTGTGGGTGTAAACCGACCACCAGCAGCTCCTCCATCGACCCCCTCCCACTTCTCCTCCTCCTCCTCCCATCGCACCTTATCTCTGTTCCCGCCTCGGCGAGATGAACCACCGGAAGTGATCATCCGAAGTCAAATGTGAATCCCCGCTCAGAGGAGTTCAGTCTGGTTACTTGTTCTCTGAGCGGTGTTTGTTTCCACGGAAATTGTCTCTTCTGGCTCCATGGATATATATATATATATATATATATATATATATATGTCCCCACCCAAGAGGAAAAAAAATCTTGCATGTCTCTTAAAACCCCCCAAAAATCAGAGTTTTTTGCATAACAGCTCCATCGCTCTACACTTAAATCCATGTTGGATTATGTATAAATGAAGGCCAGAAGGACACGTGTTCACTTTGACTGAGGGTCAAACTAAACAGTCCTTAGAGGATTCATCAGCGTTTTTTGCGGAGCTGAGGACACACTGGTTGTGTCGTCAGAAACGAGGCGGAGTTCTGCTTCTGCAAGGATGTACATACATGTAGGAGGGGAAAAAAGGCGTCGAGGGTAACCATAGGAAGCACACAACCTTCCGAATCTCATCGTGTCGAGTGTAATTAAACATCAAGCGAGCTGATCCAATCTGTCTGCAGGAAAAAAAAGAAAAAAAAAAACTTTTTAAAAAGAACCAGCTGCACAAACGACTCCTGTGGACGAGAAGCACGTTCCGGGTTGAAGACTTGGAAAGGGACGGAAAACCAGCAGCGTGGAAGGAGCGGGAGCCTGAAATGGGATTAAAAAAACCTCAAGGTTACGCAGCTCCGGTCCAATCTGACCAATCAGTGGATGCCGTTTACAAAAAGTTCCATATTTTTTGTTCTGATCAGTCGGTCAGAGGTTCGAAAGATGTTCTCATAAGGTCTTGAGTTGTAATCAAGACACCATAAGAGGAGACGGTAAACCTTTTAGGAACGACGGGTCGAGGCTCTTCGGGAACGTTTGGTTCCAGCTTCAATGATCCAGGAACGAAACCAACCAGAGAAACTTCAGCCAAATCTTCTTCTTCTGTTGTTTGAAATCAAGTATGTAAACGTATTATCTTCTATCAGGAAGATGCTGATGAATTTAGTGTCTTTAGTCAACAAAATTGCAGAATTTGCCGAAATCCGAATACCCCAAAATACCCCAAAAACAAGTAAAGCGGGTAAAGATTTTTCTACCCGAACTTGAGAAATAGTAGTTTGATATTTTTTAAGCCAAACCGTAGTCAAACATGAAATTCAGCCACTGAACAAGGTTTCAGTCAAAGTGAAATTTTTGTGTTTTAACGAAAAGTTTTAGTCGTCACAGTAACCGAGGCCTAAATTATTGTTTTGTTCAACTTTGGACTTTGGAGGTTTTTTCGCTGCAGGACTCTGTCTGGGATGAGAGGCTGGTTTTTATGAACCAGCACAAGCGTGGGGGATCTTATGGTCCTCAGCACCTGGTTTGCTTGTTTATAGTGTATCTATATGTGAATATTGACAGTTGGAGCAGCTGATACTTGCTCATTTTCTTCAGCCTGCAGGGTTTGATTGTACATATTGAATCTGCAGGAAGTGACCGCGCTCTTCCCTCTTTTAAAGGTGCATTTTTACTTTTACTTTTTTTCCATTTCCCAGTTAGTTTTCTCCCTCTTTCTCCCCGACTTTCAGTCTGTTCTACTTGAAATCAACCACGTTGTCCTTCAGATACATTTTTATTCTTGCCGAATAGTTCAGGAAGATAATGTGAAGGGTTAAGTACACAGTTCAATTATGGTAGAATTCCACATAAAACTAATCCTGTGACGTTGCTTTCTATTTAATGGAAGTTTTTAGTCTGTTCTACTACCATTTTTGCCTGAGTTTTATAAGAGCAGGGCTCATCTGGGTCCTTGTGTTTAACAGCTCCGGGGTTCTTTTCCCAGGATCCTTTTCCTACTTTTATTTTGCACTTCATGTAAAACCTTAATTTAAGAATTCAGCAGTCGTAGTCGACGGCAGTCCTCAGACTGGGCGATAATCACGTGGTGATGAAACAAACTTCATATTCTTCAGATTTCTGTTGCCCAAAAAAATGATTCTGAACAGGCTGGAGTTCACAACAGTAAAACAACTATATCCTGTTATGTATAATGTATATATATATCTTATAAGAAAGCCAGTCCCTTCCAGAGAAGTTGTGATTTTGGGATGCAATAATGAAGAGGTTGAGCTCCTTATCGGCCCTATTCTGTCCTCTTCCCGTCTTTAATTTGCTCTGGAGTGCACGCTGTACTTCCTCTACCCAGGATGCACTGTGTATAACATCACTGCTTGATGCAGAATGCACAAACGGACCTGTGTTTGGTCTGATGAGCGTTCACGCTGCATACAAACCACACCAGGGAGATCCCTGTGTTCAATAGGAAGCTACTATCTGAGGTTTAAAGCAGACCAAATGAGGGTAGTGGGAAAGTGGCCTAATAAAAAGAGCTGAAAAAAACGCATGTGGAAATCCCAATTTAAGCCTATTCTTGCAATTTTCCTATATTTGACCGCAACAATCCCAAAAAAACCCTGGGAGGGACTGGAAAATATCTTTATTACTGCGATAATATGAACCTTGTTGGCCAGTCCTAGTTGGTCCAGTTATTTTTTTTAATTTTTTTTTTAATTGAGCTCCTGAGGAAACCTGATCTGGTTTCTGCTGCTCAGGAGAAAACGATCGACTCACTGAAATTCATCCAGCACTTATAAAAGCTCTCCGGTGTATCGCTGGAGACTGTGTGGCGCTTAGCAGAAACAATGAGAAAGTGAATAAGAAAAAAACTTCTGTCCCTTGAAGGGCTCCCTTAAAAAAATGTAATTTGTCACCACCAGATTTGTACAGAAATCTGACCCATGTGGATTTGTCTTTTATTCAATTGCTATTATTGTAAAACTCAACACGAGCACACAAAACAGAGACCACTGGAATGAGGAACGTGTCGTTTCACCAGAGATTTCAGACTTCTAGCTGCAGTTCTGCTTCCAACTTTTGCACTTGCACAGTATTGTACAGTTTTCATACTATCACTCATCATTGTGCCTAAACGTGTCGTCATATTTTGGAAGGAGCGACGGTCGGGTTTTCTTTTTTTCCTCACATGTCGATTTTAAGCTTCGGGATTTGAGAGATTTAACGTCCCACGCCGACGGGAAGCTTCTTCTTTAAAGAGCCTTCCTGGTCTTTTATAGTCACCTGACCTGTCACCTGTGAGATATGTTTGTACATAGAGTCTATAAGCTGTTTTTATGGAAGTGTGGAGAGGAAAACAAAAAAAAAAGAATGAACTGATGTGACTGCGAGTGTCAGTCTCAGTCTGCAGAGTTCATAAAACAATGATTTCCAAATCTCTCTGTGACAGATTGGACATATTTTCTGTTGTCACGACTTTGCACAATTACTAGTTAGACCATTTTAATCTTTTTTTTTTTTTGTTACATGATCGGTAAGACATCCTCATGTACAAAACGCTGTTATGTTTTTGCTGCTTTTACTGCTTTATTTCTCGACTTGTTAGCGTCTCTGAGAGTCTGTCCTGTTTCAGAGAAACTAAAAAATACTGCACATCACAAATATATAAATATATTAACATATCAACGTCAGTATATTGATGATGATAATTTATAATTAATCATCGTTTTCATATCAGCACAAAACTCACATGTTTCCATTTGGCTTCAGGTTTATATTTTTATAAACACATGAACAAGATTCTATTTATTTCCCTTAGTGTTCAGTGAGAAGCAGGACAGATTCTCCTGAGCCGCAACAAAACGCTGCCAAATCCATTTAGCTGTTCAGACAAACCGTAGCTTTAAAGACCATCGTCGTATTGTCCGTGTTGTTTTAACTTTGCACACTCACCATCTCATGGTTCAGTTTTCACGTAGCTGGATCGGAACGTGACGCGGACGCTGGTGCAACGTCTGTAGTTTGCAGTTGGGTGCTCGCGCGAATCTCCGTTTCAAAGAATGTTTTTTTTTTTTAAAAGCCAAAAATACGTCATCAAACACGCAAAGTGTTGTGAGAAAACTCTTTATGATGGAAGAACAGTGTTCACCTGTGTGGGTTCATCTGCTCCTTCCGTCTTCGCCTCATTTCACTTTTCATGTCTTTTTATAAATGTTGTACAAAGCGTCGCATTCTCCTCACTGCCGCCACAGGTTCTCAGAAGTGTGTCAGGGCTCAGATCATAGTATGTCAAACTATTAGATTAGATAATGCATACGTATTTCATGTGTGATTGGAGATTCTGCTCAACTCCAGCTCTTAAAGCCGCATTTACACCTCATTCTGCCTCCACATTTGACACCATCATACATGGTGATCATTAAGTGTTAAGTAACCGTGTTACTAAAATGTCAGTATGTTAAAGTTAGTATTCACAGACACGAAAATTCCGACTATCATTTCATTCCAATGGCTAAATTCTAACTAATAATTAGAAACAAACATATGTGACTAAAATTAAAACTGAGTTCCACTGACTAAATCTCAACTAGAATAAAACACTTGCAAGTGACTATGACTAAATTCTAACACTGATCAGGGGAGAATGTCTGCAATTATTATCATTTTTTAGATTTTTAACATTAAGACAAAATTAATGTGACAGTCCACAGTGTTGTGAAGGCTTTGCAGGAACTTTTGACATCTGCTTACTAACTTTTCCAGAGCTTCCACTGCATGTTGGAGTTTTTTCAATGGACAAGGTTCACTGTATTCAAAAGCTTGTCAGTCATTACTGATGCAGAATTATCTGTCGCACGGATAATTCTACCTTCTGAGAGAATGTCACTCATCATTCATCACTTTATTTCTTAGTAGTGAAATGATTTAAAGTTGGACTTTTGAGCAATAATACAACAAATTCACTGGATCTGGTTTATCTGGTGAGACTATAGGAGACAGAAACTGTGACGGGCAGTTTGCTCACATATAAAAGATTGACATTTATTTGGCAGACATACCGACTAATAGATACAACTTTTAAAATCATTTGTTTTATTGCAGTTCTATGTCACACTACTGAATCTCATTTAGATCATGGTCAGTATATAATCCTCCAATCATGCTGGAATTTGAGCTCTTTTTTAAATGTATTTTCTGTTTGTGACGACAGACAGAAACTGAGGTGATTTCTGCCCTGGTGACAAACACATTATCGGGGAATTTGTGGCGAGCCGCTTCACTTTTCTCGTTCTCCACGGACGCGTGAAAATCTCCTCGAGTGGTGAGTGGAGTTGAAGTCGAGGTGGGTGTGACAGCTGTTTCTGACTCTGTGTTTTCTGTTTGTCGTCGCAGAGACGGACGTTTTGTAGAGAGAAGCTGGTCAACGTTTTTCAGTATTAAAGCGATATTTTACTCTGATAGATCCGTGATTTCTCAGCACCGATGCTCACCCAAAACTGACCCTTCCTGTGACCCGTAGTCCCCCCTGATCGTTGGCACATTTCACCTCAAGTCTGCAAGATATTGAATAATAATATAAGATGTTTTTATTTAAACTATAGAGTTGCAATGATTTTGACTAAACTTTCAAAAACATAATGAGATACAGGTTTTTACTTTGGGAAAACAAAGCAAATGTTTTGTAAATGTCCACTCTGACTCCCCTAGTTGCCAAGTGTTTTTTTTTTATTAGAATCGTCAGAATAAAACCTTATGATAAAGTGGGTGAAAATTAAAAAAGGATTATTTACTGTGATAATTGCAGTGCATCAGAGATGATTTGTGATATCTCTTTTTTAATATTAGTATTTTATTTTAACAATAATTTTTTTAAATTAATTATTTGGCTTTTTTGGACATTTAGTATAGTTCTCCCCCCACTGTGCCATTAGCTCTTTATTTTAACTTTTTAACTGCATATAATGGAGGATGAGGCTATTTAGTTTAAGAGTGTGATGATTGAATGCAGTTTAATTTTTTTTACCAGATTCTTTTGAGTTTTCTCTTTTCTAAATAAATAACAGTACAAACTCTAAAATATTAAACCCTCCATTGAGGTTTGATGGAGGTTAGAATTATTTATATATATATATAAACAAATCCTGAAAGAAGTTATCTCAGGGCACTTTTCACACATAGCAGGTCTAGACTAATCTTTAATTTACAGAAACCCCAAAAGACTCTTCTTTAAAAGAGAGTAAAAAGCATTCATCAAGCAACCTGTTAAAACAAAATCTAATAGCATTTTCTTTTACTTAACAAGTATATTTTATGTGTTGATGGCAGTTTTAAGAGAAGTTACAGATGGAAACTTAAAGCACTTTAATTTTGACGTTTGTCACGTTTTCCCCAGAAAGCACCAAAGCCAAACTCATCCAGCATGAAAACTCCATAAACTCGCCGTGTTCAGGTCAGAGTTGTGCTGAAAAATGACGACGATCGATCAGAGTGTGATACGACTTTAAAAAAAAAAAAAGGGCTGCTAGAGTTTATTATTCGAGATGATAAAAGGGAACTAAAAGCACATCTATCGAAGCATTCACACAAGTATTTTCAAAGTGTAAATAGTTTTTTTTATTTTATTTTGTTTCTTTTGGACAAATTCTCTACATAAGACAAATGAGATGATGTATTTTTATGCAACTGAAAATAAAAAAAATCTATATTCAAGTGTTCATTCCCTCCTGATGATCTCATAGCTGTAAAAATGATGCAGAATGAGTTTTTAGTGGAAACAATTCATGTACACACTATAAATATATTATATTGTATATGAAAACTATCAATAAAAAGAAAATGTGTATCATATGTTTCTTTGAGATATTGGTCTGAAATGCTTCTGGTTTATTGAAACAGTGTCGTTTTAATTTGGTTTTTCAAAATAATTGTTCCATTACATTACAAATGACCTCAGCTTCATCAGGAACATCAGTATTTTCACCAACATATGATCGATTTATCTGCTCTAAATCTTCTTTCTTCACTGGCTCCTGAAATTCTTCCACATTTCTCTCCCTCTCTGGAAATGTAAAAAGGAGTTTCCCCTCCACTGCAGCCATGTTTGTAACCACAAATATGACGCTGAACAACTTTTTAATGACTTGTCCTTAACTAAACCTGCAGTGGAAAAGTCCAAACCAAGTGATATTTTTCCCCCCTCAGGCTCATGTTTGTGGACTTTGGTTTCACCTGTTAATGTTCGGAAAAACTGATCCGTAGACATGTATTAGTTTACATTTTATTTAGAACTTAGAAGATAAACGATGAGTCACAGCCCTCGTATTGGTGTTAAATGTGTGGATCTGGGGCTGCGTTTCTTTTAAAGCACCATGCGTGAGAACAGTCGCAGCATGTTTAATGCAATTCATTGGAAATCAGTGGGTGGGTCTGAATCCTCGGTCCAGAAGTCAGACTGGTTTAACTGGCAGAGACCCAGCAATAAAAAGTGTGACTGAAGGTGAAGTGAGACGAAAAGAAAACTAGAAAACTTAAAAAGAAAGAAAAAAAAAAAAAACTAATACGAGTTCAGCTTCTGGTGAGAACAGTAGCAATGTTTCTTTTTTTAATGTGTGTTTTCTTTTATAAAAAAGAGCCGTCTTCACGCCGTCATAAAGCGTCGTAGTCGTCCTCGTCTTCGTGCTTCCTCTTCAGCGACTCGCCGCCCGAGTTCTGCGACACCATGTTGGTGGTGATGAGTATGTTCTTGGAGCCGATCAGAGACGGGTTGATGAGGACGTTGGAGACGGCGGGCGTGGACGGCGTGGCTGTCGGGACGAGAAGAGCAGTGAGGGTTAAACATTCAGTGTTTTATTCCACATTTGTATATAGTGTTTTATGTTACATTTGGTTTGTATTTAATTCACTATTATATGATTCAATTAAAGCTACTCATCCACACTTTGTATTTAAAACAAGTGTCATCAATAACTTCCGTAGAGGTAGACAGGTCAGTGTTGAAATGTAATATGAAACAGGTTCTTACTGGTTTTGGTGGTGGCCGTCTGAGAGGGTGGGGGGATCTGCACGGTGAACCTCTGACCCGTCAGAGACACTGGAGTTCCCACTTTAGTGGTGATGGACTGGACAGACGGGGTTCCTGTGGAGAAAACAGATCCAGTACTGGCTCACACACAGACTGCTTTAAACAGGACTGAAGTAAACGTGAAATGAGGAACATTTACAGTTCAGCAAAGCCTTTAATCATGAAAAAGGGATCCAGGGGCAGCTCTGTTTCTCAACCAGATGGGGAATTAAAGACTCACCGAGGGTTGGCGTGCTTGGTCTACTGGAGACGGCGCCGACACTGAGGCGAGGAACCGTTATCCTGCCGGCAGATGACGAAACCTGGAAGGAAAGAGGAAAAAAACATCAGTTCCAGGATTTAAAACGGAAGAGAAAAAGACAGGAGACAGGGAATTAGAGGCCTTCTGACCTTCTTCTGTACAGATTTGAGTCTGTAGTTGGGAGCGGTCAGACAGTAGCGGTCTGGAGGGAGCCGGGGTCCGGTGTAGGGTTTGATCAGTGGCAGCGGAGTCATGTTCTTCTGCCTCGCAACCTCCAACAGGAACTGAACGCAGCAGAGCAGAAGGGTCCGGATTTAAGAATGAACAGGGACCAACAGCTAAATCACAAACTGCTGCTGGGAGTGGGAGGTGTGAGAGTGAGGGAGCAATGAGGGAAAGTTAAAATTATTTATTTTACTTAATAGGTGTCATCTATGAATAGTGTCTCCCTCAGGATAGTCATGGTGGACAGTACCACGAGGACCAGGGAGGCTTACATCTCTAGGCGGCGGCGAGGTGAACGACTGGTCCATGCGACACTGGATGGCCAGTTTGATGTCGTCGGCATCCACATTGGACTTCTTGGCGTGTGTGGCGTAAATCTTGGCATCCTCGATGATGGTCGTCACGTATCCTGCGAAAGAGAACATTTGTGTCTCTCAGCACTTTGCCGTTGCTTTAAAACTTTAGAATTAATAAAAAAAACACAAATGTTTCTGGTTGCAGCTCCTCAGGAGCTATCTGCATCATATGTCATAGAAATTGAATATCCTTGGATTGTGGACTGTTGATCAGACGCCAAAACTGACATTTCTGTTCTGCAATAGGCATATAAACAACAAAACCATAAGTCTATGGCATCACCAAGAAATAAGGAGCAGATGTTCTCTTACTGTAGGTGAACTCCAACATCTGGTTGATGACTCTGGGCTCGTACTCTGTGATCCCCATGTCCTTCAGGATCTGGATCATCACCTGCAAAACGCGGTTATAATATGGTACATCAGACAACATACAATCACAGACAAGTTTACTAACATTTGCATCACTGATTAATCTGTTGAGTGTTTCCTAATTTCAGAATTGCGTGTAAAATAAACTGCAATGCACAATCGATAAAGAAAAAGCTCGTTAGTTTCTGTCATGAAACTAATGTTTACATGAAAGTCAGCGACCAGTTTTTTTCCGCAACACCTCTGGAGTCAGTTCCCGGTGTTTCTGTTTGTTAAGCTGTCGTTACGTGCATGCAATCCATTTATTAATAAACGCAGCGTCAGTTTATAGCAAAGATACATATTAAGAGGAGAAACTTGCGCTAAATCACTTCTAGAACATACAAATCCTCTTCCGGCTAAGCTAAAGTGCTAGCGAGTTATTGTTGTGAACGTTAGCCTGTATGCTAGCTAACGTCTGTCACATTGGTTGTTCGTGGTTTTGCAAAACAGAAACAACGACCCGAGATTTATTCTAAAAAACGCTCTGTGAAGACAAACCGTCTCTCGCTGTTTAACTAAAGTTACCTGAGCGTCTTTGGGGATGGTTTTCGGAGCAGACATTTTAATTTTCCCCGCAGCGCCTTCAACTTCTTCTTCGGCTTCCAGCTCACGCGAACTTCCCGCGAGATCATCGACGAGGGCCGAGACTACGAGAATCTTCTTCCCCCCGTTTGTGTGTTTTTTTTTTTAACAGCGGCTCTGGTTGTTTACCGCCACCTAGTGGTCCAGACCCGCACCGACGGGTCCCGGCTCCTCCCACCCGGGTCTGGGCGCTCCCGTCCTCGGAAGGACTCCGAACAACCAACCGGAGTTTCCTCCAGTTCACCGGGCAACGAAGAGCAGGAAGCGCCGCTGGAAGCAGCTCTGGCTCCGCGTCAAAAGTCCCAACCTGCGGTTCTGGTTTTTGTAGTTTTTTTGTAGTGTGGTGTTTCTGCAGCAAACATGTCCAGTGTCCACTCGAGTCAAAAGACCACGACGAGCTACCGGACGGTGAGCGTCGCCTCCCCGGAGCCGGCGGGTCACACGGTGATCTCCGCCGGCTCCGTGTCCCCGCTGCCGTGCGCGCTGAACGGCAACTACGAGACGGTCCGCTACCTGGTCCCGATGCAGCCGGTCCAGCAGCAGCAGTCCTACTACCTGATGCAGCAGCCGGTGATGCAGCAGGTGGTGTCCCCGGTGGTGTCCCCGGTCTACCTGCAGAGTCTGCAGGGGCTGCGGCACCTGAGCGTCTCCAGCCAGGAGTCCGCGGACCTGCTGTACCAGCAGCAGCTGGAGGTGAGAAGACATCACTGAATAAATAAATAAATAAAACACCAGTAGGGAAAAAAGTTTTTTAAATTAAATATTCAACTCTTAAATATCTCTAATTTTAGTCTATTTGCTTCCATCTACTAATTTATCTATTTTTTATTTATGTATTTTTTTCCTTATTCTTTTCTAACATCCGTTAGTATATATATATATATTTTTATAGTTAATTATGTTTTTATTTTTTTATTTTTAAATATATGTTTTAATTATATTTTTACATATATTATATTTTATATATATATTTTGATTATTTTCTCGTGTGTCTTTAAAATAGCGTGCACGCGTTGTGATACCATGGTAACCCATCAAATTCCTATATTCTAATTTATTCAAATATATGTTTACACTGTGCAATAAATTATTACATAATCGCTGATTTGTCCTTCTAAAGTTAAAAATGGAACAGAAACATTAGATTAAATTCAATTTAAAGCCATGTGACATAAGCTACAGCTGCAACTATGATGATCATTTTAATTATTAATCAACCAATTGTTAAAAAATAAATCTGTCAGAAAATATCAGAAAAAAACATTGATCAAAAATGACGTACTTAAATGTTTTATTTTGTCCACAGTGGTCCAGAACCCTAAAATAATTACCTCATAGTTCAAATTGGAGAATCAATGATGCAAATACAACATGTTAAGGAGAATAATGTATTAGCTCTTCACGTTGTTACATTATTGTTTCAGAACTTTTATTACATTACTGGACAGTTTTTAAATTATTAGCCTATTACTTTTATTAAATTATCAGCCCTCATTATTTTATTAGCTTCTATAGAGCTCTGTGCTGCATTCTGACCTAAATGCATGTTTGAATGTCTCCCTGAATTGTTTGGACATTTGCTAAATGTCACCATCCCTCTCTATGCCCATCTGGAGTTTGATTTGGAGTGCATTAATAATCAGTTACAGATCACACTCCAGTGTTAAATGTCCTAGAGTACAGCTCATTAGTTTCAGGCCACAAACAGCGTGAGTCGTATAGAAGTAGAAGAATATGAGCGGTGTAAGCTTGTTGCCCCTATGGCATCAACTTATTATTTCTGACACTCTGGTTTGAACTTTCACAGTCTGGGATCAGAAATAAACAGGTGAACATGATGGACAGAAGGCTGAGCTTACACTTTCCACACAGAATAATGACTCTGAAAAACAGACATTTACTAGATGAAGGACTCATTACAATTAAACATATATGTAGTTTCTGTTAATGTCTAACATTATGTCAGCTCTACTTGTCATAGACTAATTCCTTAATTGTGTTTAAGACCTTTTAAAGATGTAAAAAAGTGAATTCACAACAGTTTTAGGCAAACAACCACAACACTTATGCACGGGACCTCCTTACGATTAAATTAATGATAAGATTATTAATTTATCAAGGTTTGAGAAGTGTTTGGGATAGTGAAATTACACAATCTAACAACATTGTAACATCACATTTCAATTGAGAAAAGAACATTAGGACTTTAAGTGGAAGGATTTACCCACTAATATAGTTTTTAGTAGTTTTTTTTTTAGTATTCTTTTTTAAAAACTAACCCTTCAGGGAATATCGTCAGTAAATATCCTCAGTGAAAATACTTAGTAAATATCCTCAGAAAATACATTCATTATATATAATTAGCAAATATTGTCCTAAAACTACTATGAAGACACGAAAAACACAAGTGGTATCTGTATTTACAGCTGAGTGTCTTATATGAAGATTTTTCATTGAAATCGAAAGTGTCAAAAGGTTCAGATGCTTTTTCAGTGAAGCTACTTCCTGATTTAAGTTACACATCAAACACTGATGCATTTAACAATGTTAGCTTATTTAGCACAGTGAGTGGGCGGTGAGTGTAGAGTTGTGACATCACAACATCACAGAAGTCCTGATGGATGATTTTTAGGGCAAAATTTGTGAATACTGTGCACTGTGTACATTTCTCTGTGGATAGACAGATTTGATGTGAATCCAAAAGATATTAAAACCCACCTTTGTAATTTATACTGACAGTTAGTTCCAGCTTATTGAATCCTTTGCTAGGTTTTTGTAGCTGCACGATTCTGCTAATCCACATGAATGGAGCCGAGGCCTCGGCCTTTGTCACCTGTGGTTTATCCAACTCTAGTTTATCTGCCTCTTTTTCCTCATTGATCGCTTTTATGAGGCACCGGACCCTTGCCGCCCCGCTCACAGAAATTACCGCTTCCTGAAAGTCTTGCCCTTTGCCTGTTTGGAAGGTTTACACAAGGTCTTTTTGAATAATATCTGCTCTCCCACATCTTTCCCTTCTACTTCCTGTACTTTCCTTTGTTGGAAATATACCATGCTTCAAAACTCTTTGCTTCTTATTTAATGTATTTCGTGCAGCAGAATGCTGTCCAGACTTCCTCTTGACCTTCCATGCTGCTTCTTTTTGATCCTGATATTTTACTAATAAGTCAATAATAATTTAAACTAATTCTATCTGCTCTTTGAGTATCTGCACCCAGCTCTATGGGCATAACAGGTTTGATAGAGAAGTGGTGCCACACCCAGTCTGATTCTGCAGAGGTGGCACACCCAACTTACATTTAAGGACACACATTGTTCTACCTGGCTCACCTGGTGGTTTATTTTACTGTTGAATATTATAACATGACCTTTTCCATAATAGAAATCAGCTAATGTGTATTATTGCTAAAACTAAAGCTGACTTTACGAATCAGTAAGAAGATAATTTCTTCTAATTTTCACTGGTACTAGCTTAGATTATATTATTTATGTTCCCAACAGTTGGCATGTTTTACATTCTATTAGAGTTAGTTTGTCAGGTGATGTAATAGAGTTGCAATGATGTAATGGGAACTCGGGAGAGGAATAGTTAAAAAAAGATAAGATCTAAGCTTCAGAAGTCAATAACATTGTTTGAATTCTTGTTGGGCTGCCACATGCTGCTTAGAGGTACATCATGTGACATAAGGTGCAAGTGTTTTTCAATTATTATTTATTAATATTATTCTCATTAGGTCCACTGTTACATGGTGTCCCGCAAGGCTCAATCATCGGTCCGATTCTGTTCTTAATTTATATGCTTCCCTTAGGCAAGATAATGAGTTGCTTTTTTTTTTTTTACCATTGTTACGCTGACGATACAATAATTTTTTTTTGTAATGATAAAATTACTCTGGCCCAATAGATTTTGAGTCAAGATTCAAGCCAACATTTTTAATGGATTGTATCCATTAAGTTCCGGAATTTAATCAGGTCAAGTTTCACAGAAGTCAACTCTTGCCCCGTCTGTCAGATAGTCAATTTGAACCTATATTTGATAATAATGTGTGTAATAAATGCCTTGAGATCATTATTGTTCTTACCTTGTGTACAATAATGCTCTTATAATCTGACTCACAGTGTTTGTGGTGCTTCCACCCCGCTGAATCAGCAGTGAAACATGCTTTTCTATCTAATTCTGCAACTTTGCAGTGAAGAGCCGAACAAAGACATTAATTTAGAATGTTTAACATGGTTTTAGAACATTGTCTTGAAGTGAAGAATCAAGATGATGCTGTGAACTGTGCGTGTGTCTGTTATTTCTGATGGCCTCTTCTTCTTATTTTATATTCCAGAGCACCAGCAGACAGTCCTCCTCAGTGTTCAGCCAGTCGTCCAGTCCCATTAAGAGTCCCGAGCCCAGTGCTGAGGAGGAGGCAAGCACACACACACATACACACACACCCACGCACCATCACACACACTGGCAGCCACACAACTATGTGTCCTTCACTTAGTATATACCCACTGGTACAAAAGTTGCCTTAGTTACATCAGTATCTTCTCATCCACTTAACATGTGAGTTGATTCACAAATTGCCAAATAAATGCAAATTAGGTTGAGATTTAAGAATAAAAGGGGAAATATTTATCCCACAAAAAAAAATAGAACAAGCTTATCCGTGGAGACTCCATCTAAGGTAAGCAATCTAGACAAATGCAGCAAATTCTTCCTAAAAAATAAGCAGGTAAAACATCATTGAAGATGCTGATTGAGTTAATGAAATAAAGTCAAGGAGATAAAGTGTTGCAAGGTGATGTAGACAGACACAGAAGCATCAGTTTTAAGCTAGAAAGTGACTGATCTTGGACATTTATAAATGTCCTGTGTGAAAACACGTAGGCGGCAGGAGTGATCACTTCAACATTGGTGTAAAAAAAATCAATGTACGTTTAGTAGAGGGAATAAACTCTTTTGGTGAAAATATGAACAGTTTGTGACTGATTTGCAACAACAGTATGTCAGGGTCATATTACATTTTTTAGCATAATACAATTACTTTTATTTCTGCAGATAATTTAGCTCATTGTAAAAACCTCCCAAACATCCGGAGCATAATTTTTCAAGCAAGTGTGTTTCAATCTAAAAGTGCTAAGTGAAGTTGTTTTCCGCCCTATAGTGAATGCATTTTTCTGTTTGTAGTATTTATAATGTTCTGAGCAAGCTGAGCTGTCCACACCTCCCACACTGTTGCATCCTTTTCTCATTTTCAACATTTGAAAAACAAAGGTTGTCAGTGTCTTGAGTTCTGCAGCTGTTGTTCGTGCTGTCTTAAAGGAGATTTTTCAGTACACGGGGCAAAACCGAGAGACAAAGACGAGGGAAAGAATGCAGAGCGAGCGCTGAGTCCGTGTGACACACCCATCAGCTTGTATTCTCAACACGAGTACACGGCAGGGTGTGAAACAACAGTAGCAAAACGAGCGTCCAAAAAAAAGAAAAGGCCTCCTCAGTTGAGCCGGAGGCGCCTTGTGCTCCGTGTGCAGCTACGCCCTGCCTCCACTACGCCATGTTCACAATCTCAGGACTTCACCCTCCACGGGGCTGACTAACCACTCAAGGTGACTGTCTGATCGGGGCGTGGCTCCCAGCTTCCTCGGCTATGCGTGGGAGCATTCCTCCGATTTGAAACCCGCGGCGTCATGTGTGCAGCTGTTGTCAAAATACAGAGGTTTGGTAGCTATGGTGGTGGTGGTTTGCTGCCTTGATGTTTGTCTTGGCGTGACCCGACATCACTGAGCGTTTACACGCAATGACTAAAGAGGTAAGGCTCTGGCTTCTTGTTGCAGCTCGTCATCGACAGCATCACAGTCTGGTGATGAAATCCACGAAATAGAATCTGCCCTGAAATGTTTTTCCCCAAAGTAACTTCATCCAATCGTCAAAGTTATCAACTTGTCACTTGCAACTAGTTAAACTCTGTGTTTGTTGTTCCTAAGGTAACGCTAACCCTTCCCAAGGAGGCCACTTCAGATTTCAGATCAGCGCAAAAACAAAGAAAAGTAGTGCTGACCTCAGTAAAAACATGGTGCATTCAGGTGCACGTCGTAAATTACCTACAAAGATTCTTCCAACAAGAAAAGTTTCTATTTTGTTCTTATTTTGCGTCTGTCATTAGTTTCTTCTGCAGCATTTTTAATCATCACAACAAAACCGAAACCATTAAGTTCATCTTCAAATGCCCAATTATGCCTAATTAAATGCTAAAATTATAACAGAAACAGTCCAGTATATTAATAAATCTTATCAGCAAATGCAGCTCAAGGAGCTTTGCATAGCAAAATACATTTTCTCACAGTTTTGCACGTTTGATTGTTGGCAGTGAATGCAGCGAGTTGCTTTTCAGTGTACGAATACAGATGTGTGTGTGTGTGTGTGTGTGTGTGTGTGGTGAATCCTCTGCTGAGCTGCTGGAGTCCTTGCTGCAGCTAATCGTCTGGAGGCTTGTGTTCAGTCTTGTTTTGGGTTGTCAGACCTCAGTCAGTAACGTGCTCGTCACCTTCACTCTCTGATGGTTTTCTTGTTTGAAGAAGAGACATTCAGAAGAAACTGGTTCCTCCATGTTTTCCTATGGGAACGGAGGAGGCTCGTTTACTTTGAATTCTTTTTAGAATTCTTGTTTTGTTGATATTTCTTGATTTCTCAATGCAGCAGAAGTTATTTTAAGGGTCAGTTTTGTATAATTCAGTTTGGCATGTTTCTACTCTTTTATTAATTGTGGCTTCTGTGTGTGTGTGTGTGTGTGTGTGTGTGTGCTGACGTGTTAGGGAGTCTCTGCTTGTTGACCCCTGCTGCTTGAGGACTGACAGACATTCCCTCAGCTTGACTTTTATCTGAATAACTTGTAGAGGCCTGAGGAGGTTAAATACCAGAGATCCACATAGTAAAGCTCCTTTTTGGGGGTTAGAGGAACGCACCAGATTCGTCACTAATGAAAAGCTTTAGTTTCAGTGTAATTTGCACATGATTCAGTTGGTTTGTTGGACAGTGTCGCGTCCCTTCTCAGACACAGTTTGCATTGCACAGAATTTAAGTTTCTAGTCTGCGGAATCTCTGACGACGTCTGACGTTGTGTAAACACTTGGTTTTGAGCAAAGGGTCAAAGGTCAAAGCCATGCGGCTCTCAGAGAAGTGCGTCCCGCTGAGAGAGGAGCTGCACGAGCCGAGTGAAGGCGTGAGATTCTTGCCGAGCAGGACGGCTGTTGACGGACACGTTTGGGTGAAGCCGACACGACCTCTAACGAAACACATTTCAGAATTTCATCAGAACACAACAAAATGTGTTTCGTGCAACGCCGCTTTTTTTTTTTTTTTATAAATCCCGTTGCGTTTCGTGTTTTCTTTCATCTGCTGCAGTGAACCTGACTTTGCGGTTGTGAAACCGCTGTTTCTTCACCTAATAGTTTTTTTGTGTTTGCTGGTGTCTTTTAACAGGCCCCTCCCCCCCCGCGGTGTGTGTGAAGGCTTTAATTACAGGCTAGTGAATGACGCCGTCAAACGTTTACGGTTTCAATAAATCTGTTGAAATACAATCGCTCAGCTTTACGTCAGGGAACGTGAACATTGTTATGCCTCCTGATCCTGAAATGACTCAGTCGCTGTCAGGATTCACTTTCTGTTTTAGGCCTGATGTAAGGCCTGTTACATTTTTAGACCTTATCTTCTCACATCTGTACGCACATCTGCTCCACGGTTGTTAATGCGTGCGAAAACTGACACTTAAATATGACGCGTGGTGTTTTTCAGGGGTCAGAATATGTGCACGTCTTTATTTTTCGCCCGGAGCAGCAAATTCCTGAAGTTTCTGTTGACGTCTTTGTGGCACAGGTGTTGTTTTTATGTAAAGTCTTGTAAAGCGAAATTCACTCTGAAGGTGAAGACCTCCAGTTTGAAATATCGTCGCCGCTCTGACAAACTGAGGCGGAAAAAAATGACTTAATGAGCAGAGGAGATGTTTGCAGTCAGCGCAGAGACTCCCACAAAGAGGCGGCGTGGTAAGGTGACTCCTCTCCCCCCCGATAACAACCTCTTGTGTTACAAAATCCTGAGAGGCTGGCTCACACACTGACCCACATCACCACACACACACACACACACACACACACACACACACACACACACACACACACACACACACACACACACACACACACACCCTGACACAGTGAAGTATTGAGTTTGAATGTTGGACACTGTACTATAGCCTGTAGAAGTAAAATAAAACCCAGTTATTCAGCCTCTTGTCCTTGAAACACTGTGAGAAAGTATTTTGTATATGAACAAACCCATCTAGTGGAAAAAAAATAAGTTTCTCACATTTAAGAAGCTTTTATGAACGATTCCAGTTCAGTTCAATTCAAACCAGGGCTGCCACAGGGTCTTAAAAAGGTTTGGAATGTTACCTTAAAGAGACTTAAAAAGTCTTCAGTTTTGTTTGATATCGGGGTCTTAAAATGTGTGCAGTGATGGAATTGTCATGGCCCAAAAGTTCTAGAATCTCAGTGTCATTGCCTTGTTAGATATTGGCTTGAAATCTGGTTTCATCTCCTTTTAATCAAATAAAGAGTTTAGTGTATGGCAACATTATCATATTCTGATATACTATAACATTACTGTCAATTTTGCTCCCAATGTTTTTCAAGAAAACAGCATTTTCCACAACGCTGATCTTCAAGTTTTTCTTTGTATGCAGGTCTGTGAAAGAGGTATTAAGTTTGATACAAATGTTTTGAAAGATATCTTGTTTTTAACTTGAAGAAAGCTGTGTAACCCTAAAACACACACACACACACACACACACACACACATCTGTATGATCCGTGGAGGATCACAGGAATGTCACATCTGCAGGTGAAAGGCAGATAAAACCAGATCAGCAGCATCAATGAGGATAAATCCTGTTCGTAGGCCCCGCCCCCTTTTTCAATTGGATCATTAACGAGTTAAGAGAAAATAGATTCCCTCCTTCAACGGCTTTTAGTGTCAACGTGTGGACAGAGAAGCTCAGAAACTAAAGTGCAGAAACAAGAAGAAAATCACTTGTGTGACGTAGGCCACTCTGTTATTTAGTTGCTCATGCGACATTTTGATTGGCTGATTCTTACATACAGGACTTCATTGTAAAGGGCTGTAAACAAGCTTCCAGGGATAAGATACGGTGACAACCCAGGTATTGTCAGGGATGTCAGCCGTTTCACTGAGTAGTTAATATAATTCCATATACTGTAAGGGATTTGTTTTATAAATGATATTCTCTTACTTGTGTTTCTGGTGTTTTAAAGCGCAGGACGTGGGGCTGAATGTGAGCGTTATTAAAGTAAGCAGCGTCTCCTGTGTACAGTAGAAACTGGTCCGTGTGGAATCGAGCCGATCGCCCTCCAGCTCTTTTGTGTCCGGACTGGTTCAGGTCTGTCGTCTGCGCTCTCCTTTTTGCTGCAGGAATGACAGGCATGTTCCCAGGCGTCGCACTCGCTGTGTTCTGCGCTCTGATCTCTGCACCCTGCGCTCTGCTGTTGGCGTTTAAGAACCACAAAGAATGAGCCTGAAAAGTGGCGGCTGCTGCCATACGACCTTTAACCTCTGCGAGAATATAAAACTAGTTCCAGATGTCACAGCATCTGCAGCCAGAGCCACACACTCCACAAATGTGTGATTTTTTTAAATATTGCAGAAATATGTACACCTTTCATTTTTTAAAATTAATTTATCGATTCATTAATCAATGAATCAATCATTTGCTTCTTCAAACAAAAGTTGAAAAATAGCCTGAAGGTTTCGTCAGTTGTCGCTTTACTGTCGAAGAACAACGCTGTGTGTAAATATAAAGTTGCTAATTAAGAGCAAATAAGACTCAAACTTGACCCTGATTTCAACCTAGTTTCACATGTTTGACCTGCACTTTATCTTTTTGTTGGTTTTTTTTTATTCCCACTGAGCCACAGGCATCATCTCCACTAACTGAGTTCATTGAGGTTCTTTGAGCTGCCTCATGCTGCCGGTGATTTAAGAAAAAATCTTTTCTTTTCATTTCCTAAATTAATGAAAACAATAGTGAATCTTCTCTCCCGTGCCAGAGTTTCTGTGGTGGCTACAGGATGTGCTTCGTGATGCTCCGTAACAAGTTTTAACAGAGAACGCTGGCGTCACTCATATTTACTTTCCTCATATTTGAATCACTGGTTTATTAGAAAACGTCTGCAACGATTCAGACCAAACCCTGCAGTAAATCCTTTATTCCTGAAGGTTATCCACAGTTTGTGTTGGCTCTGTCGCTTCTTATCTGTGATACGTGGTGTTACATCGAAGGTTCGTTTTCTGATTACTTTTCTAATTAACACTCATTATGTTGTTTAATTTCATTCATAAATTCTCATTGTGAATGCACTATTTTATATATTCAAATATACAGGTTGCAGCATTCAGGCATTCATACATAAAGAAAGATCCCTTCCTATATATAAAGATGCTACAGCGCCACCTATTGGCCAATTGCAATTATATTTACATATATATACATATACTGTAGATACACAACTGTTTGGTTTGTCTGCTTGGGGCTACTGTAGTACTACCTGCTCCCCATGTAGATGAAAACAGCTCAATCTAAGGTGATAAAACACAAAAACTTCTTATTTTGAGTCACATTCCATGTTTGCCAAGTCTCTTCACGATGCAGCAAAATTTTACACATTGGACTTTTAATTCACCAAATGACAGAGTCCCAACAGCTGTTTATTAGGCCATTATTATTCTCAGAACCTGGTCCAGGTGGGAATGGGGATCCTGCAGAGACTCGCAGGGTTTCGTGCTGCTGCAGCCTGGAGAGAGGTGTGACCTCCAGACCCAAGAGGCGAATCAAACGGAGCGTGATCTGACGCTCGGGTTCGGTCGGTGCACGGTGATTTACCTGTGACAGGGTGAGAGTCCAGGTGACTGACGGGATGATTTATCTCGACCTGGCTTTGTGAACCATGGGGAAGAAAAAAGAGCTTAAAACCGGACATGATCGATGGCGTTGGCGTTGGCCCGCCGTCAGCCATGTGAGAGCTGACAAAGCGAGAGTGAAGCTTGTGTGTGTGTGTGTGTGTGTGTGTGTGTGTGTGTGAAGAGTACACACGGCCGCTTCGGGCAACAGGTTATGCAACAATAGCTTGTTTTTGTTGCTACACGTAGATAAGAGTGTTTGGGCGTGTTTGGCTTGGATCACGTGTCGCTGCAGCGTGGACTCTGCAGATCCTCGACAGCCAGCCAAGGCCTCAAAAATCCCAATGTTACATATATATGTCATATTTTGTTATTAGACAACAATATTATAATAATAAATATAATAATATTGTGTGTTATTAGACTACATAAGGTTTTATAACATACAGGTCTTAATCTATGCTCATTTTTTTACAGGTACAGATAATGTTTCACAATAGGGAAAAAAAGAGAAGGGTACAAATTAGTACAAGTTATAAAAGATTAAAAAACTGGTTTATCCTTAATAATTTCAGTGTGTAGTTTTAGTCCAGACTAATATTATTAACAACCAAACCATTAAAACCAAAAAGTATATGGTGCAGCTATCTTTTATTATATCCTATATAATATTGTGTGTGATTTATGCAGTTTTCCCACTGTGGGACAAAACAATTGTCTTATCTTATTATTATTATTATTATTATTATTATTATATAAATGTATAAAAATTACTCCATGAAATCAACTGGCCTGTAATATAAAGCAGGAGAAAATGGCTTCACACTTGGTTTTAGAACTCGCTTTAACTTGCATTTTTATACATGATTTAACTTGTTCTTACCATGAGCTCTGAATCCAGGAGAATAGACCCCTATAATGTTATTATCTTATGATCTATCTCCCTTATGTGGGTTTATTAAAGTGTAGCAGAGTGACTGGGACAGTGCAGTGTGACTTCTGTTGTATAACACCTCATTACGTTTTCATTTGCATTTCTGCAGCACAGATGCATCACATAAATCTTACAAGTGCATCAGATGCTAAAACCCACATGACTCCATTATAAAATGATTCCATTCATTAGGCAGTAAAGGCCACCTGCACGGGAACAGAGGTTTGTGTGGTTCTTTCAGGCTCCACGTGTGACAGATTTGGCCCCGGGTGACAGTGGGGAGCGATTATTAGAATAATTGAGAGTTTGACTTTTCTAGTAATTATGAAACCTGACCAGATCTCCACGTCTCCACAACTATGTAATTACCTGAATGGTTAAAACACCAAAGAGGTGCCGCTCAGCATTGGCCAACATTGGCAGAAACAGGTGTAATGTACACATTTTCTAAAGTACAATTTTCATTTAGCATCAATATTTTTTAAATTATATATAGATATATAGAAATATCAACTTTATTAAAAATAAAAATGCAAAACTCCTAAAGTAGACTAGGCCTCTTCGTCTGGTTGCATTTTTTTTTAAATGCGCCATCCATGACAAAATAAACTTTTTTATTGTATTTTTCAAACACATGTATAGTATATTTAACAATATATTATATGCTATAATTAAAGGTATTGGTGATAATTATGTGAATTACAGAGAGGAGCCTATACATCTTTTATAATCTTATTTCTATTAATTTGTTCTGCTTGTTTTTTGATGATTTTTTTTTTACCACCAGGTTTTGGTGTTATGTCATTTATCTTGTCATCTATTTGCATGAACCAAATTAAATTTTAATATACATATATATCATTATAAATTGACATTTTATTATTATTTTTAAAAATGTAGAAAA
Organism: Eupleurogrammus muticus; assembly: GCA_036785175.1. Taxonomy (NCBI): domain Eukaryota; kingdom Metazoa; phylum Chordata; class Actinopteri; order Scombriformes; family Trichiuridae; genus Eupleurogrammus; species Eupleurogrammus muticus. The sequence goes on from JAYKQN010000007.1 coordinate 2,258,326, forward strand.
GTAAAACATCTTATTAAGTAAAAACAAATAATCTGCACAAAATTTTATTTCTGTATTAACTGGAAAATCCACTAATGTTGAGTTTACATCATCTTCTTTTTCTGCAAAGCAAACGAGTTTACTATTTGTTCTATAAATTTAAGTTTAGTCTCACATGTTAAAATCTTATGCTATGCCTTTCTCTCAACTTTTCCAGTGGACATTTATTAAATAGATGCTGGGAACAGTAGACAGGGTTCAACAAGTTCTAATGCATCTGTCTGTTTTATTCCTCCAGGAGGAAGAAAATGTGGAGGAGGAGGAGGAGGAGGAGGAGGCGGTGGTGGAGGTGGAGGAGGTGGAGATCATCAACGTCATACAGCCCAAGCCGCCGCCGATGATCGAGAAGATGTCCAGGACGGAGGTGAGGACCGAGCGGAGGGAGGTTCCCGAGCTCACCAAGCTGGACACGCGCTACTTCGGCGAGCTGCTGGCCGACATCTACAGGAAGAACTGCGACATCCACTCCTGCATCTCCGACCACGTGTCCAAGATCCGTGGACAGTAAGACAAAAATTCAGCCCTAATATTACTGGATATCAGTGTTTTTGCATTTCACACATTTACTGGCCCAGCACTATTATATAATATTATATTGAATCCTACTTTGTGTCCATAGGTATCTAATCTGAACATAGAGTAATATCCTGTGGGGTCCCTCAAGGTTCAATTCTGGGGCCTCTACAATTCAACATTTGCATGCTCCCATCAGCTAAGATTATGGAAGAAAAGATAATGAGTTACCCTAATTATATTTATATATGTTTTATATAAAGCACTTTGAGTTACCCTGTTGTAGAGAGGTGCCAATAAATAAACATGACTTGTCTTAGTGTTGGAAAGAAACCAGGTCGTAATATTATAGCCAACTGAACATCTGACATCTTATATACATATATATATATATATACATATATATATATATATATATATATATGAACATGCCGGGCGACACGGTGGTGCGGTGGGTAGCACTGTTGCCTCACAGCAAGAAGGTCGCAGGTTCAAGACCGCCTTGGGCCTGGGTCTGGGACCTTTCTGTGTGGAGTTTGCATGTTCTCCCCGTGTCTGCGTGGGTTTTCACCGGGTACTCCGGTTTCCTCCCACAATACAAAAAACATGCTCAGGTTAATTGGTAAACTCTAAATTGCCCATAGGTGTGAGTGTGAGAGTGAATGGTGTGTGAATGGTGTGTGTGCCCCACGATTGGCTGGCGACCATCTGGGGTGTATCCCTGCCTCTCGCCTTAACGCGCTGGGATAGGCTCCAGCAGACCCCTGCGACCCCGAAAGGGAATAAGCGGGATAGACAATGGATGGATGGATGGATGGATATATGAACATGTCAGTGAACTGTATAAAGTTTACCTTTATACATGCAAATGTATAAGTTATGTCTTAGAGATAAACTGACTAGAGCAGGAGGCACTGATCCTCCTACTGCTTTTCTCATACTGTCTACAGACCATAACACAACAAACAGCAGGTTTGGGTCAGTCATTAACTATGTCCCAACACGTCAGGTGCAGCTTTAATTCCTGTCAGCTTGTTGCTCACACTTCTTCTGAAGACACAGCATTGCTGTCATGGAACATGCATTTCTTAGGAAACACATGACATCCTGACAAAGAAGGAAAAGAAATTCCAGTAGGAACATTGCAGAATCCGGGGTGAAAAAAAAACTCAAAGAGAAACCTGAAGCGTGGGTGAGGAGGTTTGAATCAGCCAATCAGAGCGAGACACAGGTTTATGGACATGAGGTGTTTTATTGCTCCAGTTCACACCTACTTGAGTCATGTGTGTGTTAGAGGGACTAATAAAAGATCTGAATCTGTCCATACCCACAATCCACTCAGCACAGACACACTCACCCAATGTGGATTCATCCGCTACTGAAAATAGACCCCAACAAAAACCTTTTAATTCACTGCTGTTGTAGTAGTTCGCTTAAAATAAGACCACACATCCATTTTATCATATTTCCTTCATAATAACTCATGTCTTGATTTGTATCTCCTGATTATTTTCTCAATTAATTGTTTTATCTGAAAGACACCGTCATAATTTCTGAGAGATGGTTCAAATGTTGTGATTTGTCCAAAACTTCAAATAATCATGATCAGATGAACATTTGACACAGAAACACTTCAAATCATCACAGTTCATAAGCTGTAACCAGCAAATTGTTTAGCATTTTCCTTATGAATTGACTAAATTGATAATAATATTATTAATTAATAATTATTGTTGCAAAATGGACTAATTGATTAATTTGCTGCAGCTCTGTTATTGGGTTTGGTCTTTTTTGTGGGATTTGTCAGAAAAATGGCACCCACTGCTTTAATATAGTATTATAATATATGTTAAATATACAACAGTCTGCATGATGAGGACTTTTATTTTTATTTTTTTTCTCATGTATACAGTCTGAGAGCTTCTGGAATAATTTACCTGTGCAGAACACATTTTTGTCCCCATATGTCAGGTGGATCCCCTTAAAGTGACTTAACAGTGACTGTTTTGTTCTGAACAAACACACACCCACACACACACACATTCATTTTTTCCATTCATGTTTTCTTCCTCTTTGTTTGTCTTCCCCTTCTACAGGAAACACCAGCTGGATCCCAGCAATGACTATAAGGTGAGAAATGAAGCCCTATCACATCTGGTGAATAAATCTGAACTGGTGCAGGAAGCAAACGCATGCACACTCTTCACTAAATCAGTTTGAAGGTTATTTAATTAAGAATATGAAGTTAGATTCTGAACGGTTTCAATTTTCTCACATTGTTTAATTTGTTACTGACAGTATTTTCTGCATTTGTATGGAATTTTATTACAATTTATGATAAAAAAATAACTTGTGAAATCTAAAGAGATGGGTTTTCATCCTTTTTCAAGATCTGATTTTATTAATGTGTTCAGGTGGAGAGGGAAGAGGTGGAGGCCTTGATCCCCAAAGGAAGCAGTGAACTGACCAAACAACAAATCCGCTACCTGCTGCAGGTGAGACGGTTTCCGTTTGAATACAACTTTATTAGCATGCTGCTGCTGCACAGGCCTATCTGGCGTTAAACTCCTCTTCCTGTGTTTTGTTCCGCCAGACTCGCCTCACCGCGGATAAAAGCATGCGTCTGCTGCTGTCCACCTTCAGCAGCCTGAGAGAGGAGCTGCTGCACATGTCTGAGGACCTGAGGGTAATAGCCCATATCTGAAGGGTGAAAGGTCAACGGGCGTCTTCACAGGTCAAGACTGTTGACCCTCGACTCGTGGTGACAGGATAATAAGACTAGGCAATGAATCAATCCATCACCTTTGGGACTAATATAGAGATAAATGAACTATCACCAGTAAAGTAACTGTAAATCAGTAAAAATTTAAGGGTAGTTTACTTGCAAATTTTTAAGAATCAATAATAGTTTCACCCAAAAAAAAGTGAAAACAGATCAGTGAATTTGAACTTTGTTTGTTCTTATTTTTTCTGTCATTAATCATCCCGTGACCCCTCACATTCATCTGCTGACCTTTTAGTTTTGGAACCACCGGACTAGTTCTGTGTGGCTGATGATGAATGTAAAACGCCTCAAAATGAGCTTCAGAATCAGTCTGCTTGTTATATGATCCAACAACTGTTTGGATCATAATGCAGCAATGAATTCAGAAAATAACCTGTAGTTTAATCGTAATAAAGATAATCATTAGTTGTAGCCAAATAATCTGCAATATAACTAATACATGTAATAGTATTTTATTACCAACAAACACTTGATAGCATTTTAATGTTAATTTTGTATATATTATATTATATATGCACAAGTTTGTCAGGTTAGAATGTCCTCAACGTCTGTTTTGTCCTGGTGAAAAACTTTAAATGACAGATAATAGCAGCTCATTCGTGACTGTGCCTGCATTCCTAAACAACTTCAAAGAAAAATGTGTTTCTTTTACAGTATTTATTTTTTTTTCCTGAATCTAAAGCTAATTTCCACATCACTTAATCAAGGTATCATAAAAAAATTGTACAATAAAAAATAACAGAGTGGAAGTATCCGCATACACATGCTACACTGAGTGTTTAGACAGTTGTTATTACTCGATATGACTGTGTGAATTTGTGTGTGTGTGCGTCACAGTGTCTGGAGACGGAGAAGGAGTCTCTGGAGAGAGATCTGAGCTTCAAGGCCGACCAGGCCCGGCAGTACGACTGTCTGCTGGAGGCCGTGAGGGAAAACAACAGACAGCTCCAGGTACCGAGCGCCTGCGTGCGTGCGTGCGTGCGTGCGTGCGTGCGTGCGTGCGTGCGTGCGTGCGTGTGTGTGTGCGTGCTGACGGGTGATTAGGAAATTGCACACAAAGCCTTGCAGCCAGTATCTGGTATCAGTATCTTTAGAAGGTGTTAATGTGGGCACAAGTTACAGGATTTAAAGTCAGCCTGTAACGTTGTAGGATTTTGTTGTGGTAACTTATTATTATTATTATTAGTAGTAGTAGTATTATTAGTATTATTATGATTATTATTTTCACGACCATAAGGCACCGTACTAAAAGGCTCAGTCTCAGTTTTGTGTGTGATTTCTGTATTTAACACACACACAAGGCACCTAACTATAGGGCGCAGGTTTTAAATGCAGAAATAGAGCGGGAGCTAAACTGCGTTTGTATTGGTACAAAGTACTAACATGTTTTAATCATGGTGCGCATGGTAAAACACACAGATAAAACAAGCACACAAGTGTGTGTGTATATAAAAATAGAGCGGGGTAATGTCATCAATCAAACCATCAAAGTCCTCATCCTCTGTTTCTGATTCCAACAGCAGCTAAATATCCATCAAACATGCCAGCTTCACTTTCTTCACCATCAGAGTCAGTTCTGTGCGGATCTGCTGAATGATGTGTTATAATCCGCTGGAAGTTGCTGCGCTACCGTAGTCTGCGTTCGGATGGAAAAATCGCACCAAAACGAAAGCACTAAGACGGATCTCCTAGAAAATGTTCAATTTTGATTTCGTCTGCTAGCTTTACTGCTTGTAGTCGAATGGTGACCGTCGGAATGCTTCTTCCACTCGTTCTTTGCTCTGTGATCCACTGATCGAGTCTGTGCTCTGTGATCCACTGATCCAGTCTTTACTCTGTGATCCACTGAACCAGTCTTTCATCCAACTCGTGCCACCTGCTTTATGTCCACGGAAACTCAGCTGTGTAGCTGATTTCCTTCAGTTTAAACTGTGCTTTATCAGTGTCTCTTTACCATTTTCAGGGTTTTTAAAACAACGATGTTCTGCATAATGCACATCTCCATTAATTACATACAATCCATGCCCACCCTTTCCTCTACATACATACATAGGGCACACCACACATTTTGAAGCTAATCTTAATGTGCGCCTTATAGTCGTGAAAATCCGGTATTAAAAAGAGACTTAGGTTGAACACCAGCAACACTTTAACATGAAGATGGCTCGTGACTCTTGCGTGTGTCCCGTCCAGCTGTCGCTGAAGGAAACCAGCGCCGCCCAACGCTCCCTGGAGAACAAGCTGCTGAGCAGCCAGAACAACGACTCCAGCTACGAGTTCAGGATCAAGGAGATGGAGGGTCGGCTCAGGGTCCTGGAGAAGGAGAACGAGATGCTGCGGCAGAAGGTAGAGCCCTAATCATCTCATCGAAACTGTCTGGGTCCACATGGAGACCAGCAAACACTAGGATAAGGATTTTGTTTAATTGGGTCCTTAAAGTTATTTTCACATTTGTTGATCTGCTGAAGATTTTGTATTTTCAGATACCATGAAACCGCTTCCTATGGGCAAAGAGATGCAGACCAGAACATAGGTAGTTCATTATTTATTGATTATGGTACAGTAGCATCACCTATGTTCTGGTCTGCATCACTTTGCCCATAGGAAGCTGTTTCATGATATCTTCATTGAAATCTTCAGACAAATCGACTTATCTCACAAAAGTTCCCACACGATGCTCCGAATCAATGCTGCGTGCTGCAGCATTAGTTGATCCGTTAAAAAGACGCCAGGTTGAAAACGTTTTATTTAAAACTGCGTTAAATCTCCCTCTGTCCTCTCTCGTCTCTTCTCGTCCTGCAGCAGGCCGGCACCTCCTCCCTGCACATCAAGACCGAGGAGCTGTCACGCCAGTACAACGAGCAGCTCAGCAGCCTGAGACAGGAGAAGGACAAGGAGATAGAGAGGCTGCGGGTGAGAACAAGCAGATGTTACTAATCTTAAGGAGGAGGCCTCACTGACAGAAATCACATCCCTGTGGACCGACCTTCTGATCCCTATCGTTGCCTCTTCGTCCTTCCAGACCCAGATCACAACGATCCAGAAGGAGGTCAGCACCGTGAGGTCCTCGTCCTCCTCCGATAAGAGTCTCCAGCTGAAGATCTCGGAGCTGCTTTCCCTGTTGGACCAGAGGCAGACCACCATCACCAGGCAGGAGGAGGTCAGCTGCAAAACTGGTCACTTTTTCCTTAAATCTACCATAGCGGACAGGTTTCAGTCTATTTTTAATGCGGGGGTAACTTCAGCAGACATAATAGTAGCAGAAGTAAAAGTCATAGGAGTAATAATCCCTCAGACAGCAACAACAGGTTAAAGCCTGGACACACTTGTGTGTGTGT
>JAYKQN010000007.1:2270000-2297500 GCA_036785175.1 Eupleurogrammus muticus
TAAAGCACAATACCATGTGAACTGTATATCTAGTTTTCTGGTTGTCTCTGTTCAGGCTTTTTTTTTTTCTTACACACATGTTGAAGGCCGTGTGTCCACTGGGAGCGCAACTTTTAATCTGCTGCTTGCTCGTGCATGATTAAAAGAGATTTATACTGCCATGAATATGGAAGAGCTGACCACCTGAAACTCCTCTTAGGAGCTTTTGGTTGAGGTTTAAGCTTCTGATTTAGTTTTTAGACGCTGGTGTAGGGTAGAGTTGGGTGATTTTGTGGTTAATTGGGTTTTTTAACTTTGCTGCGATTTGTGAAAACTATTGTTTAAATGTATTAAACACAACACACAAGAAGCCCCGAAAACAAGAAAGACTGCAAAAAAACTAAAATTTAGTTTCATTAATGAATAAGTGTAATTATTCCATCCAGTCCATCTCCTTGCAACCAGTTCTAATACATAGATCTGTGTATTGGACCTGGTTGAGATGCACGCACGAAACACTTTAAAGTTGATGACTTTATTGCTGGTTTGAGGAAAAAATAGAAAATCGCAGCTTGATCCAGGTGAAGCTGCTCAGTGGACACACAGCTGAGTTAAATAAAATATAAACGTTCACTAGTGTTTGACCAGCTGATGTTTGGCCGCCACGTCACCGTGTAGCATGGTGAACTTTTGACTCTTTAGCGCCGAGCTAACTTAACTGGTGGGATCTAATCTTTGAATAGAGTAGTCTGGATATATTTTCGTATGCATTCTCTATATTTTTCAGTCCATTTGGTTGGCTGTTTTCCAATGAGAAATGTTTCTGCTGTGATAGATTGTCATTAAAATCAGTAATATATTATTCCGAAGTGCTGTTGTTTTGTTATTTACTTGTTATACAGGATGAGCAAAACTACAAAAACAAAATCACTTATGCAAAATGACATTAAATGGTACACTTTGTAAGATCTGGCAGACCAGACTTGGCAGAAATGGAATATTCATAGTTTCAGTTAGTATTTTGTTCCTTTTGCTGCCCTCTAGTGGCAAAGTTACAAATTGCAACCAACTGAGTTTCCCAGTTTAGAGACGAGCTGGTCACGTAGTTTAGGTGCGTTCAAGCACCTAGATCAAAATCTTTAAAAAAAATCCATGAAATAAAGAAATACAAGCATTAATAGTATTATCAGTATATTCTTGTATGGTTCTCTAAATATCTTACATGATTTAAAAACTTTTGCTGCAGCACTTTTGATAATTAGATACTAAATTCATGACAAAAATATAATAATTTTTACATTGACTTATTGTCAAAATTCTATTGAAATTGTAATTATTATCATTATGTAATAAATTATTATAAGAATTAATAATTATCCATATAATTATTTAGACACTATAATAAATTGAGATGTAATTATGTAATAAGATATCAAGTAGAAGCATTTATAGAAATCTAGCCTATAATATAATAATAATAAAAATATTATTGTGGTCCAATAGGAAGTTGAGTTTATCGATATATTACATTTCTGCAAAGTCTGTTCTGCTCAGTCTGACACATTTCATTTTTATGCCAGACACAAATAAATATCTGAATATTTATTTCCTTTTTCTTTCTTTTACCTGCTTTCTTTCTCATATTTTTCATGGTATTTAAACACTTCATTCTCCAATTCAGCTCTTTGAGCATCCACATGCATGTTGACTGATGTGCATTTTTTTTCCAAAAAAGAACAAAAAAATGCATTTTTGTCATTTCTTTAAAGATCCTCTGCTTTCCCAGCATGCATTAGGCGAAAAGCAGGAGGCGCTCCCTGTGTTTCTGGGCCCCCCGGGTCCCCGGCCTGCATTGGGCGTTGCCGTAGCCCGGCCTCTCCAGCGGGGGGCGCCACTTCCCCTCCGCGGCTCGCCGCTCTCTCCCGGGGTCACGGAGCGGAGCTGATGGAGCAGGCAGCGACGCTCGCAGAATGAGGTCATCCCAGCTCTGTAGGGCTTGGCTCGCTCGGCGGCCCGGCGACCATTTTGACTTCTGTCACTGCTCTCGAAGAGAAGAGAGAAAGAGGCGGAAAACCGTCGCGGCCGAGACGGGAACCACAACGGTAGAACTGAGCATCAGCAGTAGAGGAATCAAAGCTAATGGCATTATGAAGCAGTATAACACCATAGTGGAGTGAGAAGTAGGCTTCATTCACGCATTGTAGCCCCTAAGTGGAGGCTGGTGCATTAAAAGTTCATGTACAATAATGCTAGAATAATATTCAGTCAAAAGAAAGACATACAGGTGAATTAAAGTTTATTAAATGTGCTGCCACCATCAGTAGAAGCTTTTTTACCTTTAGTTCACCGACAGGTTTCTCATGTGAGGAGACGCATGTTGATGAGAGGAAAGTCATTCTGGGAAAAAAGTCTACAGCTGGGCCACAAATGACTTTAAAATAAAAATGGCTTAAAAAGTTGATTCTGTAATAAACTGGACAATGTAGAGACATTAAAGAGGGGATAAATAGGATGTTTTCTTTTATTTTGAAGAAATAGTTGACAAAATAATTGACGAAGAAATTAAACATTTCTATCTGAAACTAAAATATAAATGTATTGCGACGTTAAAAAATGGTAATGTAGTAAAACTGTAATGAGTTTAGTTCGTCTAACACTAGAAATCCATTTGAAAACGCGTAATAAAAACAGACAAACACTGTCAATTAAAAAAACATATATATCAAATATTAAATAATAATATTTGATATATATATATATATATTCATTTTGAGGTATTTTTTAGCGGGAAAATGCATTATTATAATTATCAATCAATAGATTCTCATTGTTTTCTAATATCTAACAGTGAGTTAGGTTAAATTGTGCTATTTTTCAATATAAACCATAATTTCATACATTTATATCCTAAATTAAACATTTGGTTCAGTAATAAATTCCTAAAAGGATTCAACATGTTCAGTATCTGAATCCTCTGGCTGATTTATCCTCATTTATTTATTTTGACCTTTATTTAAATTCAAGTCTAAGCACCGTTGGATTTGTTGAGTTTATCGATTGTGAGTCAGGTCGAGATAATAATGCTGCTACCGGGGTCAAAGGTCATGATCTGGCTGTTCACTCCTCAATGACACAGTTCTTAACTGAGTCGATGCAGGAAATTCTAGGAGATGCAGGAAAAATTACGAAAAGGAGTTATTTAACCCTGGATTCCACTCTGACGTGTTCCCTAATTCCCTAATTATGATTATATAATTAATTAAGTAAATAAGTATATAGTAGTAAGTATATAGTCTCAAATCCTGCTCATGGCCTCCTATCACATTTTGCACTTAAATGTTCAACTGAAGGATTGAGGAGAAAAAATTATTTTGATAAGAGGTAGAATTGTTAAAAAAAGGTAAAATCAATTTAAAGGGCCAGTCTCCCTAAATCATACAAAAAAATCGAATGATATTCAATCCATCTTTGCTGGTTTTGCTTGATTTCCAACAAATCAGCAAAAAATATGATTTCCCTCCAGAACGACATGTGAGATCCATTCTGCAGGTTGATCATTACAAAGCTACTGGAAATAAGTTCCATATTTATACAAAGTCGTGATTCTTATTGATCCACTAAATTCACCAGCTAACCCGTCTAAAAAGCACCACCAGGTTTAATCAAAACTGTAAAGTTGTGAGGCACAAAACCAAGATAATGAGTTGTGTCAGGTGATAATTATCCAAGAGGACAATCTTACAAATTCCCTCACACACACACACACACACACACACACACACACACACACACACACACACACTTGTCTTTCATTTACAAACACTCTTAAACATGCAAACACACACACATTTCCCCCTTTTACCCCCTGACAACATGTGTGTGTGTGTACTGGTGTGTGTGTGTGTGTGTGTGTGTGTGTGTGCGTGTGTGTGTGCTGGTGTGTGTGTGCTGGTGTGTGTGTGCTGGTGTGTGTGTGTGTGTGTGTGTGTGGAGAATAGACTGCATTATCCACATCAGAGCGGAGTTATCAGCCATAATCGATGCTTCCCCATTACGCACTGACTGCAGCCTCCCTCTTCCTCTGTAATCCGATCAATAAGCTTTATTGGCATGAATGGAAGTACGATATCAATATTGACAAAAAAAAAAGAAAAAAAAAGGTGGCAACTCTCAGAATAGTGATGGTTACATGTTTTAAATATCTGATTTAACAGCACATAGAACTTTCTCATTTTGAGATGCAGGAACTGCAGATGGAACCATGTCGCTGCTGAATTGCTGATGGATCGACTCACATAAACTTGACACTAATTAAACAGGAAAAAGCAAAAGTATGACATTATTTAGTCTTTTTGACTTAAGAATAAGTCAAATACCGGGTCAGCAGAGGAACGAGATCCACTATTTCTCAGTGTATTTAATCCATATCGACGTCCTCCGCTATCGACCCTTAACGAGGCCCCATGCCCGGGGTCAGCGACCCACTGGAGGCCCCTGAGTGGCTGTGGGGGTCAGGAAGTGTGTGTGTGTGTGTGTGTGTGTGTGTGTGACCCCTTCACCCCCCCGTCACCCCTTCATACTGGGGCATAGCAAATCATTTGTGGGGTTGAAAATGCTGCAGTTGTTACTAATGAGAATCAAACAGGAAGCTCCCTATGAAGCCAAACAAATAATAATCATATTGTCATTTATTTAGCACCATCTAGTGCTGTCAAAAAATAAATATAAACTCTACTTGTCCCTTTAGGGTACCTAAATAAGCTCTCCAAATAAAATATATTTTTTTTAATTGGTAAAATAGTGATTTAAAGGTACATGTGTATTTTCTGGTGACACCTAGTGGTGGGATTGCAGATTACAACCAACTGAGTTCCCTTAAAAAATGGAGCAGACAATAAAGTGGCCAAGAAAAATTTGGAATTTTCTTTTTTTATTTCTGCTACGTCCCTTAAATTTCCTTAAAGCACTGTAGAGAATACAAACGATTTTTAGGTTGCTGATTAAAATAAAACCATATGTACAATAGCTTCCTTTATTGGTTAGTTTAACGAATAAATCAGATGAATTCATAACTCGTGATCCCTCTTTTCGCTCCCTCTCTTCCACATCTCCCTTTTCCCTGCCAGGAAAGTGTGGACAGCTCTCGTCTTTCAGACGTTTTTGATGTGATTACGCCGCTCTGTACACACCCGAAGCGCTCCATTCACGTTTTAGGGCGCAATGAAAGGCCGGCGGTGTCGGTGTTTCTTGCATCTCTCAGATTCTGCTGCTCAGGTCTCTTCTCTTCTTTTTCACTCGCTCAGGCTGAATGAACCTCTCCTCCTCCCATCGGCTGAGTTGAATGGCTGTGAATGGAGTGTGTGTGTGTGTGTGTGTGTGTGTGTGTGTGACTGTGTAGGTGTGACATCATGAATTCACAGTAGTACAAACAGGTTGTTTTAAAGCAGTGTTATGAATCTGTGGAGTGATTGTTTGAGGTATTTAAGGGTTTCATTTGAAAAACAGATAATTTCCATTTTCTAAAAGAACGAGCTGAGGCTTGTATTTTTTTTTTTTTTTTTTTTTTTTATACCTATATTTTGTCAGGTCATTTTTCCTCCTACAAATAATCTATTTGTTTGTTTTTTTAAGATTTCTAAAAAATGACTCATTTGCTTTTGCTAATTATCTCCTCATTTATATAACACTTCTTATATTTAATAACATGTTAACATCTACCATTCGAGCATCCAGAACCTCAAAATAAAGTGTGTATATTTTCTATTATAAAATAATGTATTGATAACTCCCTATATGACAGTATGGGGCTTTAAATGTAAAAAATGTACGATTTAACAGCATCAAGTAGAACAGACCTGGCAAAAAGTAAGTTTTAATTAATTAACTAAGAGTTCTGTTTTTATTATGCTCAGCCTTTTGTATTTTTCCTCAAACACTGTAGGTGCAATCTGCAACCTCACCACTAGATGGTGCCAGAAAATGACACTGTACCTTTAATAGGCAAAAACATGAACTTTCTTTACCACAGATGTGAGAATAAATTGAACTTGTCCTAAACGTGCAGCCTTTTCCTGGAGCTCCACTCTCAGGTCACACTTAAGCATCTTCAGTTTCATATTGTGAAAGAAAAGAAGCCTTATCGAGAAAGAAACTGATGTTGTGATACCAAAAAAGGTAGGTTTTACACCACATGACAGTTTGGACATTGTCCCATAAACAAAGACCATGTGTGTGATTCATGGCACAATTCAACCAGGAAGAACATTCACAATCACATGAATTTAATCTAAAATAAGGGAATAATAATAAATGTGACGACCTGGAGTCACTACATGGCTGCTTGTAGCGCATCTTATATATATATATATATATATATATATATATATATATATATATATATATATATATATATATATATATATACATATATATATATATATATATATATATATATATATATATTGTGGACGTGTCTTTGTGTGTGAATCCAGCATTAAACGGAAGGGAAGGTGTGCCGGCGATCTGCAGCGTTTTGCTGCATAACTGTAGCATGACTGTAAGTGTAGGTCTGAGCCTATAGACGCTCCTCCCTTTCTCTCTCTTTCTCTTTTAATGTCTCTGCTCTGGTTTGTCTCACTTAATTCTATCTCCCCATCTCCTGATCCATCCATCAGTGTCCCTCCTCCTCCCTCCTCTTCCTCTCTCATCCTGCAACTCCTCCGCCCCCCCCCCCTGATGAGCGAGTGAACGGCTGGGTGAGCGAGTGAGTGTGGGCGAGCGGGCACGGCCGCTGATGCACTCCTGGTCATTAATAAAAGTTTTATACACAGTCAGGAAATGCATTTGAGCCCCGGTGGCTGCAGCTCCTCAGACACACAGGAAATGGGCGCTTGGCCGCCGGCCAATCCCGCTATTTCAGGGGGTTTGTCCGGAGCCAATCAAGCCGGGCCTGGTCAGTTAATGGATCGGCGGCTCTGCGCTTCCCTACGCCCAAATATCAGCAGCAATTAGGAGGTGTGGGCGGTGGCGGAGGAGGAGGCGGTGGGGGCCTTGTGATGGGAAACTGAAATATGGAAACACGTCAGCCTAAAGAGCCTCAGCCACGTTCACCTGAATGTGTGTGTAGGACAGAGGAAAACAAGGGTGTTTCCTGTTTCTACAGGTGTTGCACTATTTAAAGTAGTTCCCCTCTATTCAAGGTTTTTTGGGGTGTGGGAGGGGCTGAATTTTATTCTAAGGTTCCAATTTTTCTTCCCACTGTTTGTAGTGTTTAGCTCATTTATTCAAATAGATCAAATTTTACTTGTCTGTATTTCTGTTTCTGCCTGGTTTACATCTCCTGTCTTGATGATTTAAGAAGAGATTTAGAGAAAATGTTGAATTCCAGCTTCTTAAAATGTGACAAGGCCAAATATATATATATATATATATATATATATATATATATATATATATATATATATATACATATAAGGAAATTACCCTTAAAACAAAGCATTCATCACAGTTCTTCTTGCTCATACTCAGTGAAATTCATTTATGGACTTTTCAGAATAAGATGAGCTACAAGCAGCAGTGTAGTGACTCCTGGTCGTCACATTTATTATTATTCCCTTATTTTAGATTAAATACGTGTGATTGTGAATGTTCTTCCTGGTTGAATTGTGCCATGAATCACACACATGGTTTTTGTTTATGGGACACTGACCAAACCGTCATGTGGTGTAAAACCTAAAAAGTTGGTAGCGGCTAGTTCAACTCTATTAAAAAATTTGTAAAAAAAATGAAAAGCAAATGCTATCTACTAGTTTTATATTCTAGGTGTATTAAATAATACAAAAAAATCATAATTCTTTTTTTGGTATCAAAAATAAATCCCAAAATCAGTTTCTTTTTCGATAAGGCTTTTAATTGTGTGCTTGCACTTGATGCTTCTTTTTTTTCACAATATAAAAACTGAAGATGCTTAAGTGTGACCTGAGAGTGGAGCTCCAGGAAAAGGCTGCACGTTTAAGACAAGTTCAATATATTCCCACATCCCACTGTTTGTAGTGTTCAAATAGATCAAATTTTACTTGTCTGTATATATATATATATATATATATATATATATATATATATATATATATATATATATATATATATGTCTATAACGATATAATAAATATATATAAATTATCAAAAAAGGTTTTAAAAATTCACACAAAATTGTGACTTTAGGAAAAAGGCAATACAATTGGACGTTCAAATGATGATATTAACTATTTTTATTTTGTGTGTGGATTAAATATTTAAAAATTATTATTCTTTTTTTGACATTTTGGGTCAAAAAATCACATAAATCACATAAAAATTTGGATTTTGAAAAAGTCTCATGTTTGAGTGATTTTGACCTTTTATCATCAGACATATAAAACTCATTATAGTTGTTAGTTAGTGTTTACATTTTAATGTGTGTTTAGGCCTCTGGTTTAGTAACTGTGGTGAATCAAGTGTTTATATGTACTGAAAGTGATTTAATTAATAATCTACATAGTAAGTTTTTTTCCCTGTTAAAGTTTTGTTAGGGCGTTTTATCTTGTACGATGTGAGGGTCTAAGAACAGTAGGAACAGGTGATGTTGTGTTGCTTTTGTGCTGTTTGTGGAGCATATCTGTGATTTGTGATTCTGGGCTATACAAATAAAATTGAATCGAATATTTTGCAATTTGTGCAATTTATGTTTTTTGTATAACCAACTTTTGAAGTAACTTTAAAACTTATTGTAGGACTCTTATCTGAAAGGGTGCAGCCGTCTTTGTGAATCCTCCCTGGAACAACTAGGGCGCTCTCATTAACTCATTACTTGAATTATTGCACAGTTTAATAATAATCCGCTTACTCAGAGGCACGGAATGACACACAGGCCTCATACAGCTGCAGTGTTTGGGTCGTTCTGATTCGTGTGTTTTTAGCAAACAGCAAGTTCCAGAAGAACTGGACTTTGTGATGAACTGAACAAACCTGCTGCTGACAGCAGCTTCTTCATATTAGATTTTCTCAGCTAACTCTTTGCCAGAAAACGTTTCCCCCGACCCACAGAAAAAAGCTGATTTATTGCTTCATCTTTGGCTTTTCTTCAGCTGCGGCTGCATAAAATATTTGATTTTGATTTATCCTACAGGCACTAACTCAACACTTTATCCAATTAAGCCTCCTTCTCTCTGACAGGTAGAGATGGTTCAGTCCAACGATACTGATACAGAAAACACTGAAGTGTGTCTCCATTTATCCTATTATGCATTATTTCTCACATAACTTCCCTAATAAAACTCTCAGTGAGGTGACGCTACTGTAGCCTGGCCTAACGTCGTGTTTGGCATCTCGGCTCCGCTCTTGCTTTTTTTTTTCTGGTTTCGAGAAGTGACAGAGAGGCGGCGGGTGGTAAACTGATGACGCGATGTCAACGTTGATTTCACAGAATCAGGTTCGACTGATCTTTTCATCATCGCAACTCACAGCTCGAAAAAAAACGCACATTTGTGTGAGAGGCGTGTCAGTTTAGGGAAAGAAAGTGGAGAGAATTTTCTGCACTGACACTTCAGATAAAAGCATTCAGTGAAAGGGGTGTGTGTGTGTGTGTGTGTGTGTGTGTGTGTGTGTGTGTGTGTGTGTGTGCGTGCGTGCACAGAGTTGCTCACGTGAGACACTGTAATGTGTTGTGTAAGTTGACACCCATGTGCTTCATGGGACGCCTCTTTGCCATCCAGCAGGCGTTTGTTACTGCAGCACAATGACACAACCGTATCATGCAGATACACACACACACACGTACGCCCACACACAAACACACACACACACACACACACACACACACACACGCACGCACACAGGAAGAGTGCATCCAGAGTGGAGCGCCGGCAGAAATGAATGACTTTGTCAGCTGTATGCTGTTAACCAGGCCATTTGACATTGATCCCTCTCTGACCCAGAACATCCCTCGCATCTATCACACAACACACACACACACACACACACACATGCACACACACACACACACACACACACACACACACACACACACACACACACATACACACACACACACACACACACACACAAACCCAAAGTGCCAGGCATGTTACATGTTAGACAAATATATACAACTTCATTACACAAGCAATGACTGTGCAAACTGAACATTTTATTGTTGATTGTCAAACATGTTAAAGGTGAGTGGATGGAAAAGCCATAAAATACGCGTCAAGTATTTTCTCATAATGTTAAAACTGTCATTGTTTTAGTATTTGAGCTACTGATGTTGCCCATTAATCACTCCTACTAAAGTAAAAGATATGTATCTTGCAACTTTAAAGACTTTTTTTGCATTTCTATCTCTGCATTAATGTGTGTATTGCTAATTTTTATTCAAATTTCTACACAAAAACACATTTTAATCCTTACAGGAAAAACACTCTAAAAGGTACTTTTGATTCATGTTGGATAATCACATTTTCACCGTCTATTTCCCTTCAAGTGTGTCTCTCTATCAGCAGTTTGTTTCATCTCAGATATTTTCCTCAACAGGAAACAGAGCCTCCACCCCCCCACCCCCACCCCCATTAGGGACCAGTGTCCGGTTACCTGTGTGTGTGTGTGTGTGCGTGTGCGTGTGTCTCTGTGTGTTTGAGTCTCTACACAAGTGTGTGTCTCACTATAGTCCGGATGGTTGCAAGTTGCTGAGTAAGGGCACAGACCAAAAGAGACAAAAGCGCACACGCACGCGCACATGCACGCATGCACGCACATGCACGTGCACGCACACACATGAGCGTCCTCTCACACGCACTCGGACAAAGGCAGAGGTTCATATTACAGTCATGCAGCATATTGTCAGTGATGTCACTGTCCTTATGAAAGCGGTGGATGAATGAATGAATGAATTTCTGGTTCCTCCCTCTTTTCATCGTCCTCACTCCTCAGCTCCTCAGCTGAGGATTCAATTTTACTTCATTGTCGAGACTAATTAAATCCAGTATGACGTAAAATAATTCAGAATGCATGGAAAAAAAGAAATGCAGCTTGGTTTGCAATTGTTCACGAGATGAGATTCAATAGTAAATCTGATGAGTAGATTGAACCGATGATTGGAATCCTTCATTCACTCATTCATTGTGTGTGACACGCACCCTGGACTCTGGTGCGACGCACGCTCGCTCTGACGCGGCCTCGTGGAGCTGAGCCGCGGCCAGCAGGCCACAGCTGGAATCGTCCGTCATGTGACTCATCTCAGGAAGCCAGATGTAGCATCAGCTCCCATAATGTTCACTTCTTCTGGGTTTTTTATTCAAAGACGTGATATCAATAAGGAGATTTATTGGTGGTTGTGGCGAACTAAAAACCGTCTCAGTGTAGTTTTACATCTCCTCTGTCCAGCTTCTCCCTGCAGCTCTAAAAAGAACCAAAAAACTGAAAAAACAGGATGTTTTGTTTCTGTCTCAGTAATATTAATAAGCCTCTCCTCCTCGCACTGGGTCATATGAATGGCTGTGAATGAAGGGTGGGCGCTGACTTTAAGGTTGTGACATCACAACTTCATGGAGGTCCAGGCTGCTTTTTTTAAGGCTCACTTTCTGGATTGAGAGTTTTAAGCCGAGGAATGCAAAAAAATCATACTCATTCTTCCACTTCATGGCTGATATAATAAAGCTTTTATTTGAACAACACTTTTCATGTCGAGTAACAAAGTGGTTTTCAGCATGAAGAGTCATTTGGCAAATTATCTCTTCATTTATATAACACTGAGACCTTTCTGATGAGACCTACATCATTTCTATCCTAAAATGATGTATTGGTAACTTCCCATGTGACAGTATGAGCATTAAAGCAGCATTAAAGAGCAGCAAAAATGTCCTAATTAGTATGTATTTTAATTAGGATACCAACCACTGCAGGTGAGACACTTGAGAGTTTGCTGCAATCTGCAACCTCACCACTAGAGGGCACTAGACAATTACACTGTACCTTTAATAGGGAAAAAAACAAGATATTTGTCTACTACAGAGAATTTTTTCAATTTATCTTAAACGAGCAGCCTTTTCTGGAGTTATTGTGAATAAAAGAACAGCAAGTACAACCACACAATTAAAACAGCTCAGGTCATCAGGTTAAAACAGTGGATGGAAAACTAGTCGGACCAAGATTCTCTTTAAAAATCTCTGTACGTGTTGTTGTTAGTCATACATGTCGGTGGTTTCACACTTTATTTCATTATTTTTAGGTTTTATTTTTCAAAACGTGCATCTTTTTGTAGTGATATAATAGCCAGTGGACAAATCTTGGTTTGCAAGATGATGAAAGTCAAAAATGCTGCTTTCATCAGGTCTCTCAAAATGTACATTTTATGTCCATGTTGGTTTCTTGTTACTAAATTTTACATATTTAATCCACCTAGAATATGAAACTAATTTATAGCATGTGTTTTTAATAGAGTTAAACTATCTGGTACCAAGTTTTTTTTTAGGTTAGAAGCATCATATGTGTGATTTATGGCACAATTCAAGGACTCATTCATCATATTTATTCTGAAATAAAGGGATAAATATAACAGCCAGGGGGTGGGCACCAGCAAGCTATCAGTTCGTTCACGATTTCCAAGATTTCCTAATGAGAAGGAAATCAGATTTTATTTTTCTCTACGGAGGATGTATACATCACCAAATGAATCAAAGTGGTTTTGAGCTGAAAATAGAACACGGCAGAGGAAAAACGATATCGTCTCCACAGAAGGATCGACGCTTGTTTTCAGCACAGATAGAGACGGCTTCTGCTCCGTCATGTTCACGCAGAGCAGAACTGAACGGAGCTCAGTGATGGGAGAGGGAGGGGGTGGAGAAAGAGGAGTGAGAGGAAGGGAGGAGGAGGAGGAGGAGGAGGAGGAGGAGAGTGTGTGAGAGAGAGAGAGACAGAGAAAGTGCAGCTCTCAGTCATTCATCTCTCTGGCAGAGGAGAGGAAACTACAGCAGGACGGGAAAAGACTAAAAAAAAAAGAAAGAGGAAAGAAAGGAAGCATCTAAAAAAACCAAAAAAAGTTCTGCATTCAACCTCTGCCTCCGCTCCACCTCCAGCTGAGCGCGTTTGTTTCCTTCATCAAGTAATTTGAAGGGATTTCTCCTCCTCGCTGCTGCTCTGCATGGAGACACTTCCACCACCGCTTCCTCCTCTTCTTCTTCTTCTTCTTCTCCTGCAACTACGGACTCTCTGAAATCTGCTAACAGGATCCTACCATCACACGAGCATCTTCTGCAACTTGGTTCAGAAAGCGGAGCGGCGCTGCTCCGTGCTTTAAAGGGACTGGTTGGCTTCTTTTCTTTCTCTACCCCCCTCCCTTTTTTTTTTTTTTTTTTTCTTGCAAGAGCTCCGGGAAGAGGAGGAGGAGGAGGCGCATCGAGCATCCTCCCAGCCGCCTTTATCCCGGCAAACACACACCCTTAAGACAACAGGGCTTCAGTAATCTTATAGAATTACCGTACAGAGCGAAACCATAGAAGCGTTTTCAGCAGAAAAATCGTCCTGCGGCACCTGAAAGTAACACGAGGACTTCAGGAAAAAAAACAAAAAAAAAATCTGCCTGCATGAAGTAAAGTACAAGCAAATTTAAAGCGAATTGGTTTCCACAGACGTGCAATAATTTAAAAAAGGACATTATAGGAATACTGTAGGGGTCTTTTTGTCAGAAGGCTCGCGCACACACGGACACCCGGGACGCCCCAGCACGCCGCTGCAGAATGGATCTCCCACCAATCAGAGGTGAGCATACGTCCATCCGATCTGCTAATGAACTATTGATGGATCGCGTGACCTTGGGATGAAAAAGTTCCATGTGACGATGTAAGGGATTATTTAAAAAAAGTAAAAGTAAAAGTGTGATTTTATGTCAAGTTTTGAACTCAAAGACTTAAAGAAGGTGGCGAATGTTGTTTTTACTTCCACTTTCAAGGGGTTTTAACTTAGATTAACTTAAATTTCAGTAGGGACACAAAACAGAAAAGGAGGTGTTGCTGAAACACAGCAAGCAGGTAACTTTCAGGTGAGAACTGTCACTTCCCACAATCCTTTGCAGCCACAGATGAGAGACGAACAGCATAGAACGTGTTTCCTAAATATATCTGAGATTCTAGTTTCTCTGTTTTTTACCTCTGAGATATGTGGCTGCTGATTTGTTCATGCAAATCAACTCTTACTCGTTTCCACCTGGTTTAAGTCTTTTATGATGGTGATGGGGGGAAAAAAGTTTCATGTTTTAGTGATCTTGACTTAATTATGAGATGTTTGCATGTTTGTCTAGGCCTGTGATTTGCTAATTTGTGCAAACTGTAATTAGTTATTAGTCTAGATAGTAGCATTTAATTTGTGCAACTTTTGAAGTAACTTTTAAACTTTTATGGAACTTTGAATTAAATCAGTTTTTTAATCAAATGAAACAGGAGGGAAATATTCTTATCAAATGATTGTTGGGCTGCATGTTCACATTAGTGTGTTTTATCAGTATGTGTGTGCGTGCATGTGTGTGTGTGTGTGTGTGTGTGTGTGTGTGTGTGCGTGCGTGTGCGTAAATGTGATGGGGACATGTGGGGTTGGGATTGATTGTCCTCAAGGTCGGATGCAGAATGTCAATACCCATCTCCACTGGGGTGGGACTGGAGGGGGCGGGTGGACGAGCAAATGATGGGGTGGACTGATGGGGGGGGGGGGGGGCAGAGAGAGAGAGAGAGAGAGAGAGAGAGAGAGAGAGAGAGAGAGAGGTAGGAAATGAATGGGATGAGAGAAGCAGCATCAGGGATTGACCAGAGACTGATGGGTGGATGGAAGGGAGGGGACAGTGTGTGTGGAGCAGAGGAATATGGCGGATAGATGAACGATGAAATGGATGAATAGATGGATGAGAGAGAGAGAGAGAGAGAGAGAGAGAGAGAGAGAGAGGGGGAGAGGGGTGAATGGAGATTGAATTTTTTTAAGCCAAAGCAGAACAACTAAAACACTGACTAATGCACTTCAGAACCACACTTTTATAGAAACACAGTTAAAAGACTTTGTGAAAAAAGCAGAAAAACTTTGTTTCCAACATCGTACAGTTCACAAAACCTCTCATCTGCAAAGATCTTTTATATATATTCATCTTTTTTTCCACATTCGCAAAAGTTTCAAAACCTAAATGGATGAGCAAGAACGCAGACGGTTTTAAAATCTGCAGGATTTCGACAAAAGGTGACGCGACAGTCCACTTCAAGACTTTTAAAGAGGCAAAAAAACAGCGAGTCGGTTGAGTCAACGAAAGGTCAAAGTTCACCAGACTTCTGTTTGCTTCCCTGTTTCCTGCTGAGAGGCAGCATCAGTCTCTTCTCACCGTGACCACCGTCGATCACTTTTTACACCTTTTTACACAGAGACAGCAGAGTGGTGATAAGAAACAAGGAGAGAAGAACTTTAATCCCACTTTTCCTAACTTTGCAGTTTCCTAAAGGCTTTTTCAAACCTCGTTTGGTCTGGACTTATCAGACTTTTTCAGTTTCTACCAAACCAAACTTACAATTACAAATTAAGAGATCAAACTGAACCATGGTTTTGTTGGTTTCCAGTTGGAGAAAAGCAGACTTTACAACTAAAGAAAGGATCCAGCAGGATATGAGCCGTGGTAGCATCTGAGGAAAAGCAGATTTAACTCAAATATTATTATAAAGATGGAATAAGCAGACTAAGTTGTTTATACAGCTTACAGTATTAGTTAGGTTATCTGCTGAATCTAAATCAGTGTCACGTATAATGAGACACATGTCGATGATGAGGACAGGAAGTTGTTTCGTCATGTGGACTTCTTTATTTTCAGTGGGACTTTTAGGTGTAACTAGGCTTTGACTTCTAATGAGCTTCTGATTGGAGTTGAAACACTATTGATAAAAATCCTCTGAAATTACTAGCACTAGTTCCCCACAACGATGAGAAACATTTTCCTTCTCTGTGGCTTGTTGTGACTTTTTCCGTCTGGCTCCACCACTTTAATTTATTTATTTTTAATCCCTGTTAGCATCACGACCCCCCCAACCCTGTCGCCCCCCCCCCCCACCCCCCTTTCTGGACTTGCTGGTCTGCAGTGTCTATTTCAGTCTTTCCGTTGGGGTCAGATTCGGCACATCCGGTATCTCATCCAGTTTATTGTCATTCAATCCTGCTGTGCTCCCGGAGGGCATCACCAGGAAGGCCCCTGGGTCTTAGTGCCTGACGAGCCTCGCTCACCATCACACACACGCACACGCACACACACACACACACTCGGCATGGCGGTTAAATGTTTTGACCTTTCAGATCTGCTGCGTTAAACGGGCGACACAGGTCGTCATCATTATGACTTAAAGGCCCGATTTGTAACTTCTGCAGATTAAAACAACAAGATGGATGTTAAGATATATGTTTGTGGAGTTATGTAACTTCATTATCCAGAATGTGTTTCAAACATAAAGAGTCTAATTTAATGTAAGCATGAGATAGAACTTCCCTTGTGAAACCTGAAGTTGTCATTAATTGACTTTTTATCCAGTTTAAAAACATGTTAATGATCAATTTATCATTTCATAGCAAAGCTAATAATAGCACTAATTCAGGTTCTCAGTGTTTTTTTTACTAAATTCAGCTCATGGTGAAATCCTCCTAAACAAACTTTACATTTCGGCCTGTAATAATCAAAAATCGCCCTTTTCCATCTGATATCATGGTGCTGCCATTTCGATTTCACTCATATCCATTATTTTTTCTTACGAATGTTTAGCAATAATCATCCAATTTGCTGCCAAAGGCCAAAACCAGAAAGTTTTGCTTTCACACAGTTCTCCTGAAGGATTTGTGCTATTGCAGCTGCATGTTTAAATATGATGTAAGAGTGACTATTAAATAAATAAATTTGGTGCTATTTGACCAATAATGAGAAAAGCAACAGCCCATTCTGTAGAGTTGTGGCTGTACTAAGGTAACTCAGACTAATCATCTCAGTATTTCTGAAAATCCTGAAGACGAATCAGTCTATAGATGTATAAATGTTTTTTTTTCTTTCATTTTTAGGTTGTTAATCTTACTTTCACAACTGCTGTTGCCCTTATCTTCTTCCTGGGTGATGGAAACCACTGAGCTTCAAATGTAAAGTTCTGTATCTCTGCATCCCATATGCTCCAAAATAACAAAAAAGGCAAAGAAGAGCACGAAAAGTAAAGGACAGGACGCAGGGGAGGGGATGAAAGGGGAGAGTGAAGGTGACGAGAGGAGGCGAGAAACGAGAGGAGGCGAGGATAGAGGAGAAGAAGACAGGAAAGAGGAGGAGACAGAGGGCAACCCCTCCTCATTCCGAGGCGAAGGGTCACTGCAGCCGGTTTTAAAATAGCCCCGAAACCATGATGTCAGCGGTGAGACACGCGGCGATGCTCCGTCCATTAAACCCCATCGACCATCAGCGGGTCACGTACAGACTCAGCGGATGTGAGGGAGTCGGCCGCACTTTACGCCGTTTATGTCTCTCTGCTCCTGAAAAGACGTTCTGACCGAAAACCTCGTTACTGCACGGATTTAATTAACTCAGACTCAGAGCTTTTTTTTTTTTTTTTTTGGGACGCTTTCAACAAATCCATCCCTAATGCATCAGTAAATAAGTAGCAGAGTTAAACATGTGATGCAAACACGCACAAAAAACCCTCCTAAGTAAAGACGATGTATTTCTAATGTCATAATTAAATGAAAAAACACATTATATGTTAAACTCACACTCAGGAATCATTAAAGCATGAGAGGGACAGCAGGATAACTTTTTAGCTATAACTTATGTACGTGTAATGTTTGTGTAAACTACAAAATCTGCCATTAGATAGTTGACTACTTTGATAGTTGATTAATCAAATGATTAATCGATTCGTAAAATGGTGTCAAATGTTATTCACTGTTTCCCAAAACCACAGATTTAACCTAAAATGTTTTTCAGTTTATTATTATAGAACACTAAACTAGAAAATAAGATTTGAGAAGCTGGATGCAGAGAATGTGGACATTACTTACTTCAAAAAATCAATTCATCAAGAATCAATTAATCTGAATAGTTGTCAGTTAATGTAATAGTCAGCAACTAATCTATTAGTGGACTAATTGTTGCAGCTTAAATTAAAAGAAAATTTGAATGTACATGTTCTGATGCATTAATAACTTACACATAACTCTATATTTGTTTTCTTATAGTGACTATTTGACAGAATCGGACTCTTGGATTTCAAGGTTTCATTTCTGCATGCAGAAAGTTTTGCAGAAACTTAAAAAAAAAAAAGTTTGCACAACAACAACGTTTTACTTTGGCGCTTGCACTTAAAGACTTAAAGAGTGCAAAGCACCTGTGACCCAGCAGTGATGTCACAGAGTGCTGGATTACACCTGTTTCATGTCTGCAAGGTCACCGCAGGTCGCCGAGAACCAGAATTTTCATGGAGTGTTAAGTTACTCTTAAAAAAAAAAAAAAAAAACGGGAGCATTCTGAAAAGCCTCGCTGGCAGCCGCACGGCGCACAGACCACATCCGACAGTCAGCTGCCAAACATCTACAATAAGCTAATGGATGCTGCACAATACTGAACCCACTCACTCTGGATGCAGACAGGAGACAGGAGGCCCAGTGACAAATACACAGTGTGTGTGTGTGTGTGTGTGTGTTTTTGCAGTTTATTAATTTAAGTATTGTGGTGCATGAGTGAAAAATGCTCTTTATATAGATATAATTTAGCTATTTCAGATCAAAGTTTCTGGTTTATTTATAAAAGGTAGTTATCATGAGTAGTGAAGGATTAGACTACTCATTAAGAAATGTGAGCCTGTTGCATGTTTTTATGCATTTATGTTGTTGACGGAATCCTCTGGCGATTGGCCAGCAGAGATGTGTGCACCGTGTGTGTGTGTGTGTGTGTTTTTATATGGGAAAGAGTGATGAGAGGAGGAGTGTGAGGGCATGCATGCATGCATGTGTGTCCGTCCCGGGGCAGAGTATCTGCTGCCGATACTCCCCCAGCTCACGGCTCCGTCCTCGGGTTACCACCGACGGCTCCTGAAACACCAGCTCGCTCTGGCCGTTCCTCCCTGCTTTGCTTCCCTTTTTTTTTTTCGTTTTACGCCGGCGAAGCTTCGGAAATTCATCACAGGAGAAAAAAGAAAAAGGACAAACAGCTTGTGTACTCATGACACTCTCCTCTCCTCTCTCTATCACTACAGTAAAACATCACATCGTAAATACTACTTTATTGTCCCCTTATAGTGTTATGCTGCAGTGTTGTGTTATTGAGTACCAGTTTCAGAGAGAGCGACACAGAGGATGGATGGACGCCTCTCCCATCCTCTTTCCTCTCCTCCTCTAAGCCAGATGGATTATCCACTAAATAAAACACTCATTGTGCTGCCGGCCATGTTGGTTCAGTGTTAGCCGCAAACCTGCATCAAGTTTCCCCCTGAACGTCTGTTGCATTTGTGGGAACATCAATGATGAGCGGATCGTGTGGCCCAAATATAAAGGGGATATAGAAATATAGGAAGGGCCAAAGCAAAAATGATCAATTTCCAGGTGTAAGGCAGAAGTGGAGGTTATCAGAAAACTAAATGAAACTGAACCAACATCACAAGGGCTGCGTCTCAAATGTCTCCATATATAAATATATATAAATAGTTTCTAGCTAGGGCGACACGGTGGTGCGGTGGGTAGCACTGTTGCCTCACAGCAAGAAGGTCGCAGGTTCAAGACCCGCCTTGGGCCTGGGTCTGGGGCCTTTCTGTGTGGAGTTTGCATGTTCTCCCCGTGTCTGCGTGGGTTTTCACCGGGTACTCCGGTTTCCTCCCACAATACAAAAAACATGCTCAGGTTAATTGGTAAACTCTAAATTGCCCATAGGTGTGAGTGTGAGAGTGAATGGTGTGTGAATGGTGTGTGTGCCCCACGATTGGCTGGCGACCATCTGGGGTGTATCCCTGCCTCTCGCCTTAACGCGCTGGGATAGGCTCCAGCAGACCCCTGCGACCCCGAAAGGGAATAAGCGGGATAGACAATGGATGGATGGATGGATAGTTTCTAGCTGTATTATTATTATGGCATTATTACCAAAAGTTGGCAGCAATTGATCAGATTCAATGAAAAAATGTGGGATACATAACCCTCAACTTCTAAAAATCACCAATAATAAAAACATTATAAATCCTGAGGGCTTTATTATGGCTTTATTAAGATGACATTAACACAGATTTAAAAAAAAAAAAAAACTCATGATTTTTCTCAGTCAGGAATCACTGAACAAACATAAATTCCTTGTCCTGTCCATACTGGCCATTAGAAGATCTCTTCATTTTGCTCTCACAATGATGGAGGCCAAAATCCATAGTTTCTCTCTCTGCGCCAAAACATATTTCAAAGTTTATTTGATGATGATATTGTGAGGCTTCAGCCTTCCAAAAGCATCAATCTTTCATGTTATTATCTTCAAGTAACTTTTGAATTATAATACAAGGACTTTTATAAAAGAAATGAAAAAATGTGGGAAAACTGTGGATGGAAAAGTAGATTAAAAATCGTTACTTAAAAAATGGACATTATAAAGCTACACCAGCTTGCACTGTAGAAACACTAGTTTCTAAAAACACCAGACAATTTATGATAATTCATCCAGTCATTCAGTTTTGGGCATTTTAATATCACTAATATCAACATCAGCAAGGGGCTCTAAGGTCCGCCATGATCATCTCTTCTACTGGAAGATGTAACCATGGAAACCAATGTTTGGGAAGACAGCTTCCGATTCCATTTACATTTACTTACATGTTACACACACACACACACACACACACACACACACACACACACACACACACACACACACACACACACACACACACACACACACACCTCTAATCCCAGTTGAGGGTTGACAGCAGACACTCCCCAGCACAGACATCCAGCCAGATGGAGCATCACCACTCAAAACAACCGTAGCCCTCAGGCACAGCCAATAAGTTTAGCCGATTCAGGTCATGTGCAGATTCAGACGCCAGAGACACGGAGACAGATGTTATTTTCCTCCCTCTGTCTGCTAGAAATATTGCTTAAAATATATATTTTCTTAAAATTGGAAAAACAAAGCATAGCAACAATATTTAAAATAGATCTAAAATACATACACAGAGAAATTGTAATCTGTAGTGTTTTCATCATCATTTAGTGTTGCTGAAAATATATGGTTATACAAAGAAATAAATGATTGCTTCGTCTGTGTAACAATGGTGAAATAAACAATTAGAGTGAATGACTCATTTGGCCGTAACAACGAATGTCGATTGAGAATAGAATCGGACCCAGGATTGAGCCTTGGGGGACACCCATAGTGAATAAGAAACATCAATGGAGAACTGTTTCTGAGAACAGGTTATTTTCAGTTTAAGATGTTTACAAAGATTTTAAATTATAAAAAAAATCTGATCAACAATTGATGAGACCGAACCATTTTAAATAAATAACTTTAATTTTTACTTGGAGTTGAGATTGAAGAGGCTGTCCACTACATTTTTCCACCTATGAGGACACTTTTTTCCCAACTTTTTCACATGACTTGCAGTATTTGTGTCACTCTGGGGATCGGCAGTGGTTGGCTCAACCAGTAAGTAAATATGAGGTCATGGAAATGGACGGCAGGCCTCTTCTTTTTAACAATTAGATGGGCCGATAGGCGGGCAGAATACGAGCGAGCCACGGCCGACGCTCGGCCTGATGAGATTAGTCACCAGGACTTCTCCTCTTTCCTCGGACTAATTTGAAAATGCATCCTCATCTAACTAACCTGGACCTCCTTATCTGCCGCTTTTATGGCTGGACGTCTGGAAGGAAGTGGCTGATAGATGTAGAGGCTGGAGGCGATGGAGCCGGACTTGGTTCAAAAGTCTGTTCTTGGAAAGCCTGAGAGGACAGGAGGAGTGTTTTTGGGGATTTAGTTTTATTTTTGTTTTAACAGTCCAGCATGCTTATCACCTCTCCTTTCCTACCTCCCCAATGATAGATTGCCATTCTTGGGTTTCATCCATCTCCCTCATTTCCTCTCCCGTTTTGCTCTTCTCTTATTGCTTTTTGCGCTTCGTTTACAAGAAGCCACTTGTCTTTTTTTTCCTACTTTCTTTACCTAACTGTTTACATAACTGAACATTAACGGGGCAAGATTTACTTTTTATAATTTATCAACCTTTGCTTAAGACTTCCAGTCTGTAGAATATAATCGAAAACCTTGTCTTTATACAGTATAACAAGATTTGGTGGCAGCTCCTAAAATATATATATGTATATATGGGTTTATGGGTAAAAAGGCATTTGGCATTTGATTTATTGGCATTTAGCAGCTTTTGTTGTACCAGACTTGGCAGAAATATTATTCACAAGTATATTTTAATAAGTATAGATTGTAGATTTCAATCAAAACAAGACTTTTTGTGCTTTTATTGCCTTGGATTGAGCTGGTTTCCCTCCACAAAGGCCTGCTTGTCATGAACCTATTTGTTCGAGACACTGATACTTGATTAGTCACAACACTGTAGTGCTTTGACTATAGTCTCATGAACTAAAACTTAATTTCTTCTGTTCTGGCAGCTCAGTGAAGATCTGAACTTACAACAGTCTTAGAAAGACAGATGTCGACCGGATGCATTAGCAGTGTTTTTGAGCATTAATCTAGAAGCCATGTGAACGCGGCCCAAAGATGGTCATTCGCTGCCGCTCCTCCTCTATCTAATCTCATGATCTGAGCTGCTTTAAATGCGTTTCCATTTGGCCTCATTACTCCCAGAGAGGACCAGCCCAGTGTGATGAGCGAGCCAGCCATCTTTTCCCTTTGGCCACTTGGCAGGATCGCAGCATCGTGTGTGTGTGTGTGTGTGTGTGTGTGTGTGTGTGCGGGCTGGTTGGCGGTGGCGTGACTTGACTTTTCCACTAGGTGGGGCTCCGGCCCTGCACGGTAGCCCTGTGTATTTTGGCTGCGAAGCGCAGCCGTGAGCCAGCTGCCGGTGGTTAGCGGCTAGCCTAGCGGTCTCCAAAAGTTTAAAAAAGTATTTTCTGGTTGCCATTTAGCAACTACGTTCACTTAACGCTCATCACCGCAGCACCACGGTCAAGTCGGTGAACGTTGTCCAAGAAGGAAGCAACAAAAAGCGGAAATTGAAAAACTGGCATTTATCTAATTATTTTACTGGTGCAGCGTCGACCAATCAGGAAACTGATGGCTCACACACAGAGTTCTGTTTTTTTTATGCAGGGTTCATCTGATGTTGAGTAAGGAATCAAATCTGCTCGCTCATGCATTTTACTGCGCTTGTAAGCAAATTCATATTTTACCTTTGCATTTACGGTAAATGGTGAATGGACTGCTTTTATCTAGTGCTTTTGTCAATGGCACCGGGTCTATGCTGCAAAGAACTGGACTAGTACTTAGGGGGTTCGACTTTACAATCACTACATAGCCTACATTTTCATTCATCACAACACACTCAGAATATATTAATTTATCTACTATAACCAATAGACACATTGTAGTCAGTTTAACTCATTTGGTTCATGATTGGAGTCACCAAAAATGCATTAAAAAGCACAGACACGAGAGATTCTTCACGTTAAGTCACGTTAAAAACTAAACATCTTGTCAATTAAAAATTTGAACCAGAAACTGCAGGAAAAACACGGCATGTTCTGTGCAACCTTTGACCTCAGACAGAAAGGCAGAGATTTCTGAAATGATGAAGAGAGATCACCTAGTTTTTTACTAAATTTTACGTAGTAAGAAACCGACCCGTTCCAAAGGACGGCTCGGGCTGCCGTTGCACAGCCTGAACCTGTGTGTGCATGTTTCTCCGCCGTCAGACAAGCCGCTCGGTTTGTTCCGGCCTCCGTCTGCAGGTGGGTTTCCTCTGCGGCGGCAGCAGCTGTGTTCAACAGATGCTAAATTACAGTGTGGACCTCATGGCTGTATCTCGCTGGCTCTGGCAGGCTAATAATAGCGTTAGCCCGGGCGGCGAGGAACCTCAGTGGTCATGATGACATGGCTGATGGTCGCGTGGAGGCTGTGCTGCCCAACTCCATCTTTGATCAAGGGCTGTGTAGAGATTTGGGAGTAATATGTACGATACAGTTTGCCTGATTTCCTATTTAGCCTCCATTCATTTTCTGAAAGAGATACGGTTATAATTATAGCCAGGATTATAATGAAATAATAGCTTGTTATTTCGGAGGCTGCTACAATATCTGACTTTTGGAGAATTATATTTGTGATCTGTTTGTTGTTTCATTCAATTGGATTTTTTTATTTGTTTGAGGCAATGTTTTTTATTTTGAGGCGGTAAACCGCTTGTCAATCAAACACTGGGATAGGGCTATGATTTCCTCATCGGGTTTCCTGTTACTTTCCGGCTGCTACTTTCGTCTGTTTATATATGTAAATTGAACGCAGTCGGGTTTTGGACTGCTCGCCAGGCAAAAAAAAATAATAAAAAAATTCAACATAGCCTAGAACCATGGATAACCATGACCTGAAAACATTTTTAGCCTACTGTATATGGTTTATATATTTGTCAGTATCTACTATGAATTCCCATCATTGCTTTAACCTTGCATTGTCAAGTCAAGACAGCTATTGTCAATTTTCTTTACATGAACTGTTCATACAAAGAGTTTAAAATGACATTTCTTGCTTTTTCCCCATGCAGACATACTTCTATAGACAAGACAGACCATAGGAAAAACAGACATTAAAGTGCAAGGACTAGACAACAGTAGACATACAGTCGTCCTCAAAATTATTCATACCCTTGCTGATTCTTGTGATTTTTTCATTTAGTGATTAAATAAATGCTTGTTTTCAAATTTGTGTTTTAGCTTCATGTGACCAACAATTGAAAGAATGACAACAATATAAAATAATTTAAAAAAATCATTTCTGGGGTATTTTATTAACGGAGTCCAAAAAAATGCCATGTTCAAAATTATTCATACCCCTGGCAATATCTCAACAAAAATGTCCCAAATGTGTTCATCTTTGTCCCAAAGTTATTTCATGATGTCTCATCGGAATGAATACCTTTTTTGTTGACCAAATGTTAAACAAGGTTAAAAAAAATAGCATCTTTCCAGAAGAGTATAAATAGTGGGAAAGGGTTCAGGTCATTGTTAATCTCTGGTCATCATGGTAAAGAAGAAGGAGCTCAGTGAGGACCTGCGTCAGCGTCTTGTGCAGGCCCACAGTGAAGGAAAGGGTTACAAGGCCATTTCCAAGCAGTATGGTGTCCCTGTCTCAACCGTCCAGAGCATCATCAACAAGCACAAGAGGTTCAACACTGTCAAAAACCTCAGTGGGCGTGGCCGAAAGTGTAAGGTGTCCCCCAAACTTGCCAGGAGAATCTGCCGAGAGGTCAACACCAACCCACGGACCACAACCAAGGCCCTAATTCAAACCCTTGAGCAGACAGGGACAAAGGTGTCACGGTCCACCATTGAGCGAGTTTTGCACAGAGGAGGTCTCCATGGACGTAAACCTCGGAAGACGCCGCTGCTCAGGAAAAAACATCTGGTAGCTCGCCTGGCCTTTTGTAGAGGTCATCTGAAGCAAGAACCCAGCTTTTGGTCAACAATCCTGTGGTCTGATGAGACAAAACTGGAGTTATTTGGCCATATGGATACCCAGTATGTCTGGAGGAAGAAAGGAGAAGCCTATAGACCAAAGAACACTGTGCCCACTGTCAAGTATGGTGGTGGAAGCATAATGCTGTGGGGATGTTTCTCTTCCAGTGGCACAGGCAATCTCGTCAAGGTCCAAGGTATCATGAAGAAGGAGGATTATATCAGGATACTTGATGAAAATGTCAAGGAATCTGCTGAAAAACTCAAGCTTGGCCAAAACTGGATGTACCAGCAAGACAATGATCCTAAACACACCGCCAAGGTAGTCAAGAGATGGTTCAAGGACAATGACATCAGCGTCCTGGAATGGCCAAGTCAAAGTCCTGACCTCAATCCAATTGAGAATCTGTGGCATCACTTGAAGACCAGAGTGATGGCGAGGAAACCAACCAACCTGACCCAGCTTGAGGCATTGGCCAAGGAAGAGTGGGCCAACATCCCACAGGAGACGTGCAAGAAGCTTGTGGACACGTACAAGAATCGTCTGGAAGCAGTCATAAAGAATAAAGGCTATGCCATTGACTATTAAATAAAGACGATGGACTAGGGTATGAATAATTTTGAACATGGCATTTTTTTGGACTCCGTTAATAAAATACCCCAGAAATGATTTTTTAAAATTATTTAATATTGTTGTCATTCTTTCAATTGTTGGTCACATGAAGCTAAAACACAAATTTGAAAACAAGCATTTATTTAATCACTAAATGAAAAAATCACAAGAATCAGCAAGGGTATGAATAATTTTGAGGACGACTGTATATAAGAACATAAATCAAGTATTGGTATTGTGGCATAGTAATAAATAACAGTTAAATCTGAGCTTAAAAATGTAGTGTGACATTCTGACACTACTGGTAGATAATAATAAAAAATGGTTAGGAACCATTATCCAAAAACAGTAAAAAGAAGCCCAGTATTGACATTGACATTAAAAGGCTTGTAACTGCAGGGTTGGCACAGTTTCTAGATGCAATAAGTGAGTCATATATTTTGCATTCATCTGTGTAATGAGCTCCACGTGACATTTCTCTGTGTGTTTGCAGGTTTATCTGATGTGCCGTGAGAGTAGGGAGCCCCCCGCCCCGGCCTGCAGCCCCGGTGCCCCCCGGCCTGGCCCCCCAGGATGGACCCTGCTCACTCCCTCAGGATGGACGGGCTGGACCTGCAGCAGGTCCCAGTGCTGTCGCTCGACCAGATCCGGGCCATCCGGGCCAACAATGACTATGTGGAGCGGCCCGCGGTGCCGGAACCGGCGTCCCAGTCCGTGTTTTTTTACGCCCACGACGACCGTCACGGAATATACCCCCACCACCCCCAGAGCACCCTCCACTCCGCCATGCCCCGCAGCCAGAGTCAGCAGCAGCACGTGCACCTGACCCACCTGAGCCGCTCCAGCACCGTGAGCTCCTCCATGTCCCGGACCAGCGCCGCCTCGGACCAGCGGCTCCTGGCCGGCCTGACGCCGTCCCACTCCGGCCTGGCCCCTGTGGTCCGCTCCCAGCCCAAAGGGGAACTGAAGCCTGACGCCTCCCTGAGCAAAGGCCCGTCGGGCGACGAGGCCGAGCCGGGCCTCCACCTGTTCATCTGCGAGCGGTGCGGCCGCTGCAAATGCCGGGAGTGCTGCGCCCCCCGCCGCCTGCCGTCCTGCTGGGCCTGCGGCCAGCGCTGCCTGTGCTCGGCGGAGAGCGCCGTGGAGTACGGCACCTGCCTGTGCTGCGTCAAGGGCCTGTTCTACCACTGCTCGGCCCAGGACGACGAGGACAACTGCGCCGACCGGC
>JAYKQN010000007.1:2302500-2437500 GCA_036785175.1 Eupleurogrammus muticus
TTTTCTGTTTCATTGCTGATATTGGGTATTTATTTAAGTGTTTGCAACAATAAGCAGTCACAGTAATCACGCAGGTGGTGTCCACGAAGTATTTATTTTACCGGGGTCAGGGGAGATGAAGAGCACCGTTGTTGTTTGTCCTTTTTTCGTTCGGTTTATTTGTTCCTCTCGGTGTGATGTGGCTGCTGCTACCCTCCTGGCTAAAGACGATCCAATAAAAGGAGTTTCCAAACAGAACAGGAGTGTGTTTGTGACTGATTCAAAGATGTGCAGCATCACGATTTTCAGACGACTAAGCAGGTTCACATTAAAAATCTGTTTTCTGATACTGGTCAGAGGCCATGTTGGTTGAAAGATATATATATATATATATAAATATCATGATAATGTGGCTTAAAACTGGATAAAAAGCTTCAGCAACTACAACACGTTCAACATGAAGATCGTCATTATTTCTTATCGCCATAATAAACTGAAATGGAAACAGGGTCTGAAACTGACCCCATTCAAACTCTTCGATCTTCCCCGTTAATTAAACACTTTCGGATTTTAACTACGTTTTTTTTTTTTTCCTCGCTTTCGCTGACATTGTTAGAAAATGATAAGATCGACTGTGATGAAATCTGGGTGAAGTCAAACAACAGTTTTAAAAATGAGGCCCCCTGGTACTCCACTCCCCTCACTTTACTCTGTTGGGCCCATAAATAAGTAATCAAGGCTGGGTCACACTAATGGCTTCCCAGAGCAGTGAATACAGATGTGTGTCAGTCTGTGTGTGTGTGTGTGTGTGTGTGTGTGTGTGCATGGGTGGGTGGCTGTATGCATGAGAGAGACATGCAAAGAGAGATGAGGAAAAGAGATTAGAGGAAGAGAAATGTTAGTGTGCGTGTGTGTGTGTGTGTGTGTGTGTGTGTGTGTGTCTGCAGCTTTCAAGAAAAAAAAAAAAACAACCTTTCTATTTATCATCTCAAATCAAAGTGCATTAAAGCGGAGCTCTTAGCATCTTCCACCCTTGCATACGTCTCTCTGGAGCCACACAAATGCACAAACACGCAGCGCCGATGCTCAGCATCACACACATACACACACACACACACACATCGAAATGAACACTTTTCACAACGCTTTTCTCGGTCATCTGTGACACTGTGCGTGTGTGTGTGTGTGTGTGTGTGTGTGTGTGTGTGTGTGTGTGTGTGTATGAGTGTGTGTGTGTGTGAGAGAGCATGTTAAAAGTGTGATAAAGGAAATGAATAATGCATGGGTGTTTCCCTCAAGCTTTTACCAATAAACCCATTCACCAGCTCCGAGGTCTGATATGTGCTGGTTGTTGGTTCAGTTCTGATGAATCTGTGTCACTGACCCGGCTTTTTATTTTTATTTTTTTACCTTTTCAAGCGCCTTCCGTGACCTCTGAACCCACTAGTGATACTACTTTATGAGGTTAATACCTATCAGGCTGTACAAATATTTGATTGAGATTATGTTACAAAAAATAAACATAAGCCTACGAGATATAAATATGCAACTGGACTAACTAAATGTGACACAGTCCCTGTTTAAATCTGCAGCTTCTAGCGGTGACGCTGCAGATTTAAACAAACCGAGATCAAGAACTTATTGCGATGATGAAAAAATGTGAAGTGTCGGCTTCACAGAGGGAGACACACACTCAGTCTAAGATAAGGAAAACAGAAATTCTCAATTTGATTGAATTATACTAATTAAAACAGAATTATTGTGTTCTGTTTCTGCTGCACGCTGCCAAACACATTCTTGCATCATCTTTTGCACGCTGGACGTCATAACTCTTTCTTTGTACATGAATAAAAAATTAAACACACAGCTGAAAAAAAGGACAAAGTTAGTCCCAAAGTCACAAACTTACAGGTGAAAAACGAACAAGATAAAGAAGAAGAAGAAAGTGTTTTGTAAAAATGTGACTTAAAATCAGATGAAAAGTTAATTTATGACATTAAACACACATACACACAGAGTATTGATAGGCAGCAATCCATTGATTGTGTAAAATTAAACATTTTAATTATAATGTTAAATTTGTAGACTCAATACAAAATGCTTTTAGTCATTTTTCTATTTTAACCTGGAAAAGTTACAGATTGAAGTTTATCAAACTGATAAAGAATTAATAACTCGATCAGGTTGAATGCAGCTTTTGCGGCAGTTCTTATTATTGGCATGGATTAGATTCACTTAAATTAAAGACCAATTCCACATTTAGACATTTTGTCAGTTCATTTTTTACACAGTGAAACTGTTTGTTTTTTCTCTAATCTCAAGTGATAGTTGCAGTTACGTCAAACCTCAAAATTCCAACTTAAATTTTGCAATGCTTTACGATTATTTGGGTTCTAATCACGTTTGGGGGCATAAAACATTATAATTTATTTATTACTGTCTGGTTTAAATTAAAACAAGCACTTGGCATTTTTCTGTAGTTCCCCCCCCCAATAGGACAAACAGGAAGCTGTGGGGAATTCTCAAAAAAGAACATCTCTCACGCTCAAATCGTGAAAAAAACAGTCAATCGGCATCAGGGGAAACTGTGGGTCAATAAGTACAGAAAAGTACGGTGATACACGTGTTAGTGTGTTAGCGTGTTAGCGTGTTAGCGTGTATCACAGCAGACAATGAGGAGGATCCCGTGTTAGTGGAAGTGTCCTCTCTCCTCAGCGCTGGGACAGGCAGATGAGTGATGCCACTTCCAGCCGCGACCCCTGACCTCCGAAGGTGACGAGCCGCCGCCCCCCTCCCCGCCCCGGCCCGACCCCCTACCCTCGCCGACTTGTGCGTTCTCACCGCGGCCCTCGTCCTTTCTATGCGGCCGCTGTCGGGAGTCAGTCCCACAGTCCTCAGGAACAAAGTTGGCTGTCCGTCAAACGCCCATACAGCTGTCAATCAAACCCCCCCCCTCCCCCGGTGCCATTCTAGTGTGTTTACACAGACGATCCTGACACACACACACACACACACACACACACACACACACCGTGGTTCATAGCTGTCAACAGGCAAGCAGAAGACCCTCAAACAAAAGAAAGGTCAGAGGTCAGGATCAGCTACAGATCAGTGTTTCTGCTCCAGGACACTTCAGCCGGGTTGAATGGACGCAGCCTTGTTTAATTCTGCTGATGATCGGTGACTTAACATGAAGAAACAATCAGCAATAAAGCCATTTGAAAAACTTTAAGCAACTTCACAAAAGTCACTTTGACGGATCGCCAACTCGGGACAGTGAGTTATGATTCCTCAAAAAGGCATTTAGCTCAGTTTAGGTGGAATACGATGATGGAACAGGAAGCATGAAAGCCAATACGGTTCTGGGAATTGTTAAGAACTTCTGTTTTGAACGTGTGCCTGGTCTGTGATGTAATGAGCCAAGATGGAATCGGATGGCCGAGGTGCTGGCACAGGGTTCGGAAAAGATAAGAGGTCAGAGCCGGGGTTTTCCTCTGTGTCTGTGGGTAGGAAGTCGGGGATTAGCGTGGGTGGAAGAGAGGAAAGGACGGTAGATATACGAGATGTTGATTTGACTTTGGGATCGTTTTCAATCAAAATGGCATGGGAGTGCTTTATCTATTGTCCTGCTGGTTTAATATTAGCTGCACCTGTCGCATCCCGACCAGCTTCAGCTATGCAAGGAATTAATTCTAGAGCTTATCCGTATAATAAAATAAAATAGAAACCCAGAGCTCCACTGTAGGAACATTTTTTTATTATTGTACATGAATCTAATGTGTTTTTTTATGACAGCACGTTTTAATTTGTGTGCAGTTTTCGCTTTAAAGACACTTAACATCAGGAAAGTAATGATAGGTTAGTTATATATTTATATAAATATGAGGTGACTCAAACTGAAAAAGTCCTTCACGATACCTAATTTTTCCAAGTCACACACGAGATGATGAGATAAGCTATATAAGAAAAATATACTAATATATTAACACAAACGGCATAATTAGTCTTCAATCTGATTTAATTGACATCTATTTAGACTAAAGCTGCAAACATTAATTGATTAGCTGCCAACTATCACATTAACCAACTATTTTCACAGCTGATTTGAGTCATTTTAAGAAGAAAATCAATCTTTTATTTCATCCAGCTCTTCAAATCTCATTGTTTACTGGTTTCTTCTAAAATAGTAAACGGATGATCTTTGGGTTGTGGACTGTTGGTCTAGATAAATTTATGAACCAAACAACTAATTAATTATTTTGTTTTAATAATCTATAAAAATACTAATTAGTTGCAGCTCTACATTGGACATCTCTAGGCATCAGAGTCATTCTAATTCTTGCAACAGTGATTAAATAAATGATTTTTGATTTTTTTAATAGAGAAAACTGTTCAGATAGTTTTATATCCTAGGTGGATTAAATTTTAGAAATTTTTCATTTTTTATTGGTTACACCATTAAACATTTCTTGTCAAAAAAATCTCACAAAATTGTGATTTTTGTAAAATAAAAAAAGAAGCCGATACAAATAGACTTTTAAATGACAAGAAACCAACATGAACACAAAATGCACATCTTGAGAAACATGATGCATTGTGTTTTAAAAAGTTTTTGATTTTTTCATTTCATTTTCTTGCCAAAATTATTATTTGTCACTGACCCAGGGGTTTTCAGGAAGAGTAGAGCAATAAAGAAATAATTAAATTGAATAAAACACGTTTTCAAGTAAAACTGGTTGAGAAATTCGCTCTGTTGTAAGAAAGAAAATTCCTCCAAACAGCCGTGGAGTTTCACGGCGTCGGAACGAAACACAGGAAACGAGTAGGAAAGATCCAGGCAGCGAGGGATGGGGGAGGGTGGGAATGTTATCTGCAGGGGTCGAAAGGTCGGGAGAGAGGTTTCAACTCACTTCCTGTTTCAGCTGCCGGGATGACAAATCTCCTCCCTGCCCTCTGGAATTCGGATCCATCCCGCCCTCCCACTCTCGTTCTTTCATCCGCTGCCCTGTCTCCGGCTTGTTCTCACTCCAGCAGCTCTCAATAGCTGCGAGGGTCCCATTCACATATTTTAATGTAAATAATGAATTATGAGCACTGGCGTTTAGCTAGCGAATTTTTGTACACTGGCAAGTCAACAAGTCTGATGTTAGAGGCTGATGACTGTGATTGATGAGTCCTGGGATCGTGTCAATACGGTCAAACGCATTTTTTTTGTTTTTCATGCTCGTCATCGTTGTATAAAACCAAATAAAAATCAACACTAGCTGACACCGAAGTATTTATGTCCATTAGTCTTGCGGATGTTTGTTCTGACCCAGTGGTCAAAATGAGCAGTTGGCGTCCGGTCACAGATGCAGCTGTGTTGGAGGACGAAGATAAACCACTTGCTTCAGTGTTCCCACCCACTTCTTTCCTTTTTTTTTTCTTTAAATCACATTTGAGACAACTTTAGTTTGTTTTCTTTGGTCAAATGAGAGAAATACCAAAATCTGGTGTGGTTCATTAGAGGGGGGAAAAAAATAATCCCCCATGAAACAAAACGCCAAAAACACAAGAGCTCGCGAGTAGGAGGAGACAGATGTTGACCTGATGTTTCAGGTCTGGAAAGTGAACGGAAGACAGAAGTTTGTGTGAGAAAGAGCTAAATCTTTTTTTTTGGTACCGGATGAGTCCTCCCACTGTGAAAAACCAACAAGGTGCTTTTTTTCAATGTGATGCAGTCCTCACAATAGTAGGATTAACACAGTTGGTTCCTTTATATGATCCAGACTGAAATATCCTAACATCCTGTCCTATGGAGTTTGATGAAATCCTTGAAATGTTGTAGGTCAAAGTTTTCACATATTCAACAATCTATCTTAATGATGATTTAAAATTCCCTGAATTTATAGCAACTCAAAGTTGGAAACTTGAATGTAAAAGTCTATAGTTAATAGTTAATAGTTTCTATCAATTACTAAAAACACAGCAAAAAATAGATTGCTTCAATCAAAATATATGAGGGACTCCAAAAATGCATTTGAACACTGTTTTTCTTTCATTGATAATGTTTTCTTTGGTAGAAGTGACCTTTTTTTGAGCGACATAGTATAGTATGACCTTTTTTGGGCGACATAGTATAGTATGACCTTTTTTGGGCGACATAGTATAGTATGACCTTTTTTAGAGCAAAATACTTTAGTATGACCTTTTTTGGGCGACATGCTATAGTATGACCTTTTTTGGGTGACATAGGATAGTATGACCTTTTTTGGGCGACACACTATAGTATGACCTTTTTTGGGCGACATAGGATAGTATGACCTTTTTTGGGTGACATAGGATAGTATGACCTTTTTTAGAGCAAAATACTTTAGTATGACCTTTTTTGGACGACATAGTATATTATGACCTTTTTTGGGCGACATACTATAGAATGTGCTATTTTGAACGACATAGTATAGTATGACCTTTTTTGAGCAACATACTATAGTATGACCTTTTTTGGGCGACATACTATAGTATGACCTTTTTTGAGTGACATAGGATAGTATGACCTTTTTTAGAGCAAAATACTTTAGTATGACCTTTTTTGGACGACATAGTATAATATGACCTTTTTTGGGCGACATACTATAGTATGACCTTTTTTGGGTGACATAGGATAGTATGACCTTTTTTAGAGCAAAATACTTTAGTATGACCTTTTTTGGACGACATAGTATAATATGACCTTTTTTGGGCGACATACTATAGTATGACCTTTTTTGGGCGACATACTATAGTATGACCTTTTTTGGGCGACATACTATAGTATGACCTTTTTTGGGCGACATACTATATTATGACCTTTTTTGGGCGACATACTATAGTATGTGCTATTTTGAACGACATAGTATAATATGACCTTTTTTGGGCGACATACTATAGTATGACCTTTTTTGGGCGACATACTATAGTATGACCTTTTTTGGGCGACATACTATAGTATGTGCTATTTTGAACGACATAGTATAATATGACCTTTTTTGGGCGACATACTATAGTGTGACCTTTTTTGGGCGACATACTATAGTATGACCTTTTTTGGGCGACATACTATAGTATGACCTTTTTTGGGCGACATACTATAGTATGTGCTATTTTGAACGACATAGTATAGTATGACCTTTTTTGAGCAACATACTATAGTATGACCTTTTTTGGGCGACATACTATATTATGACCTTTTTTGGGCGACATACTATAGTATGTGCTATTTTGAACGACATAGTATAGTATGACCTTTTTTGGGCGACATACTATAGTATGACCTTTTTTGGGCGACATACTATAGTATGACCTTTTTTGGGCGACATACTATAGTATGTGCTATTTTGAACGACATAGTATAATATGACCTTTTTTGGGCGACATACTATAGTATGACCTTTTTTGGGCGACATACTATAGTATGTGCTATTTTGAACGACATAGTATAATATGACCTTTTTTGAGCAACATACTATAGTATGACCTTTTTTGGGCGACATACTATATTATGACCTTTTTTGAGCGACATAGTATAGTATGACCTTTTTTGAGTGACATACTACTAAGGTTTGAAAGTTGAATGTCATTCAATCAAAAAGTTGCTTAAAACAAAAAATACATTTTCACACAAAAGGTTTTTAATAAAAAAAAGTAAAGAAAAAAAAAAGTAAGTGTTGAGTATTAGCTACTAGTAGTAGCTTTCAAAAACTTTTTTACTATCATTGAAAAGTTTCTTTATTGGTTGAAAGATTTATTTCTTAATCGTTTGTTTTAATTAAAATACATCAAATGTCCTACCCATAACATGGCCCAAACATAAACCAACATTTCTTCAATCAAAAAAAGTTGCTTCAAACAAAACTAAACTTTGCTTCTATCTTTTTCTAAAGAAAAATTGTATTCTAATGCAGTTTTTTTCAGTCTCAAATATATTTTTTGCATTCAAACACTTTTTTTCTTTGATTGTAAGTTTTTTTATTCAAATATATATATATTTTGGAAGCAACCTTCTTTTTCACAAAGGTACATTCTAGTGCTCTAAGGGCTGGAAATGACCTATTGCTCAATTAAATTTAGTGACAAGTCAGGATCAGGCAAATAAAACTGTAAAGTTTAGGGAACAATTAGCCTTTGGTTTATAATGACTATGACCTACAAGTCTGATGAACGCATGAAATTTAAGTGCACTTCCTGCATATCCACCACACCCAAACTTTCTGATTCCTTCACTGGTTGTGAATCATAGGGCCTTTGTCCCCAATAAGACAGCAGAGCATCATCAGCCACCATGAGAACCACCAACAAGAAGAATGTAAAACCCCCCGAAACAACACAGCGAAAGAGCTCCATGCAACGTATTTTCCCACAATAATAACCTCTGGTCAGCGAAATGAATGTGCCCCCCATAGATTTAGACATTTAAAACAAAATAAAAAGTCAGTGGTTGGTCCTTTCCAGCTCAAAACATCCTCATGTTCTGTAGGGATACAAGCACGCAACCTAATGTAGGTCAAAACCAGCAGTTTATAACACACACATGTATGAACCCAGACCCTGCTTCATGTGCACATAGCATCAATGCAACAAGACACACACACACACACACACACTCTCACTCTCACACACACATACACAGATTTTCAATAGACTCTATGCATCCTGTAGAGAATGTAGAGAGGAAGTGATTGAATAATTCAGTATATTTCCTGAACAGTAATGGCCTGCTGCTGATGGCTGTGTGGTATTCAGCGATGGGGTTAAGTGCTGTGTGTGTGTGTGTGTGTGTGTACTCAGCCACGCAAACCAACCATTCATTCATGCATTCATTCATTCATTCATTCATCCATCCATCAATCCAGCTAGCAGGGTCAGGTTTGGCCTTACGTTTATTTACAGCCTCAAAGCATAAAAAGGGAGGGAAAAGATCTCACACTGAGCAGGAGACAGGAAAAAAAAAGAACTCCATAACTACAATGAAAAACGAATGACAGAACTCACGTACATCGTGCAAAGTTCTTTGATGCAGAAACCTAAAGGATCAGATGTATAAGGATGTAACATGAGTTTTGATTTGGATCTCGGCCCAGATTTAAGGTGTGAAAACACCCATAAATCAACAAGATTTATGCTTCTGACGCCCTTATGGAAGCATTGTGTTCATGCAGGTGCACACGGCGACTTACTAGAAAACTCTTCTTGTGGTTTTGATCGTGCCAATTTAATTTGATTAATGTATGTTTTTAAATAG
The DNA here is from genome assembly GCA_036785175.1 of Eupleurogrammus muticus. Taxonomy (NCBI): domain Eukaryota; kingdom Metazoa; phylum Chordata; class Actinopteri; order Scombriformes; family Trichiuridae; genus Eupleurogrammus; species Eupleurogrammus muticus. The sequence goes on from JAYKQN010000007.1 coordinate 2,311,739, forward strand.
GTGTGTTTTAGTGCTGCCAAGTCAGTCCTCTTTGCTCAAACTGTCAATTCACGTAAATATCTCTACTGGAACAGATCGTCACCACAGCAGACCTGACGCCACATCAGAGGGAAAGAGAATTCGAGACTGCAGTAAATCTCTGAAAGAACATGCTTCATGTCAGCGAATGCGTTTTGGCTCAGTATTTTGGGACAGGGCGGGAAATCCACGGCCCTGGGTGTATTATATTTAGCCGTTTGGTCCAGGAAGCAGGATGAGAAAGGGAGGCGGTTGTTAGATATTAGTGAGCCTTGTGGGACGGACTGGGGTTCCCACTTTCCCACAGTCTGAGCTGGAAATCGCTGGATGGAGGCCCTGACAGCTGGCCCCGCTAAGGACCCTGGGTAATGGACTGCCCAATGTCTCCACAGGAAAGAAAGGTCACAGTACACACACACACACACACACACACACACACACATGCATACACACACTGGTTTTGTAAATTACCTCAATCTATTACATTAGTATTAAGTGACATCTGGTTGGTCAACTTAAAGGTCCCATATCATGCAAGTAACTTCTTTAATGTTTTTCTATAAAATCTGTCCCAGGCATCAAACACTGAGAAAAACAGAGAAATGCACACAGGCTGGATTTAGAAACGTTAGCGATTCATCATTCCATCATTCCTCTGTGATGTCATGCAGTAGAATATAAAAGTTTTCTCCTTTTCAATACGATTCCTCCCAACTGTTTATTCCCACCAGTATACACTGATCATACAGGAAAGAAAAATGCCAAATTTGATAAAAAGGCTGAACTCAAAGCCCAAATAATGAAAAAATCATATGTGTTTCCTAATGTGTTGATTGAATTCGATAGATTCACCAAAAGCACGGATGTAATTGACATTAATTAACCAATGCTGTCAGTTAATAAAAACTGATAAATCACATTTTCTACTTAATTTTCTTTAAAAGCTGAAGCTTGTAGTAATGGGTCAAGAAGCATCAAATTCAGAGAGAAGAGAATTTTTTTAAACAATATGTATCACATATGTGGAACCTCTATCTGAATAATATTATTCAATTACAATAGATTCAATTCAATTTATTTGTATAGCCTAGAAACACAAATCACTGATTTGTGGACTTAACAGTTTGCATCTTTTATTGGGGCCATAGTATAGTATGACCTTTTTTGGGCGACATAGTATACTATGGCCTTTTTTTTGAGCAAAATACTTTAGTATGACCTTTTTTGGGCCACATACTATAGTATGACCTTTTTTAGGCGACATATTATAGTATGACCATTTTTGGGCGACATAGTATAATATGACCTTTTTTGGGCGACATACTATAGTATGACCTTTTTTGAGCGATATAGTGTAGTATGACCTTTTTTGTGCGACATACTATAGTATGACCTTTTTTGAGCGACATACTATAGTATGACCTTTTTTGTGCGACATACTATAGTATGACCTTTTTTGGGCGACATATTATAGTATGACCATTTTTGGGCGACATATTATACTATGACCTTTTTTGAGCGACATACTATAGTATGACCTTTTTTAGGCGACATACTATAGTATGAGCTCTTTTGGGCGACATACTATAGTATGACCTTTTTTGGGCGACATAGTATAGTATGACCTTTTTTAGAGCAAAATACTTTAGTATGACCTTCTGTGGGTGACATACTATAGTATGACCATTTTGGGCACACACACACACACACACACACACTTTAAATTAATCTGTGTAATATTCATTAATCAATATATTCCACAGTATGGAGTTTAAATGTCTTAGTGTTTGAGATGTCTGGCGCTCCAATAAAATGAGTTTGCAGCCACTGTTCCGTCCTGTGTGGGGTTGCAGCTCCCTCATGTGTATGTTTTGAGAAGTGGCCAGTAATCTAAAAGCCTTATAGCTCATTCAGACACAGAGAGGGGGGAGAGACAGCACAGAAATCCAGAGCACAGATGCTAAAATGACGGTTCACACTTGATGTAACACCAATCTAGTGGAATCTTCTGTATGTATAAAGTTGTAATCTTTACCAAAAAATAAAAGTTTTCATTACAATGTTACATGGTCATTGACTTATTTTCTCATTTACTTGTTTCATTTCTCTTCACATGTTAGTGGGAAGAACTAGGACACACATGAAGAAAATGTAGGTAACATATAAGAGAAGTGAGAATCACCCGTTGATGCTGATGATGAGGAATTGTGGCTCTTCCAGTTCACTGATGATAGATATTATACAGTAACATACTAAGTTTAGTTTTCAGCAGTTTAACATCTGGTTACATTATGTACCTCTGAGCTGTTGATGGGAAATCACCTAAAACCACCTGAGATCACCTATTTATTATATTAATACATATTTTTAATATATTGTCTTTTATCTTTAGATAATGCTATTTCCTATTCATATATAAACCTTTTATTGGACACTCTGAAAAAAGAGTTAAAAGTTCTTAGAATGTGATCTCTCCTGTTTGCCTTGTAGCTCAGGCTGTTAAGTTGCGCTACAGAAAGTTTGGGGTCATAGGTTCAAGTCTCTAACTTTTGAAGTCCAAAAGGAAAGAGTAAAAACTTTAGGTTGAAGCGTTCTGTTGCTTTATGAGCCATTGAAAACTTTTTACAAGAGGCATTTCTTTTACAGTTTTCCACATTTCCTTTGTTTGGAGGCTCAACAACTGTGGATAAAGTCACTGTGCCACCCTTTTGAGGTCAGAAATCTAATGTTGAATGAATACTCTAATAATCTTCCATAAGCTTGGCAGACTGGGTAGCTCAGTGTGTTAGAAGGCAGGCTTGCACTTATTGGGCCTCGATTCAAATCTCGGAGAGCTTCCAAGAAAAAAGGGAGAGATCTTCAAAAGAAACACAACTTGAAACAGGTATTCTGTTGCTCATCAGCTAAGACACCTGTTTTAGGAACCACCACAAAATCTAAAATGATTAAAATTCAACTTTTTTAACAAGTTTTAAAGTCCAACATCCAAAGTACACTTGATATAACACGCTGGAGAATACCTCATGTTATGAAAAGGCTGTGTGGCAAAGGTGTTAAGTCTTTAACCCGGAGCACCAGTGGTGCTGGTTTGAATCCATCTCTTGACATTCTTATGCTTTAAATTTTTTGAGGAACATAGTATGACCTATTTTATGCAAAATACTATAGTATGAACTTTTTTGAGCCACATACTATACTATACTATACTATGACCTTTTTCAAGCCCAAAAGATATATGGTGGCGCCCAAGTTCATACTATAAGATACTATGGTGCCCAAAAATGTCCGAGTATACTATGGCACTCCAAAAAGGTCACACTATAGTATTTTGCATAAAAAGATCATACTATACTATGGCGACCAAAAAGTTCATACCATACTACGTCACTTAAAAAAGGTCCTACTATAATATTTGTTGAATGTTGCCCAAAAATGAACATACTTAAGTATGTTTCCCAAAATGTCATATTATATTTTATCACTGAAAGAAGGTCATATTATAGTATATGGCTTAAAAAATACCATATTATAGTATATTGCTCAAAAAAGATCATATTCTTAAGTAGGTCACAGTGCTCTCCAAATCTACTATCACTGGACGTGCACATTCATTCAAGGTCTGCAGCTACAGGGTTTTTCGCAGTGTTTGATGCCTTACAATAGCAAACTTCCCCATCCTGTCACACTCTGGGATGTTTTCTTGGCACATTTAACATATTTACTTTCATGTTGGACTTTAAAAGAGACCAAGATTTGAACCCATAAATAACAAATTCCAATCAGCCTTCTTACATACTGAGCTACACAGTCCAATGTGTTTGCTGAAGTTTCATTCAACATATTAATTCAACATTTGGTTTTCTGACTATAAAAGCCAGGAGAAGGGTTTGAACCTGGAACTGGTGAATCACTAAACAGGTTTCTTATCTGCTGAGCCACAGAACACCTGTGACATTAACCATTTCCATGACAATTTTCACTCCTCCTGTTGTTGTACTTTAAAACTAATCATTATTTGAAAATATAATAAGCTCCAGTTAGCCTTCTCACACACTGCGCTACACAGACTGACATTATTTGGAACTTTGTTGAAGGCTTCATTCAACATTTGGGTTTCTGACTATAAAAGGCAGGGGCAGATTTTGAAACTACAACTGATGAATCACTAATCAGGTTCCTTACCTGCTGCGCCACAGGACACCTGCACCTGAACTATTTTACTCCTTTACTACTTTACTCCTGTTGTTTGACTTTAAAAATGACTAGCATTTGAAACCACACCTAATAAGCTCCAAACACACTGAGCCACCCTGAGACCGCTGGGATTCTTAAGGTTTTTATTCAACATTTGGGTTTCTGACAATAAAAGCTGAGAGCAGGGATTGAACCTTCAACAAGGGAATAACCAAACAGCCTTCATGTGTGCTGAGCCACAGAACACTTGTGACAAGATGTGTTTTCTTTACGGTTTTCACTGTTTCCTCCAATTGCTGGACTTTAAAATTTACGATGAATTAGTATGTTGCCCCAAAAGAGGTCATTCTATATTATGTCGCTCAAAAATGGTCATACTATACTATGTCGCTCAAAAATGGTCATACTATACTATGTCGCTCAAAAATGGTCATACTATAATATGTCGCCCAAAAGAGGTCATACTATAGTATGTCGCTCAAAAATGGTCATACTATACCAGTAGTCGGCAACCCGCGGCTCTAGAGCCGCATGCGGCTCTTTAGCGCTGCCCTAGTGGCTCCCTAGAGCTTTTTCAAAAATGTTTGAAAATGGAAAAAAGATGGGGGAGGGAAATATATTTTTTGTTTTAATATGGTTTCTGTAGGAGGACAAACATGACACAAACATTCTTAACGTTTTCCAATGCTGTAAAAATGTGTAGAATAAATATTACATTTCAACATTTCTGTCAACGAAGATTTGCGTCATAGCCTGCGACACACGTTTCTATCAGCAGGGCGGGATGCCAGGCAGGTGGCTGTTGTAAACAAACCGGCAAAGACATTTCCAGGGAAGGCATGCTACGTTTGCAGCTACATCAAATCAAAATATCGCATGAGAGCTTGCAGTCCTGCGTCAAGATTAAAGTTACATCTTACATGCCCGATGTTGAGAAGCTAGTGATAGCTAGCTAGACTAGTGATGTCCGAAAACAGAAGTCACATTAAACGGGTAAGAACACAATCCTGTCATAGGCACATATTTAGTAACAAAGTGGCTGTGAAGTGATTTCTGATTTTCGTCAGTATATATTTGGAATGACACTTATTTTTTTTTATATATATTTATATTATTGTGTTTTGTTGCTCTGCTGTTTTATTTTTATAAATGCAGGCTGCGTTTCATTGCACTCTGTTTGTTGCCCAGATAAGGGGCACGTTATGCACGTTCCATTTTGTTGTCAAAATAAAAATGACATCAAAAATCTGATTTCTTTATTGCATTTCTTTAATTTCATCAAAGCAATGAAACATAATTCATTAATATTGTAATGAAGTTAAACTTGAGGTGGCATCGTGCAACAGAGTAGTCACGTGGTGCGTCATTCCCTACAGGATGCGCTGCAGGGAAAATAAACATTCAATCATGAAGGCTCATTATGTATTTGAAGCCAACTTAGTCATTTTGATAGTAGGCTAATATAGCTAATATAGATACATACAGCATGTGTTGCCTTCATTATAAGGCTTATATAAGGCTTTTAATTTTTTTGCGGCTCCAGACATATTTGTTTTTTGTTTTTTTGGTCCAATATGGCTCTTTCAACATTTTGGGTTGCCGACCCCTGTACTATACTATGTCGCTCAAAAATGGTCATACTATAATATGTCACTCAAAAATGGTGATACTTTACTATGTCACCCAAAAGAGGTCATACTATAGTATGTCGCTCAAAAACGGTATACTACACTATATCACTCAAAAATGGTCATACTATACTATGTCGCTCAAAAAAGGTCATACTATACTATATCACTCAAAAATAGTCATACTATAGTATGTCGCTCAAAAATGGTCATACTATACTATGTCACTCAAAAATGGTGATACTTTACTATGTCACCCAAAAGAGGTCATACTATAGTATGTCGCTCAAAAACTGTATACTACACTATATCACTCAAAAATGGTCATACTATACTATGTCGCTCAAAAAAGGTCATACTATACTATATCACTCAAAAATAGTCATACTATAGTATGTCGCCCAAAAGAGGTCATACTATACTATGTCGCTCAAAAATGGTCATACTATACTATGTCACTCAAAAATGGTGATACTTTACTATGTCGCCCAAAAGAGGTCATACTATAGTATGTCGCTCAAAAACGGTATACTACACTATATCACTCAAAAATGGTCATACTATACTATGTCGCTCAAAAAAGGTCATACTATACTATATCACTCAAAAATAGTCATACTATAGTATGTCGCTCAAAAAAGGTCATACTATACTATGTTGCCTAAAAAAGGTCATACTATAGTATTTCGTCCGAAAAAAGTCATACTTTACTATGTTGCTCAAAAAAGGTCATACTATACTATGTTGCCTAAAAAAGGTCATACTATAGTATTTCATCCAAAAAAAGTCATACTATACTATGTCGCTCAAAAATGGTCATACTATACTATGTCGCTCAGAAATGGTCATACTATACTATATCACTCAGAAATGGTCATTCTATACTATGTTGCCTAAAAAAGGTCATACTATAGTATTTCATCCAAAAAAAGTCATACTATACTATGTCGCTCAAAAATGGTCATATTATACTATGTTGCTTAAAAAAGGTCATACTATAGTATGTCGCTCAAAAAAGGTCATACTATACTATGTCGCTCAAAAATGGTCATACTATACTATGTCGCTCAAAAATGGTCATACTATACCAGGGGTCGGCAACCCAAAATGTTGAAAGAGCCATATTGGACCAAAAAAACAAAAAACAAATATGTCTGGAGCCGCAAAAAAATTAAAAGCCTTATATAAGCCTTATAATGAAGGCAACACATGCTGTATGTATCTATATTAGCTATATTAGCCTACTATCAAAATGACTAAGTTGGCTTCAAATACATAATGAGCCTTCATGATTGAATGTTTATTTTCCCTGCAGCGCATCCTGTAGGGAATGACGCACCACGTGACTACTCTGTTGCACGATGCCACCTCAAGTTTAACTTCATTACAATATTAATGAATTATGTTTCATTGCTTTGATGAAATTAAAGAAATGCAATAAAGAAATCAGATTTTTGATGTCATTTTTATTTTGACAACAAAATGGAACGTGCATAACGTGCCCCTTATCTGGGCAACAAACAGAGTGCAATGAAACGCAGCCTGCATTTATAAAAATAAAACAGCAGAGCAACAAAACACAATAATATAAATATATATAAAAAAAAATAAGTGTCATTCCAAATATATACTGACGAAAATCAGAAATCACTTCACAGCCACTTTGTTACTAAATATGTGCCTATGACAGGATTGTGTTCTTACCCGTTTAATGTGACTTCTGTTTTCGGACATCACTAGTCTAGCTAGCTATCACTAGCTTCTCAACATCGGGCATGTAAGATGTAACTTTAATCTTGACGCAGGACTGCAAGCTCTCATGCGATATTTTGATTTGATGTAGCTGCAAACGTAGCATGCCTTCCCTGGAAATGTCTTTGCCGGTTTGTTTACAACAGCCACCTGCCTGGCATCCCGCCCTGCTGATAGAAACGTGTGTCGCAGGCTATGACGCAAATCTTCGTTGACAGAAATGTTGAAATGTAATATTTATTCTACACATTTTTACAGCATTGGAAAACGTTAAGAATGTTTGTGTCATGTTTGTCCTCCTACAGAAACCATATTAAAACAAAAAATATATTTCCCTCCCCCATCTTTTTTCCATTTTCAAACATTTTTGAAAAAGCTCTAGGGAGCCACTAGGGCAGCGCTAAAGAGCCGCATGCGGCTCTAGAGCCGCGGGTTGCCGACTACTGTACTATACTATGTCGCTCAAAAAAGGTCATACTATACTATGTTGCCTAAAAAAGGTCATACTATACTATGTTGCCTAAAAAAGGTCATACTATAGTATTTCATCCAAAAAAAGTCATACTATACTATGTCGCTCAAAAATGGTCATATTATACTATGTTGCTTAAAAAAGGTCATATTATACTATGTTGCTTAAAAAAGGTCATACTATAGTATGTCGCTCAAAAAAGGTCATACTACACTATTTCTCTCAAAAATGGTCATACTATACTATGTCGCTCAGAAATGATCATACTATACTATATCACTCAGAAATGGTCATTCTATACTATGTCGCTCAAAAAAGGTCATACTACACAATTTCTCTCAAAAAAGGTCATACTATAGTATGTTGCTTAAAAAAGGTCATACTATAGTATGTCGCTCAAAAAAGGTCATACTACACTATTTCTCTCAAAAATGGTCATACTATACTATGTTGCTCAAAAAAAGGTCATATTACACTATTTTACTCAAAAAAGGTCACATGTCGCCCAAAAGAGGTCATACTATATACTATGTCGCTCAAAAATGGTCATACTATACTATGTCGCTCAAAAAAGGTCGTACTATAGTATTTCATCCCAAAAAAGTCATACTATACTATGTCGCTCAAAAAAAGGTCATATTACACTATTTTACTCAAAAAAGGTCACATGTCGCCCAAAAGAGGTCATACTATATACTATGTCGCTCAAAAATGGTCATACTATACTATGTCGCTCAAAAAAGGTCGTACTATAGTATTTCATCCCAAAAAAGTCATACTATACTATGTCGCTGAAAAAAGGTCATACTACACTATTTGTCTCAAAAATGGTCATACTATAGTATGTCGCTCAAAAATGGTCATACTATAGTATGTCGCTCAAAAATGGTCATACTATAGTATGTCGCTCAAAAATGGTCATACTATACTATGTTGCCTAAAAAAGGTCATACTATAGTATTTCATCCCAAAAAAGTCATACTATACTATGTCGCTCAAAAAAGGTCATATTATACTATGTTGCTTAAAAAAGGTCATACTATAGTATGTCGCTCAAAAAAGGTCATACTACACTATTTGTCTCAAAAATGGTCATACTATAGTATGTCGCTCAAAAATGGTCATACTATAGTATGTCGCTCAAAAATCGTCATACTACACAATTTCTCTCAAAACAGGTCATACTATACTATGTTGCTTAAAAAGGTCATACTATATTTTGTCGCCCAAAAGAGGTCATACCATTGTATGTGTTATAAAAAAGGTCATACCATTGTATATTATTGAAAAAGTATACACTATAGTATCATGTATTTTAGATAAAAAAGATAATAGTATACCATGGTGCCCAAAAAAGGTGAACCCTGTTATATAAGGATGTTAGAACAATTACTTAAAGTTTTAAAGCTGCAACCTAGTTTTCCTGCAATTGTTGACCTAACATAAGTGAAGTCAAACCGGTTTTAAAACCTGTATGACAAAAAAATCCAGTTCTGTGTATTCACAGCAGGACCAAGAGGTTTAAGATGGATTAAGAATTGTTACGAAGGTTAAACATCTGTGTCTGCTGCTCCCGGGTCGCCTGTAAAACCAGAAGAGCAGCAAAGCACAAAAGTTTATTTTCTTCATTCACCACAGGGCCTCATCAATAATAAATGGATGCTCTACTTTATACAATGAGTGCTGGCTGCTTGGAGGAGGAGGAGATGGAGTAGGAGGAAGAAGAGGAGGTTATCACGGGTGAGAGAAGGAAAACCAGGTGGACACAGACAACTATTTTCTTCTCAGATTGGTAAACTATAAAAGCAGCTAGAACATGTTAGTTACAGATTAAATTACCTTTTTATCAATGTTTTTATTCCAGTTAATTAATTAGTCATGTTAGAGTTGGATTTAAGTCACTTGATTGTGTTAAATTTGTGATTCGTAGGACTGTGTTACTAAAAGCAAACATAATTCTGTTAAAAAAATCTTTTTGTTGTCCATCCATCCATCCATCCATTGTTTATCCCGCTTATTCCCTTTCGGGGTCGCAGGGGTCTGCTGGAGCCTATCCCAGCGCGTTAAGGCGAGAGGCAGGGATACACCCCAGATGGTCGCCAGCCAATCGTGGGGCACACACACCATTCACACACCATTCACTCTCACACTCACACCTATGGGCAATTTAGAGTTTTACCAATTAACCTGAGCATGTTTTGTATTGTGGGAGGAAACCGGAGTACCCGGTGAAAACCCACGCAGACACGGGGAGAACATGCAAACTCCACACAGAAAGGCCCCAGACCCAGGCCCAAGGCGGTCTTGAACCTGCGACCTTCTTGCTGTGAGGCAACAGTGCTACCCACCGCACCACCGTGTCGCCCCTCTTTTTGTTGTACTTTATCTAAATTTAAATGTGAATTATCCTATCATAACATAACAGAACAACATAATCTTTTCCTGCTCTGTGTTCAGTAATGTTCAGTATGATGTTGAATATTGAAAAAGAGAAGAAGGATTTAAAATGAGTTATAAAAGAAGGAAGCAGTGATGTAAGTAAGCCTCATTTATATATGTAGTTCCTATATATAGTCCTTTACAGTGAATTATAATGACATACGTAGAAATGATTTAATTAAAGCATCAAGAAATATACCAAAAAATTACAAAAGTTATAAAAAAATACAGTAGAAAACAGAAGAAATAATTAAAGGAGGAGGTGTGGAGTAGAACTTGATTAGAAGGTCAGGTAAAATCATACCTACAGGATTAAAAGAGGCCAGGAAATGTAAAAGTTAGAAGAAAAACAAGAGAAGGGCAGAGGAGGTGGAGGCTGTTGTGGCTGTTTCAGTGGGATTTGTGAGTGGAATAAAGGAGCTGCAGCTTTGTTTCTAACCACAAGGTGTCAGTATTGGAGCATGGATCGATGACACCCTGGATGGCCTCCCCTCCCTCCACTGTTCCAACAACCTGGGCCCCTAAAAAACAAGATGAAACAAAGAGCTTCAGACGATCCGCTTTAGCACTTCCTGTCAGCGCTGGTGGTTAAACCCACCTGCGTGGACGGCGTCCGTCTCTGCTGCAGGTCCTGCAGGTGGGGGGGGGGGGGGGGGGGGGGGGGGGCAGCACGCGCTGCTTTTTAAAAGGGGGGGGGGGCTCTGTTTAACACGCTCACACCTTCAGGGCTGCAGTGGCCTCGAAGCAGCTCAGGCCGGATAGATTTTGGGTTTTCAGTGGGTCCTCGAGAGAAGTTTTTTTTTTTTTTTTTCAGCCTTTCGATAATACTCACACACGAGGAGATATAATAACCCATTTATGATATTTGACACAATCCACGAATTGGGATGAAGAGTTTTTCCCCTTCAACCTGCCTCTGCCGTGTTTCTGCTTTGGTGATTTCGTACAATTCCCAGAATGTCGCAACGATCAAGAAACAGATGTGAAACTTGTGTCCGTAGCTCGGCTCCGATTCCTGTTCGGCTCGGCAGTTTGTGCTAACTTTAAGTACGGTGTAAAAACACACAGTTGCAGTCATAGCTTCATTAACATTAGTTAGCATTAATGGGGACTTTAAAACTGGAATCTCCACATTACATTATATAGAAGTCCTATAATAGTCAGGAAAGGGAATGCATAATTCATAATTGTTATGTGTTGCATTTATCTTCTATAATCTAAACCATGTGATGGTTCTATCTTATCTTCATCTGTTGCATTAAAGAACACATTCTAGATAATATATTGATCCTCACAATCAGCATCAACGCTGAAGAGGATAAATACGGTTCCTGGTCCGCGCTGCAGCAAACTCTCACAGCTCCGTGTCAGATACTAGATTCATGCTGCCTTGTCCCTGTTGAGCAGAACACGAGGTTCAGACAAGGGTCACTGGAAACTGGATTTATGACCTCCTGAACCCCAAGTGACGACTGTCATGGAGATGCTGTCTCTCGCTAGCTCGCTTACCCTTACTCGCACAGGGTGTGTGTGTGTGTGTGAATGTGTGTGTGTGTTGCAGCAACAGAGGCCCTGGGTTGATCAATAAGTTGCACTGAGGGAGGTTAGCTGTCACTCATCAGTGTCTGACATCTGCAGAGGAGAAGGCCCAAACCTGCCTTCCCCTCCCTGTCTGTTTCTGACTCACTGACTGACTTAATGACTTTCTGCTGCGACTGGCTGTGAGTCTGAGGACTGACTGATCTCTATGACTGACTTGTTGACCTTACAATTTTTTTTTTTAATTGGGTACCATTAATCCCAGTGTTGGGACTAACGTGTACATGAAAAAGTGATCAATTAGTGTAATGTAAGCACAACAGACTACTTACTTAGTACAAATGTCATTATTGCATGTTACTATGCATTTTTTAACCCGCTTTGAAGTTGTGTTTTTTTTGTTTTTATTCATACACGTATGCTTAAAGCACAGCAGCATCGGCAGCAGTGAAATCATTGTGCAAAAGGTTTGACTTCCTTTTACTTTTGGCTCGTCAGACAGAAGATGGAGTAAAACACGTTCTCCACATGGTTGTATGCACAATTACTTTATGTTTAGGAATGATAGGGATTTTAAAGAAGATCGTAATCAAATGCACTTTGTGTGTTAAACCTGAAGAAGTGTCCACTCATCCATATAGCACCCATAATTCACTTAAACGCTTAAAGAGGTTAGGACACTCATGTCAGTAGATGCTGTTAAAGATATGAAAACTGCTTTCATCAGTGGAATCATCAGCTTTTAGAAAACCTGCATGTTAAGTCAGCAAAAATCCCTGCAGCAACAATGACGAGGTAACCTAAAAGTAATGCAATAGTAGTGTGCGCACAATAAAGTTGTATTCAACCCAGATTGGACAGCCACACCCTTGAATATGAAAGGCAAATGACTTGCTGCTATTATCTTTGCTTTTGCAACAGGATCTCCAGAGATTTTCTTTTGCAGAGTTCTCCTCCATGTTTGTTTTATAATTATCACAACCACTGAGGAAATTTATGCTGAATTGTGGGAAATCAGCCCATTTCTGTTTTTCTGAGACCCAGATTATTGATTTGTTTGGGGCATCAAGCCGCCATCAAGATGATCTGAGCCAATATCAGCCTGATGCTATAAAGATTTATTTATCTGTTGCAGCCTCCAAATTGACATCTCACAGCGTGCCGGGAGAAGCCAAAACACAAATGTCGTGTTCCTCAGGTTTAAAACTTGAAGACGTCATGACCTTTTCCTCGTAAGGACGCCGATGGAGTGCGTGCTCCTACACGCCGTGCAATCACCAATTGTTGAGAGATGCACTGTTTGATATGGAACACGTGTGCGGGAGGTAGAGTAGGTGTGTTCTGATGACAGCTGGAGTAAGACACTCTCACACACACACACACACACACACACACATATATGATGCAGGTGATGCTGCCTTTTAGAGGCAGACAGAGCAGACAGTGAGGGACGGAGACAACAGTCCTGTCAGGTGAACGTCGGAGCGATGAGATGAGACGAGGAAGCGGGCGGACAGCCGGAGAGTCAAAGTGACAGCGGAGCGAGCGAGGAGGAAACAACAAAACACAGGGAACACACACACACACACACACACATGGTGTGTCGGTGTGGATGTGGGAAGCAAATCACCCGCCCCCCCATGGCTCTGATGTTGCGGCGTCGAGGGGGTTGAGGTGGAGTGTTAACGCCGACTTCAATGAGGCCCGAACCAACCGCAGCCCGGCCCGGCCAGGAGGCTTCAAAGGCTGCCGCCGTCCATCCGGAGCCCGGCATCCAGATACGTGTTTGATTTCACTTTAGAGCCCTGAAAGTAAAAAAAAATAAAAAAATAAAAAATAAAAGAAACCCACCGATCAAATGTTGACACCTGTATTGAAAACCAGCATCGCAAACACAGGTGGATGAGGTGTTAGCGGCGTAAAAGGTTTTTCTCTCTACACTTCTCACATGGTTTCGTTCCAGTAAATGTCAAACGAGCCGATATTTCACCAAAAAATCTGAAATTAGAGGAAAAAGTCCAAAATCAAAACAAAAATAGATGGTTATGTTCTTCTTTCATCTCATGACCCCTCGATTGTATCTGGTGACCCTTTGGAGGGGCCCGACCCCTAGATTGGAAACCACTGAACTTCACCTTAGCTCCGCCTCCAGCAGCTACAACAGGAACATGGTGCTTAATACTTCTCTATACTTTCACTTTAACACTGTTTTTGGGCTTTTTGCCTTTATTTGCTAGCACCACACATAGAGCACTGTAGCCTCTCAACCCACTGCATCACTCTCTGTCCCTGTATTGGTGCTTTTTTCCTTAAATCATTACTTTTCAGCTGCATTTTTCACCATTGCATGAAAACCAAACACTGGAGGATGATGTGTTATGTTGTTTTAAGGAGCTCTTGGGTGAAATGAAGTAAAGTGGACCCTGCGGAGAAACTTGGACCTGGCTTAGACTAACTTCCTGAAGAGAGCATCACTCAGCAGCATGACGCCACTAAACTAACCTCCATCGAATCATCCAGTGAAAGAGACAAAAGTCTTTGTCACTGCAGCGTCGGTCCTGTGCTGATCTTTAGAGGATTGAGGTCACGCTGAGCAGCTTCCCAGTGTAAATGCATGAAAGAGCCTGCATGTTAAGTCATTTCTTCTTTCCCAGGACAAATAAAGGCAAAAAAAAAGAAAAAAGGGCAAAAAAAAACTCATCCAACGTCTGGGCTCATCAGTTGCTGTAAGCATTACATCAGTGCTGCAAGACTTTTCTGAATCTCCCACAGCTGCTTAGCAATGTAGATTTTCCAAGAAGTTTCTCATCACCTGGGACAGTCTGACCCAGCTCACCCGTGTCTCAAGCCCCGCCCCCAAACCCATCCCACTTCCTGTCAGCAGAGAGGGCATCGATGAGATGTACAGAGATCAGAAGTCATAATCTGATTAAATATTTTTTCCAATAATTTCCTCTGATAATACTTCATCTAATTAGGCAGCAATAATTATTGCATGAAAGTGAAGTTAAAAAAGAGATATTTTCAAGTGAAGGAGAATGAATGTCTGATGGATACAAATACTAATAAAAACATATTTGTCCCTATGATGAAAACTTATTATAGCTTGAATCTAAGCTATGAAATAAAAGTCAAATAAAAATATATCAACCAGTGATGAATTCTAACACCTCATTTAATTCCTATTGGAACCGAAATTTGTTCTTCACAAACAGACCTTTTACTGCACTTTTAACACTTTTAATGTTTCAATATAAGACCAAACTTTTTATTATAGTTTTAAATAACTCACTTATATTGCATTTGTATTGATTCTATGTATTTAATGGTTGTAATTTTGTAATCTGTAATGGAACTTTTAATGACTGAAATTAGCCATTGGCTAGAAACCTGGATGCTTTGAATTTTGTACCTTATATTTGTAGCAGAGAAAATGCCAAAAATGTCACATGGTGTAACCCTAAAAAGTGGTAGCAGATAGTTTAACTCTCTTAAAATTATTAAAAACACATGCCATTAACTTGTTTTATATTTTAGGTGGATTAAATATAGTATAATCATTTTTTTTAATTGTTTTTTCGGTTACACCATTTGACATTTTGTGCAAAAAAGTCATGCAAAATTGTGACTTTTGCAAAAAAACAAAAAACAAAATTGACTTTTAACATGAATATAAAATCTACATTTTAAAAGACCTGATGAATGATAAATCAAATAAAACAAATCAATTAGAAAAAAAATTACAATCAAGTATAATCAACTGACCCATAATGTTCATCTGTAGTCTCAAAACTATTTATTAGTATATAAATACTCTGTACCTACAACCTGTGGCAATAAATAAAGTCTTAATGAGTGAAAATATCTTGTATTTGGTATAAATGAATGTGTCACTGAGTGGAATTATATGAGACATTTTCACTTTTTTTATTGTCCTATTTTTTTGCAGTGTAATTGCTGCCCGTTGACCTCAAGCGTCCAAAAAAACTAAAAGCACCTTTAAGTATTTCATCACCTCCCACGGCCAGATATTCGCCTCGACAAGTTTACACAAGTCGTACGAAATTCAAGCATGAAAAGTTGGTTCGGAAAGTCAGGGACAAACCACAACTCCAGACATAAACAAACTGCTGCAGGCGCTTTCAGTGCTGATTTGAAAAAAAAACAAAAATAAAATAAAAAAAAAAAACGCAGCCTTACAATGAGACTAAAGCCCGGTTACGGGAGACTTGACTCATGAAGTTCGCTGAAAGATTGTGTTGGCGCTCCGTGCAATTATTTCATCACCTTTCTCGACTGGTTAAGCTCTTTGAATGAGGACAATTCCTGCTTGAAGCTACCAGACAGTATTGACCGTTTGCTGCATTATATTTATCCAGTTTGTACTTGTACTTATTTATTTCGGGTGCTGTAGGTATTTTTTTTTTTTCTGTTTTTTTCATGTCTCGTCTCCCACCTATACGGACCTTGGGCGCCATTATTACAGTGAATTAAAGACGAAAAAACATGGAGGACAAGGAGGAGGGATGAAGTAATGTTTCTGTTTTCTGAGAGGAAAACACCACGAGCCACGGAGACAGAGGGAATGTTTGGGAGATAGAGCGAGTTCGTGTGATAAAGAGGTGTCTGAAATCTAATATCAGAAGGATTTATTTATTTTGCAGCGATGGGGGGGTGGGTGGGGGGGGGTTTGGAATTGTTGGGGGAGTTTTAAGCATCGAGGTACTGTGCTGAGAGAATTCAAGGCCAGCGAGTTCCGAGAACACAAAAGTAGAAGAGCTCTTTATACATTTTTTTTTCATTATCAATCCTCAAAACAGATTATTTTTTTTTCAACAGAGTAAAGGGGGGGCGGCGGCGGGGGGTTGGGGGGATGATTTTCCTTTTTTCTCTGTTTTTCCCCTCTTCTCTTTTCTCCTTATTTTTCAACAGATGTAAAAATGATTGAAATCCCAACAGGCCTCATTACCGGGGGTCCTCCAGAGAGCCGGCGCGGGGCTTAAGGTCTTCAAGTAACGATTGAAACATGATTTGTATTAAAGCCAACGATCTTCCTCGCCAGAGCATCAAATTAGCGGGAACCTCTGGTGAAGAAAAGGGAAAGAGACGGCGCCAAAAAACGTAATTGTTTCTGACGCCCGGAGCCACGGATAACGCCGCGCGAGACGAGAAAAAGGCTCTCAAGGAAAGTTCGCCATGGATAATACACGTCTGCGGCAAGGACGGAACCTTCAGCCCGGCGGGGGGCGGGGGGCGGGGCGGGGTCACCTGAACCAGCGTCAGATACCCAAACTCACATTTCTCTCTTTCTCATTTCCTTTGCACTTTGAGGGCCTCAGCAAACAAGCTGCATCCTTTGATGCCTCGGTTGGGGGGGGTCACAGTCTCTGGGGGGGGGTTGAAAACATCCAGTGGCGTCTGTGTTTGTATAATCAAGGCCTTGTTTTGTGCTGTTTGTTAATGGATGTGGTTTAACCTGACAAATCTCACGCAATATTATTTTTTCCCCCCACAAGTCGTCTTCCCTTTCTGACAAAAGTGTTTAACTGTTACCTCAGCATCATCCATTATCCTTTTTTATTAAAAAATGCAGTGGAATCACAAATACTGGCATTTTTCCATATTAAAAAAACAAGAAATTAATCGAATATGTGGTAGATATGAACAGGATTGAAGTGGATTAAAAGATTTATGGAAAAAAAAATCCTAACATAAGTATACTAGTCCTACAACAATTAAAAAGTCAATCAGAGCAGTGTCATTTATATTAAAATTTGACATTGCAAAAAAAAAAAATGCATCAAACTCAATGCTGTTGCTGACAAATCCAATGTAAATTCAGTGTATTGAAAATATCAAATCTCCAAAAATTACCATTGGATCAATAATACTGGCATTTAAATGGTTAAACATAATAAATTAATTGAATATTTGGTAGTTATAGACAGGACTGAGGTGGTTAAAATGTGTGTCCTAAACAATCAGAGGAGTGGCATTTTTTTTTTTATTATTAAAAGTTGACATTGCAAAAAATCCTATAAAACAAACTCCCTAAAACTCATTGTTGATGCTGACATCTCCAACACTGAAATATTCCAATGCAGCAAATTCCATTTTGAATTCGGTATATTGAAAATATAAAACTTTTATCCACCCAAAATTGCCATGGGATCAATAATACTGGCGTTTAAATGGTTAAACATATTAAATTAATTGAATATTTGGTAGGTATAGACAGGACTGAAGTGGATTAAAGGATTGATGAAATAAAAAAATGAAAACACAATCAGAAATTTGATGCATTAATAGATAAGGTTGGGAAGATAAAACCTCAAAGATTATTAACCTGTGACACACTATAAGCACGATAGTTTGGTTGTGTCACATTTCACAAATCAGTCCATTAAACGTGAAACGTGACAGAGATGCTCATCACTGCTGAAATCACGTTATCGATTGATTATTTATCAGAGGTTAACGGCTGCTGCTGATCTGTAGGAAGCCATGTTTTCTGCAAAAACAAGATGATGGAGCTGCTGTATACAGAAGGAGGAGGAACAGGGCGCCTACTGTAGGGAAGGAGACAAAAATGGCTGCAAGAGAAGTTTTTTTTTGTTACTAGAAACGTCATAATAACATGATATTATCATTTTTCTCAAATAAATACAACACAATTACTTAATTAGTAAAGTCATTTTTACATTTAGACACTTATTGAGCTCAGTGTCCATTTTTATTTATTAACTTGTAAAGTTAGAATCATTACTTAATACACTACTGTTTCATGATGAAGGATGAAGTTATTTATACATCCTCACTTATGCTGCATCAGCTATTTGTCAAACAGATTCTGTTCATTTACAGTTTAGCAGAACTGGTTTTAGTTTTGTGTAGAATTATGTCGTTTAGGCACAATTCAGACCTAACATTCACAGCTCCAGCTCCAAACTTCTGCTTGGTTGTTTTCTCTCTTGTTTCCAAGCGAGAGGTAAAAGGGAAAGCGTACAACAACCGTAGGTTAGGAGCTTGGTAAGCCGCTAATAAGCAGGAATATCGGGAGTGAACGTGGATATGGATCCTCAGCATACACGCACACAGCTCCAGGAAAATGGCCCCGACCACACCACTGAAGAAGATGCTTAATTGATTTAATAACCTCCAGGTTGAAACTATTGAGCAGAGACAACAGGATTCTGACCCCCGCCGGCGTCTGGTGAGCCTGTGTGTGTGTGTGTGTGTGTGTGTGTGTTTACACTCCTCAGGCTCTTTCTATATGTGTGATTCTCACACCTCAACCCCCCCCCCCTTCCCTCCGCCCGGAATCCTCATCAACAGCATCTCCTTCACCCTTCAACTCTCATATCCCTCACTCGTCTTCTAACGAAACGCCTCGTGCTGCACGTCTTCTGTGCATAAACTCCGGAAGTTTGTCCGGAAACATCGAGATGCCGGACATTCCTGGTTTTTATCAGTAGAAAATAGAATATTTTAGGAGAGGTTCTGCATTAAAAGGCTTTATGGAAACATGAAATATGCATTTTATTGTCAGTATTCTATCGTTGCTAGGCGGTTGCTATGAACTCAACGACACGAGGCGCCATTTAGCATCGCTTACTTAGGAAAAGATCCCAGTTTGTGTTAAACATTAAATAAATATGAGAAGATTTGACACGTAAAAACATGCCAGCTAACAAAATTTGGTTCCACGAATGTTATGGGAACGTTTGCTTTTTGGTTCTGGGAATATTATAAGAATAGAGTCAGAATATTCAGAATCTGTAAGTGAAGGGCGTAAAAAGCCAGGAAAAAAAAGTTCCTTCGATAAAACCTGACAATGTTGACGAGCTCCCGGGACAGTTTGGGATTGTCTCTAGGTTCTTCTATCACTTGTGCAACTTTTTTTACGTCCTAAGGTCTCATTTTATGGGATATAATAAATATAAGTTGCTTATTTCCATAGAGACAGAGTATGAGAACAGCCTGCCTGCCAGCAAATGAACACAGGTTTTATAATTAATTCATTTTAATTGATCCCAGATAATCACATATTATTTGCCCCAAAAGCAACATTTATTTTATATATATATATTTTAGTCGCTTTGTGTGGCACATTTTCTGAACCATTATCTGCAAACGCTGATAGTTGTCTACAGTCCTGGAAAACTCCTCAGTGTTTCTGATGTTTTTCCTGATGAAGCCAAAGGTCATTTGTTCGGGTTTAGGCTGCCAGAACCAGAACTGAGTTTGTGTACTCACTGCCACATATTTTAATATCATAAGCTTGGTGCTTCTGTTAAATGCAGACTCTGCACAGTTTGCAGTCAGCAATGCCGTTGCCAACATTTTCATCGGGTGTTTTTTATTTTTTTACAGAAATGTACCTTCAAGCAGCTTTCATTGCTGCAGTTGCAAACTCAGTTTCAATACTTTTAATGCATAATTTCCATTTTAATTAATTCATCGATCATAATTAATGTGTTAAACTACATATTCCTCTGGTTCGATGATTCCCACCGTACCTATCCTGGTCTTCTCTTCCCTGTGACTTTTCTTGTCTTTCACCCTCCTGCTCCCCTCTCTGCTCCTCCCTCTTTCCACCTCCTCCCCCCCCCTGCGGCTCCCGCTGGGCCGACCCCGAGGCCGACCAATGGGTCCGGGGAGGACGGAGGAGAAAAGGCGAGGGCGAGGAGAGAGGGAGAAACAGAGAAAGAGCGAGAGAGAGAGAGACAGAGCAGCGGAAAATAACTCTCACATCACTCACTCTTCTCCACCTTCTCCTCACGTCTCGCTCTCCTCTCGCTCTGCCCCGTTTGTCTGTGTGAATGAAAAGCTTTGAAGGGGAGAAAAGGAGTCGGTATCGATTGGCCCTCTGAAAGATGCAGCCGAGCAGCCAGACCCCCGCTGCATTGTGAACGAACCTCCCACCTCTATCACACCGGCGGATCGATCGCCCCCCGGCCCGGAGCGGGCCGCGGGTGGACTCGGCGTGGAGGAGGAGGAAGAGGAGGAGGAAGGCGAGGAGCGACGCACGGAATAGGTGATTGATAGGCTGACGTTAACCCCGGATTAAAAAACACACGCGGCTTGGACAATCTGGTGAAAGCACAAATATCAGCTGAGCATCTGTGCTGATGTGGGGAAAAAAAAAAAAGGAAAACAGACAGGAAAGACAGGAATCTTTCAGTCTGCTCCACCATCTTATCCAATTAATCTTTGTTTGACATACACTGACATGACTTGACTTTCCACAAACAGTACAGAGCTACAGCAGCAAATGAATGCACAGATTCACTTTTTATATTTTACATGGACTCAGATCAACTAAAGCTGAGTCCACACCAATGCCACAGGTTTTTAAAACCAAACTTTTATGGCTTTATGGGGAAAAAAATGGCCTCCAAATTACATGAAGCTGCAAAAATCGACAAGAAAATTGCGCTACAGGTTTTACTTTTTTGCAGAAACTATGTCTACCAAAGACAAGAGTTGAGTTGAGTTGCAACAGATTGGCTTAGAAGAGGAATCTCTGAATTTTTATATTATATAGTAGGATATAGTACAAAAAAAGTGCCAGTCCTGCAGATGGCAGCGATGCAACTTTTTGGATTCTGGACCCCCAAAGAAGAAGAACAAACTGTGGTTTTCCCGACCACACGTGACTGCAGAAACTCCCATTTCAGGAGCAAACAAATGCAGTTGCACATGGATGAAAAGCAGAAACCTTACAGACAAACACAGACATCCCCTCAGATTATGACTTTGTTGAAGTTCACCACCGAGACAGTTTAGAAGCACGGAACTTTTGGTGAAACTGGGCATTGCATCACTGATGTCTGCAGACGTCTTCTTCTCTTTTCCAAAACAAGCACACGATTAAAGGTTAAAACAATGAATAAAACAGTTTCACGTTAAAATTCTATATTTCTTTTATCATGCTAACTTGTTGCTCAGCTTGTTTCTGTAATAACTAAAGTTCCTGAGGTCCGATGACTTAGAGTTTTTCATCCCAAATTGTGTTGTAAAAATTTCGCTTAAAACTGTCTAAATAGTCATTGGGCTGGACCTTTCTGTGTGGAGTTTAATATTTTTTTAAACACATTTTATCCTGAAAAATTACATCTTGGGCCTTTAACCTGTGACTGTTAATCACATGTAGGTTTTTCTTGTGGGTGATTGTGGATAAATAGATTGTTAGAAGTTGTCCAGTCCAGTAGATTTCAATGGAAATAATAGTTTAAATTAGCCAGAGGTGGCACGAATTCACATGCTTGTGACTACAGAACTCTTGGTTTTCTGGCCTGAGTCGAGCTACTTTATGAAAATAGAGGAGAAAACTGGAGAAAAACAAAGTCTCCTTTGAGTTCTGAATGCAGTAAAAAAATAGCTAAACCGAACACAAAAAGACAGCGGCAGCATCTGTTGCTCACTCCCTTCCAGCTGCTATTTAATAAACAGTCCAGGGGTCAGATATGTGTGAAGAAGGCGAGACAACACACGGTAAAAAAAAGCATCTTAAGAAGCTGCAGGAAGAAACAAATAATTCATATTTCATTTGAAGTTGCAGCTTTTAGTTTTATAGTGACCACCGCTGCTCCGTTGTGAACAAAAGTGGATTTTGGATTCTTCACACTCAAGGCTAACGCAGCCCCAAAATATGAATTGACATGCAGGGCGAGATCAAGAGGAGGCTGCGTTTAGTGGAAGCAGAGCTCGGTGCTTCTGCTCTTTGTGTTGTGTATTCCTGATTGGAAGTTTTTGACAGTGATGTCTTCTGCAGTTTCTGTGAGTGTGCGAACGCGTGACGACCCGTGCAGAGCTCCCAGAAATGTGTGTTCATGATTTAGACTCACGCAACTAATGCATTTTGAGACTTTAACAACTCTTATGTGTTGGTGCAGCGAGATCCAAGAAAACTCCATATTTCATCATTGTTTCTGTAGAGAGAGAGAGAGAGAGGAAAAAACGCATCATTATCCTTTAACATCTTGGAACTCGATAGTGTGAATTTCAAGAGTGCAAATGCTGCGGAGCGCCGAGGCAGCGGAGCAGGCAGAGAGGGTCTGACCCCGCAGGGCGGCGGATTATGACTTTATCCAGTGCTAATGAGAGCGGCTCCGCTCCGAAGCCCTTCTCCAAAATCAATAAAAGGGAGCTAATAAGAGTCGGGGCTGTTACCGGCTTACCGGCGGATCACAGCGGGGAGGAGGGGGCGGGTGGGGGGGGCGCACTCAGGACAACAGGCCCAGGCCGGTGGACATTATGTGGGATAAGAGAGCAGAGCCCCTGGGAGAAGGAGGAGGTATGCATGTTCATCTGCATGTGGAGGCTGAGGTGGGGGTCAAGGTAAACGCCTTTTCTTTGGCGTTTGCCTTTGAAATGGAAGAAATCCATACATACATATATATATATATATATATATATATATATATATATATATATATATATATATATATATATATATATATATATAGCATCTCACTCCAAGATGCATTCACAGACCCTCAGGAAATCCCAGTAAACTCACCTCAACAGAAGAGAATCTGGAAACTAACAACAGTTTAACACAAGTTAACTGTGATTTTTGCTGGTATTTTACACACAATTGTAAATTATTGAACTTTATCAGTCTATCTACGTTATTCATTCACTCATATGCCCCCAACCTTCTTTCTACCATATATATATTTCAGTAGAATGATTGGCCTCCGATACATTGATTATTGTTAGCACCATGGACAGCGCTGTTCCACACTTGTAATATTAATAATAAAAAAATATTGTAATATTAATAAGTAAAAAAGCTTATTGTTGGAGGTTTAAATTAATGTGTTTGAGTTTATTTTGAAGTCAGATTATCACCAGGCTTCTCACTCATTTGATCCTTGGTAACTATCACCTTAATAGAGGAGAATCTTAAATCTCACAACTGTTTAACAACAGTGTTTTTAGTTGTTAATTTGCACACAAATGTAAATATTCTAAGTTTATCAGTCTATCTTTGCTGCGTACTCATATCCAGCCCACCTACAGTGTCTCTGGTCACCACCTCTCAACACATTTTCTGAGGGAAATTATATATATACACATATATAATGAGACTTATTAATCCACATTCTGGGATATATTGAGGCTGAGATACACTGATTATCATTGTTTCAGGACCATGGACAGAGCCGTTTCACACACATAATAATACTAATAAAAGATATTGCAGGCTAAAAATAAATGAGTTTGAGTTTATTTTGAATTAAGATTATTAGCAGGCTCCCAAACTGGGTTCCATGTGTCACACACATACGGATCATAAGTGATGACAAGGAAGAGGAAGAGGAAGAGGGAGCGAGAGACGGAGGGAGAGAGGGATTTTTTCAGCAAACATCTCCTCTGTCTTTGTTGTCCGGTGCAGATTGATGTGTCAATCCCCCCCAGAAAACCCCAGGCTCTCATGGGGGAGCCGGGAGTGCGAGTGTGTGTGTGTGTGTGTGTGTGTGTGTGTGTGTGTTGATGATGCCTTGATCGAGCCTTAATCCTGGGAGGAACAACCCCACTCCCCCCCATTCAACACACACACACACACACACACACACACTCGTCCCACTTTGGCCTGATCTATGCAAACAGCATCTCTGCATGGTAAACAGCCCCTCCTCCCCTCTCGTGACGGGGGGGGAACGAGCAGACAGAGCAATGACAGCCTGAAACAGAGCGAAAGAGAAGAAGAAGAAGAAGGGTGTCATCCAGTCTGAGTCTGTTAATGAACCGAGCTCGTATTTAAATGAGCTTCAGTGGCCTCGATCAGGTTTAAATCAACTAAAACTAAAATCCCCAGCGTGCCCAGACGTAACTTTTTGTCTGCGTTGCTACGGAGCCTGATGCCGATTAAAAGACAGAAGAGTAATGATGCCGTTTGTGGGCGTGTCCTAACAATCTGACATCATCAGGAGGAGGAAGTGGAGGTGACTTTTGAATTTTGACTTGCAGGGAGCAGCTTTTCACAAAGTAAAATCAGAAAACCATGAATATGATGCTTTAACATAACATAAACCTCACTGTAGTCACTCTGTCACTTTTTCACTGGTCACTTTTTCTCTTCACACACATCCTGCACCTTAAGTTTGCATTAGCTATGTATGTGTACATGTGTGTATGTGCGTGGATATGTATGTCCATATATATATATGCAAATATGTGTGTATGTGTATGTATGTAGGTATTTACGTGCATGTATGTATGTATATATGCTTTGCTTATGCATACTTTTTTCTCACTATTTATTAGCATTTTCTCTCCTTTCTATGTCCATAATGCATACTGTGTATGCTGATCAACAAATTCTGTGAATTTGTACATTGTGTTGTGTAGTTTTTTTTTATCTTCTTCAACTTTATTTTCTTCTCTTTATCTGTAACGCTGCAGTAACACACAAATTTCCCCGTTGTGGGATCAATAAAGTTTTATCTTATCTTATCTTATCTTAAATTGACTTACATCTGTGTGACTATTTATCAAATATCTAGACTGCAATTTATGAATAATGTTAATATAAAATAACTAAAGTGTGGGAAATATAAAAGAAAAATACATGTTACAACCAACATAAGCAAAACACAATAAGCAAAACTGTGTATAAACGTCTGCATGTCATTTGTAATAAAACCACTAATATTCATTTCAATCCTCAAATATAAACCCTGATCACATCTCTGGCTATGACAGAAATATCAGATACTTATCCCACAGGTAAGGCTCAAAAATACTCAACTTTCTGAGACTTTATTAATGTTATTTTAGAATTTCAAGTGTCATTTTTTCTCTAAAGCTAATACTTTGACAGTTTGGTTAATCAGACAATGATACAGCTTGTTTTCTGTTTGAAAACAGAATTATCGATAAAGGATTAAGTTAAATAGGTGAAAACGGCATGTGAGAAATGGGTAAAGAGAAGGTCGAGAAAGGAAGAAGAAGATGATGATGATGAGGAAGAAGAAGAAGAAGATATAGAGCTGGATGTATAGGAATGGTGGAGAGCGAGCCAGTGAGCCAGCCCGGCATGGGGTTAAAATTCTTTCAGATCAGGTACACATAATAGGCCTCATCAATATTCATAGTTTCCTCAGGTACAGCGAAGGTTAAATTTTACTTACTTTTCAACTCTCATTACTAATACATGACGGCAATAAGAATATTCAAAGCGGACGGGTGACCAAAGGTTGATGAGAACCGTACCTTTCCTCTGACATTTAAACACATTACCATTTCAGGGCCCTTCCTCTCAATCGCAGCCGCCAGAATAAATTGCCGCCTAATCACGACTGGGCCGGCACGCCCGGCCTGAATGATGATGATGATGATGATGATGATGATGATGATGATGGTGGTGATATCCAGACACACTCCACCCCTCCCCCACCTGGCACTGACTGGGGAAAGAGACTCTTATAGAGAATATATCTGTCCATCTATCTATCTATAGGATATTCTGATAAATAAAATGACGACTTAAACTTTTTCATAGAAAATTTCTGGAATCAAATATATACTGTATGTATGTATTTAGGCTGGCATGGTGCGTTTAAACAAATCAGATTTTCATTACATCAGACCAACTTAAACACTGCCTGGAATATATTCACGGGCGATGTGTTTTATGAATGAATGAAAAGTTACTGCAGACCTTTTCTGTTTTTAACCTCACTTTGGTGCTCAAATCCCTGTTAGTTCAACCTCTGCAATATTCTTATTATTTGTGCATCATGGCAGCATTTTCTCTTCCTTCAAACTAACTTGCTTATGTCAAAATGCTCATTCCTTATAAAACTAAAATCTGAAATACTCTATTACTACTATTGCTTGAGTGAATGCATACAGAAATGTTGAACTAGTAACTCAGATCGCTTTATTTGTTGGATGTGAGTGAATGATTTACAGATGTTTTCTGTAATATCAATAATGTTGTGAACAGCTCTACACAATGTTTGTTGTAAATAAAGTTGTATTCTTGCAATTTCAGGTGTTTGCAGTTCGAGAAATGGACTGAGGAAAACTGCACCTGAACACTGTGATGCCTCAACACAACATTATATATATATATATATATATATATATATATATATATATATATATATATATATATATATATATATATATATATATATATATATATATATATATATATATATATATGTAATGATGCTGTTGCTACAAGTAAATGTTGTACAGCAAGAACAAATTAGTTCCAAATTAACTGCATATTCTAGACATATTACTGTGATTTGTGTTGTTTTTACACAGATTATTCATCTAATTATATTGATTAAAGTCAGATACAGTATATACCACTGACATTGCATAATATATTTATTTCTATATTTGGAGGTGACAGGGTTTCTGGGTGTTTTTGACATTTCTAAAAGCTGCCAAAAATGATGTATTATTGTTTATAGCTGCCGCTCCGACAAACTATATATGATTTATTCATGTGGAAATGCTGCACATACATGAAAACCTCAACTGATGATCAAAAGCATGAGAGCATTCAGGTTTAGTTTTTTTTTTTGAGCGAGACAGTTCTCTTCCCAGGTGGTGCGGTGACATGTCGCCGCTTCAGGTGAACAAACAGGCACAAAACTGCCTCCATCAGGGCCGATCAGCATCACAGCGGCCCGACGTGACATGGAAGTGTCTGTCGCCCCGAGGCGGTCGCCACGGCAACAGGAGGGATGACAGGAGCAGAGAGGGCAGGTGACAGCAGCGAGCGGGAGGGAAGCCACACGGGTACATACATGCGTTTTTACAAGTTATAGCTGTTGGTGCGAGTTTTGGGTTTCAGGATTTTCATTTTGTGTGCTCTGCCCTTTAAAGGCCTGACATGCAACTTGTCCAGATTAATAAGGGGTTTATAATAAAAAAAAAAACACAAATAAGCAATGATTCTTTATAAGGTTGCACATGTAGATCCAGGCTGTAATGTCCACATATGCAGAATAAAAGACAGATTATACCTTCATTCTGATTAATTTCATTTTTTCTCTGGGATCAGGGACACTGAAGGTGAAAGTTTCAATTCTTGGGCATGTGTCGGAAGAGACACGTGGCGTGTTTAACTTGACCATAAACCTACAGCACATATGTCAAAGTCAAGGCCCGCGAGAGGGTTTTTTCTGGCCCCCAGGATTATATATATTTATTATTAGAACTGGCCGTAGGCAACTGCACGCCAGCAGCATCCATGTACTTTACGTGCAATAACGCACTACATTTCCCACAATTCAACGGTGGCGCCTGGAGCAGGAGGCCACTACCTTTCATTATTCATCAGCGGGCATTAGCGTCACTTCAAAAGTTTCAGATAGCCTTCCCTTAAAAAATGGCAAAACGGAAGGTGGACACTGAGAACCGGACTTTTAAAACAGGCTGGGAATCGGAGAACATGTTCACGGAGGAAGCTGCAGAACCTCTGTGACTTTGTGTGGTGATAAAAGAGAATCTGAGACAAGACAGAAGAGATCGCTGAATTAGCCCGGACATTGATGAACTTGTTCAAAAGAAGAGACACCACCAAGTATCAGCCACAGCTTAAAAAAAACATTACTGTGCAACGTATTCAGAGTTTTTACTCAGTTAAAGTTTAGAAGTAAACTACTTGTTTTCACACCACATGTGACTTTTCCTTTTCCTCATGTTTATAGCTTTTTGCACTTTATTATTGTATTTCAATCCAATTTGTTAAAAATATTTCAATTGAGTGAATTATACAAAATTGCTGATATTATGTATTTATTTGAAGTAAATTTAGGCCATTTTTGCTATTTCCCTGAGAAGTAATACTGATGCTGCCTTGAATAATACGCTTCATTCATTTAATGTTCATGTTTTGGGGATTTTTACACAAAGCTTTTGTCTCTGTTGAAAATTAAAATTTACTAACAGAGCCATAAGAAATTATTTATTTGATCATATAGTAATTATTAATATGTTATAGGTATTATTTTTAGGGTTTCAGTCTGTTTAATGGGGATCACTAGACTATATGCCGTCATTTTATTATTTTTTTTTCAATGAACGTTCGATCAGTCCGGCCCTTGGCTTGTTCCTAAATTTTTCATCTGGCCCCCATGTCCATTTTGACTTTGACACCCCTGTTTTTTAAACCCATTTGGTCCTTGAGAACACACGAAAACCCAAAACACGAACGCCGGTCAGTGAAAATGCTCAAATGCAAAAAAATCTTTGTGAGATCTATGTAATGGGATGAGATATGAGATGGCGCGTATGATGCAAGGTGTAAACACACGGCATCACGCTTCAAACACAGCCGGTTCAACAGAGAGAGGAGAACCACCGCGGACCTGGTGGTGGACTTCCTGTGGAGATCTGCTGCCCCCCCCCCCCCTCCTCCACAAACACACGCTCGCCCAGAACCCGCGTTTCCTCCCCGGTCTTGTTGTTTTCACGCAGGGCCGCGGCGCTCTCGCGGTTTGTTTGGACTTGAGTGACAGGCGCTGGTATTTGAAGCGCGGTGATGGCGCCTGTTTTACTGCTTGTCTCGCGATTCTCCAGCGTCGACTTCAAGGCTTTCTTTGAAGTGATCAAAGTGAACCAGTGATGATGTAAAATCGTCCTTCTGGACAGAGTTTAAGGAGGCCATCATCCATCCATCAATCTGTTCCTACACACACACACACACACACACACACACACACACCTCCTCTGATCCGATTTCCCTCCACTTGTTAGAAACATAAAGACGGGTGAAAGGTTCTGGTAGGAGAAGCATTTTGCATCCGTTTATCTGACATTTTCTATACGCTGCTTCTGCTACCATAACACTGTGAAGGACTCACTAAGTGTGTTTCCATGCACACGCGTATTCCTTCATCATAACTGTGATACATCGTAAGGAACATACATGTAGACGTACACGATTCTGCCATTATCCAGCTTTCCGTTTCCTCCACACACAGAAAAAAGTAAAGAAAATCACAACCATACTGAGACAAAACTGAGTCCACATGCAAAAGGAAGTCAAAGTTCAGCTCATTTTCTCCATCAAACTTGAGCACAGATGATTTTGCAAAGCTCTTTTTTGTCTTAAGCACTCTTAAGCAATCTCATTATCAAAGTAGAGGTTCTTTATCTCAATCATTGGACCATTAATACAAAAAGCATCAGCGTGCAGCATAGTGCTGTTTATAGTTTGAGTTATTGTAATATTCTCTTCCAGTATTATTCCAGATGTTTGTAAGACATCGTTGGATTTTTAAAGCTTCTTTTATTATCCATTGAGTCCAATCTGCATCTGAAAGGAACTAAAGCTTCAGATAAAGGTAGTGGACTGAAGTATAAAGTAGAATTTAATGGAAATATTCAAGTAAAGGACAAATACTTCTAAATTGTATGTGAGTAAATGTACTTAGTTACTTTCACAGCACTGGAATTTTGACTTTGTTTTGTTGTCAGTGAGCAGGATGCAGCCTTTAATGAAGACAGGAAACAAACAAAAAACTCAGCAATATTAAAATGAACTGAAATAAAGTCAAATGCATTAGCAGTTCATCACACACACACACACACACACACACACACACACACACACACACACACACACACACACCACCACCTCCCTACACGCCTGTTTGTCACTTAAACGGAAGCTCACAAACTGACAGGCCGATATCTGAGTCTTTAAAACGAAAAACTACCAGCGAATTAATTTTTCATCCTTTCTTATCAGTGACTGATGGTCCCTCCCAAAACCCTCTTTGTCCCCGCGGGCAACTCCTGCAGCCCCGGGAACCACGGATTTCATCCTAAACGGCGGTAAATGGCTCGCCGCACAAATAATGCATAAACAGCTGTTTTGCCCAAGTAAGTTATCCTCTTAAAAGATTCAGAACCCTCTCTCTCTCTCTCCCACACACAGTCTTCTACTCTCTCTCTCCCGATCTCTCTCTCTCACTCAGTTAATTCATCAATTTCTTATGATAGCAACAGTTCTGCTCGGCGCGGGTGTTTAAGTACCAATTAGGGGGGTGGGTTCCCCTCGGCCCGTTCTGCCACACCTCTCCTCCTCCTCTTACAACGCTTCCCTTCCTCTCTCGCCTCTCTTCCACTCCTCTTCTGTCCGTTTTTTGTTTTTTTTCTCAGTTTTGTAAATGTTTAGAATCCCCCGTCCGACCACACGTCCGTCCTCGCCTTCAGAAGTCCAAAATCTGAATAGTCAACTTTTGAGTGCTTTAACTTATGCATCCCATGTAACCGCCGATCAAAAAGGCAGAAAAAACTTCTGTCGACTCCTCTGACCAGCACAATGTTAAATAAACCTTTAGAGTCGCAGAGGAGGTCAACTCAGAGGTCGAACTTTTGAATCAGGGACAGTTTTAGACATGGTTAACGGGGACAGTTTTCAACATGGTTTACGGGGACACTGTTTGACATGGTTTATGGGGACCGTTTTAGACATGTTTACAGAGACAGTTTTTGACATGGTTTATGGGGACACTGTTTGACATGGTTTATGGAGAAAGTTTTAGACATGGTTTATGGGGACAGTTTTTGACATGGTTTATGGGGACAGTTTTTTTTTACATGGTTTATGGGGACAGTTTTTTTTTACATGGTTTATGGGGACAGTTTTTTTTTACATGGTTTATGGGGACAGTTTTTTGACATGGTTTATGGGGACAGTTTTTTTTACATGGTTTATGGGGACAGTTTTTTGACATGGTTTATGGGGACAGTTTTTTTTACATGGTTTATGGGGACAGTTTTTTGACATGGTTTATGGGGACACTGTTTGACATGGTTTATGGGGACAGTTTTTGACATGGTTTATGGGGACAGTTTTTGACATGGTTTATGGAAACAGTTTTTTTACATGGTTTAAGGGGACAATTTTCGACATGATTTACTGGGACAGTTTTTGACATGGTTTACAAAGACAGTTTTATGGAGACATTTTTTGACATGGTTTACTGGGACAGTTTTTGACATGTTCATGGGGACAGTTTTTTACACATGGTTTACGGGGACAGTTTTTGACATGGTTTTAGACACAGTTTAAAAGTTGCTTGTGTGGATATGCACCAGGCTGCTTTGGGCCTATGAAACCCGCCTCTGGAAAACCGCCGCCGGTGGAAAGCAGATGGCGGCCTTTACTTATCGCGTCAGAGGAGCTGAGGTTTGTTCTTCAAACAGAAAAAAAATCTGTCCGTGTGTCTGTGTGTGTGTGTGTGTGTGTGTGTGAATTTAGATTATGGGGGGAAGATGAAGAGTTTTTTTTTCTCCTGATAGCTGTTCTGGCATTATTCTAATTGTGGAGGACAGGAGAGGACAGGCCACCATCTCGATTTCTGAAGTGCTGCCACTTGGCCGCAGCGTCGTCTTCAGGCTCCGTCTCCTCTGGAGGAGGCAGGAGACGCGTCGAGAGACGGAGACCAGGCCGTTGTGTCTTGTGTCTCTTGAGCGGCTCAGATGTTTCTGCCAAAACGTCGCCCAGGCTGCAGGCTGCAGGCTGCACTGAAACACGCCTGCCAAGCAGAACACATACGAAGATATGACAAGAAGTGTGTGTGTGTGTGTGTGTGTGTGTGTGTGTGTAAACACGCTTCTTTGGAGCTGCGGTGAAAGCTGAACTTTGTATTCTCTAAAAAAAAAAAAAGCACAATTTATTGAACATCCAGTCCTTCAACATAACCTTGCTCGACACCGTGTTCTGCAATTCACAATTTCTGCCGAGACAGAGATTGCAAATTTATATAGTATCAGCATCATTTTTCATTTAAAAATTTTCGGTCTTTGGATTGACCCCACATGTATTAAATTCTTGAGAGTCTGCAACAAAGACAAGTTATTATTATTAGAAATATCATCACAGACCTTCAATTGTTAGATAGGGAGATAGATAAAAACCTTTTAAAATACAGTTTCAAGAAGCATTCATCGGGTCTTTCATAACGAACATTTTGTGTTCATGCTGGTCTCTAAAAAGTCCAAAGAATTTTGGCAAAAATGTCAAATGGTGTAACCGAAAAAGAACGCTAAACTTTAAATGTTTATTCCACCTAGAATATAAAACTAGATGATAGCTTTTTATTTAAACCTTTGTCCCGTTAACTTCACAATCACAAAGGGCCTGAACTTTAGAGTAGAGAATTTTACAATAAAATCTAATAATTTATTTATATTGAAGAAATCACCTTTTGTTTCTTCTACTGCATCTTTTCCCATTAAACCTATTTAAATCTGACTTTAAAAACATACCAGTAATAATCTCTTTATTGAGGAAATCGACAGGATTACATTTCACTGCAGTTGCATGTGACGAATAAAGATCAATTTCTTATTGACTGATTCAGCAGCAGCACAGAAACGCAGAAATAATCAGCTGTGTGACAAAGAAAACCAATGAACTGTCATATGTGAGAAGCTAAAAGTTGTGATTAGTGAATCATCTATTTAGTTTTCTGTCAATTGAGTAATTGAATAATCATTCTTCCTGGCAGTTCTAAGTTAAAAGACAGAATCCAATACAAAAAAATGCAGATGTTTGTGTGCAAATCTGGACTGAGAGATTAATTACTGATGCATTGGATTTGCAATTTTATTTTAAATATTACAGGGAAAATGTTTTATGACATACAGTATATGTATATGTATAGGGGTCAGTGGCAAAATACCAGCATTACATCCTCATCCACACACACACTGTTGTTTGTGCTCTCCATGCTCCACTTTCTTTCTCATCTCTTCAGCTTCTTCCTTTCATTTCCTTTTTCATAATTGTGTCAGATATTTGCAGCCGTGATGAGAGTCGCTCTCTGAGCCGCAGCACGTGTTGTTTTGTCTGTTTTTTTTTGTTTTTTTTTTCAAAGGCGTCTGCACGCCGCTGCTCCTCCTCTTCCTGCGCGGGAGGCATTCTATTTTCTCCAGCTCACACTGAGTTGAGAGACGTCTTTTCTCCAGCCGAGCGGAGCCTGCGAGTCGGAGCCCGGGGAAAACGAATCAGAGAATATAAAACCCGTCTTTGAAACTGTCCCCCGGAATGCGTTGGATGCGCCTTTCAACTTCGCGCCATCTAGATTCATTTACTTCCGCTTTCATGTTAGAAATTTGGTTTCATCATGGCAATTAGGCCTTCCGTGTCCCGGCCAATTATTCCATTAAATTAACGACTCTTCTGAGATAATAAGGGCCGTAATTGATTTTATCTGCGTAGCCGGGCTTCTTCGCGTTGTTACACCTCATTTAAAGGGCTTTTCTACCATCCTGCCCTCATTAGCGGTTCATCCTCAGTGTGTGGAGACGAGTGCTTCATCTCCTTATCCCACACACACACACACACACACACACACACACAAAGCAAATCAACATTCAAGCTGTGTAAAGTAATTTGTCAAACATTGCCTTTAATGGGATACACAGAGGGATCTGTGACACAAATGGGCGTTTGTTCCTGCCTTTGTTGTTTCCTCTCCGTGGTGCAGCAGCAGCAGCAGCAGCTAAAAACCGAGCTGCTGCTTTAGCTTTCCTCACTTTATTAAAAAAAAACAAAAAAAAAAACAACAAAAATGAACTTTCAACAGAGCAGAAAATAAATTGTTGAAGAGAGGAAGCCTGGTAGGTGGTTGGGTGAAAAGGCGAAGAGTTGGGTGGTGGTGGTGTTGGAGGTGGTGGAGGGGTTAAATTAATCATTCATTAGGTCCACAGAGGAAGGGAGAAAGAGAGGAGGAGGAGGAGGAGGAGGAGGAGGAGGAGGAGGAGGTTTTTCAAAGGGGGGAGCGCCGTTGATTTTCCTGGCCCATCCTAAGAAGCAGGAGGTCGGTCGCGGGGAGCCCAGGGGAGCCGGTGTGTCTCCAGCGGAGAGACGAGCGTTCGGTTTGGTATAGACCACCGCCCCCCCCCACGGCCCCCCACGGCCCCCCCACGGCCCCCCTGCCGGCCCCCGCCTGCCTGCCCCCAGGCTGATGGGGTCGGCCTCCAGATATCTCTAATGAAGCCCCTGGCCTCTTCACCGCAGGCTGTGCTGCAAATGCTGCAAAAAATGTCAAGAAACGACTGAGACATTTTTTTATTCAGCTCATAGAATTAAAGTCTGAAGATCCCAAAACTGTGTTTTTTTCCATTAATTATAAGAAGCTCTAGCTGTTCTGTAAATACTGTCCCATTTTATCGAAACCCTGAATCAAAACCAGCCGTCAAGACTCGTGTACATTTGTGATGTCACAACTATAGAGTTACTTCCTCCTCCCATTCATAGCCATACAATTTAGCCAATCAGAGGAGTAGCTTATTAATCATTCATATTATTGAGACAAACACTAAATAGCCTGATCTATATATATATATATATATATATATATATATATATATATATATATATATATATATATATATATTTATCATTTTGTTGATTTCTTCTCTCTTTATTTGTATGATTTTTTGATAAAAATCACAAAGAATGTGTGATGTGTGAAATGTTAAGTAGTTTAACCCAAAAATGTTATAAATTTTAAATATTGAATCCATCTAAAATATATTAAACTCATATATATATATATATAGGATCTTCTTTTTTTCAAACCACAAATATCCAGTTATTGACATCACAACTTCATATAAAACCTATTAAAAGTGCAGAAGAAGACGTTAAGTCGGCCTTAGTGCTGTTTCGTACTGCAGCAGGCGTTTCTTCATTGTTTTGACGTATAATGACCCCGAAAGTAACAAAATAAAACTATTTCCTGCGAAGCCAGTGGAAGATTCAGCGCTCTGAATTTGACTAAGCACTGGTGAGTTTGAGGAAAAGATGATGAAATCTGATTTTACCGTATTTTTTTTGTTGTTTTTTTTTTTGCAGCGTTTGGATGCTGGTCCTCACCTTCATCTCTCCATCCCTCCCTCCTCCGTCTCTCCATCTCTTCCAGCCATGATTCCCCTCAGAGGAGCTGAACACACACTGAGAAAAGCAGCTGCTTTCTCCCCCAGTCTTTGATTTCTGCATTCCGCAGCAACGCGGCCA
Source organism: Eupleurogrammus muticus (assembly GCA_036785175.1). Lineage (NCBI taxonomy): Eukaryota > Metazoa > Chordata > Actinopteri > Scombriformes > Trichiuridae > Eupleurogrammus > Eupleurogrammus muticus. The sequence continues at coordinate 2,347,800 of JAYKQN010000007.1, forward strand.
CGCGGGGGCCTTGGTTCGCCCAAACACCAGCCACTTTATGCTAATTGCGTTTCCTCTTTTACTTCAGTGCTGTCGTTAATCCCGTTCAGACGCCTCTTAATCAGAGCAGCACGAGCTCACCAGGCGCTTAGATTAAAGATTATTTAAAGGTGCAGTTTGTACGTTGTAATCACTGGAACAAGATTGTCCAAGTGTTAAGTGTCTGTGGCTGTAATCGTCATTTCTACATTCTCTAAAAAATCTGCTTCAAGGATGTTTAAAAATGTGGAGAAAGGGAAACGTTCAAGTCACCTCCATAGAAAGTTCTTAAAACATTAACATTTCATAGGGAACGTTGCTGAGGAATCTTCAATAAACATTCCTAGAACCAATATTAAACATTCCCAGGAAAAATGTGATCATTATTTATTGTGATATTAACCTGAGGAAAAGCTACAGGATCTCTAACTAACATCTGTTGATATTTTAACATCAATGTTCTCTTTGCATCCATCATCTATAACAAATCATTTTACTGTTATGAGACAAAAAGACAGAAATCCACCGCTCATACTGAAAATACATCTAGTTTGATTCTCTTTACAGAAGAAGAAGAAGCAAGACTCAAATCCTCCTTCCCCTGTTTAAGATCGGATTAGTTTTAGGCACAAAAACACTGTTGTTAGCTTGAGGAAAAGATGTTTGTCACCTGACGTCATCGGTCTCATTGCGTAAAATATATATATATATATAATTCAATTTTCTTTCCAGAATTCTGTACATACTTAAATCAACATCACACGTGTTTCTTTTCTCGTTTCTCACAGAAACACAAGCACATCATCTTGTACCGATTCCGTATGTGAAGCCTTTTTCCGCACTGCAGCTTTGTGCTGCGCGCTGTTGTCTATTAATGGATCCTGGCATTGATAAAGTCCATCGACTGACTTAATATGCTATTGCATCAACTTTGCTGTGGTTAACAAGGGAGGGAGACACACTTCTGCAGGCAAAACTCTTCAAAATCTTCTCTCTCTCATTGCTTTTTTTTTACCCGTCTTTCTCTCGATTTTTCCCCTTATTGTAATTCCACAGATGTAGCGATATCCCCGGGACAGAAAATCTAAGAAACCTCTGATAGTGATTTTTCAAGCAATTTCCTTGTAGGTTTTCTAGCTCTGTTTCTCTCTTCTTCTGCTTTCAAATCACTTCGGGGAGGCAGGCAGGCGCTGTGGCGACTAATTAGATTAGCAGTTAAATTAAAAGTTGATTATTCCCTGGATATCCCCTGGAAAGATATTTACACAGTGGCATTTAACTTTTAAAACCAGCAGTTTTTCACGAACTCTCAGCCGCGTTAGTGCAATAGCTTGAGGCCGGGTCTGCTGGGACTGAGAGTTTACGTGCACGCGTGCTGCTTCTGTGTGTGTGTGTGTGTTACCGTGCACGCACACATGCATGAGCGTGCACAGGCGGCACGGACCAAAACTAATTAAGCTAATCTAAACACTTTGAGAGTCCGTCTGATGAGGCTAATTATGGCTGTGGCTCGTCATTAGCGCTGCCGAAGCCTCGTTAAAGGAGGACACTTTGAGTCGGATGAAACAACACGACGGCAGCCAATGAGGCGCCGCGATGGGCGCCGACTTGCTGCAAGTCGTCCGTCCATCCGGCTGACTGCATGTTTGATATTGTCTTTCAAGATTCCCTTAAATGTGGACACAGCATTCCTGTTTCCAGGATTGCACTTTGCACTGGAAAATCTTGACATGAATTTCAATTCAAAGAAAGCGTTTTTATGCAGCTCTGCCGTTCAGCCTCCATCTGAAACAGGCTGTTTTAACCATAGAATTTATAAATAAAAGCTGTAGTCGCATCGCCTGTTGTGTTTTGAAACTTGATCATGGCCCTTGTCGTCTTGGTTTTCTCAGAAGTGTCTCCTGTGTCTGTATTTGGATGAGAGTGTGGAGCTGGGTGGGAGCTGCCCTTATCAGACAACAAGCTTATTTATGTGCATTTTTTAAGCCTAAATTAAATTGGAATGGGTGAGTTATTAAAAAACTGGTCCCTTTTAAAGGGGTAAATTGTTTTCCAATCAAACATATTCAGCTTTTGACACTTCTTCCTTGGTGTGCTTGGTGTTTTCAAAGCTACGCGTTTGAGTTAGTGAGTTATGTAATCGTGTCAAGCAAGTACAAAGTCAGATTATTATTGCAGTGGTATCTGTCTCCCTTTAACCTTGCTGACCTCCTAAATTACAGACTTCAGCCTTTGTGGAGAAATAAAAAAAATGTTAAAAACTACAATTGGCCTTAAAGTTGTGCAACGTATCTCCTGCCAAACTTTATCTCCATCGATCGGATCTGATACCACCTCACTCCATCCCATTTTGCTCTGTGTTTAAATGCGATGTGTGCATGTACAGTAGAGTGCACTGAGTGGACACCGGGCCGGCCAGAGGTAGAAAAACAAGGGGCCCCTCCATTCATAATTCACTAGGTGGAAGAGTACTGTAAGAGTGTTGGTGGGGGAGAGAAAAAGAGGCAGGCAGGTCCATTAATGGAGTAATCTGGTCCACAGCGGTGGGGGAGTAAAAACATCTTACCTCCAGTTTTCATGGGATTTTGTTCCCATTTTTTTCTTCTACTGTGGCTGTTGAAGGGTTGGCACTGACCGTGCTGACCCCTCCACAAATCTGTTAAAAACACAGTATGCAAGCAAAGTACGACTTGTCAAACCTTCAGTGATAGATTTGACTTGAAAGATTTTTTATATTCACTCCAATACAATGGAAATAAATGCATTTTTGTGGCAAATGTCGATACTAGTTTATCCTCACATAATGATATTAATGATTTAATAATGAAATACTGATCTGGACTGCATAGCTTTAATCTACTGATGATGATATGTCCTATACCTGCATGATGTGTAATGTGCAATACTATTCTCATAAACAGATTAAAGTTGTGTAGCTACAACCAGACCAGTAGGGCCTAGTCCACGACCAAACTGAAAGGCTGAAACCACAAGGAGAGATTCCAGTTTCCTGTTTATGTGTTGGGGATTCCAAATATACCAACTCCTTATAATGCCCTTTACAGGCTTCAGCTGCTATTTATAATAAGTCACATTACAAAAAAACAGAAGGAGCTGGAATATATTATCTGGATATATATGCCTGTTACTTGAATAGAGGTTAACAACACTGTCATTATGATAGTTATTGTAAATGTCATTCGGTAAATTCTGCTGTGTCTTTGTTATGACAACTTGACAAATAACCTGTCGTAAACATGACAAAGCAGGAACGATTGTGCTTATAAAATCATAATGAATAGCACAGCATTTAGGAAACACTCATAATGGTCATGTGACAGATAATGTTAAAACAACAATTTATTGTCAATGTACGATATAAGCTCAATAGTTTTCTAAAGTGTAAAGTCAAAGGTTTTGTCTCTTTGTTCATTTCAAGTTGTAAATTTCAACTTTGCATTGAAAGGAACATAATTGACATAATGACACAACTGTCATAATTAATATTCATCATTAATATTCATGACAGATCATGCTTTATGACTATGGTCTTTTTAACACCCCATTTAAGTGAAGTTTTACCAATTTCAATTTTTTGTATTTGTCTCTTTGTCAGAAATTTAGAACTTGAGCTCAGAATTACAAAAAAATCTCATTATATGTATATGTAGTATATGTATATGTGTAAACATATAAACTTGGGTTCGCTGATATCTGCTGCTGACATGATTATGATTATTATTTATTATGACTAGAATCTGTTTTTTAGTTTTTTTTAATATTTAAATAATTTATGAAGCATAATGGACTACCAATTATGCAGGTGCACAGCAAAAAGTAGCACCAATAAAAAAAAAAGTGTTGCATTGTTTGAGCTTCATTTCAGTGAGTGGACATGTGCAGATCATAAGTGCAGGAGCATGCCATCCTCCACTGGACCACACGGCTGCTGAAATGGATGTGATGTGTTGTCAGCCTGCCCAGTGGGACGAAGAGCCAGGGAGAGCGAGAGGTATCCACCAGCGCCTGTGGTGTCCAGTCAAGTGTGTCAGCGAGTGTTTTGTTGCTTTTTCACTACACGTGTGGCTGTTCTATCCACTCATTGGACATGTCTTAGGGGACGGGAGCTTCTCAGCATGTACTCGTGTGCCTGTTTCTTTCAGCTTAACCTCAGACTGGGATCTGTGCATCGCCTTGTACCTTTTTTCTCTCCTGCAGCCATCGGCTTCACTTGTAACAGACAAATCTAAATCCAATTGGGGATGACAGTTAAAACAAGAACTCGTCCGGCGTGGGTTAAAGTACAAACACTGGAAGAAAACCCGAACATATTGACATGACGATAGGCCGCATTCATATTTTATATTTACCACAAAAAACAGATTAAACTAGAAAGCATGCAGGGATCATATATCTCAGCCAAGGCTTCACAGGCCTCCAAATGCGTTATTATTTTAATAATAGAAAAAGGTTTTATAAAATATGCATCTGGATCCAGATCAGTGTTAAAATAGACATGGCGAGAGACAATCGTGGATACATATTTCAGACTTTTTCAAGCTGGAATTCATCAATTTTTCAAGTTCTGTACTTAATGAGGAAATTGTAGTGGAATTGTCCTAAATCACAATGTTAACATATCCTTTAAAGCTGTCGGTATATATATATATATATATATATATATAGTCACTGTTTTCCGCTGATTTGTCCATTGTGGGCTACTGTAGGAATATGGCGTCTTCATAAACAAGGTACCTACTTCCCGTGTAGGAGAAAACCTGATTATAACTAAGGAAAAAAAAAACAACAATTATATTTTTGATTTAATTATAGACTAACTAAAACATACTTAAGTACATACATACTTGCTAGATGCTGGTAAATCTTACACATTGTACCTTTAACTACTTTGGATGTAAAAAATCAACTAAAAAAACACAAAATACATTATTTAGGCAGATTTAATATAAGGAAAATTAATATTATTAAGTATATAATAGTATCTTTAGGCAGGTAAACATGCAGTGACCATAAGGGGGCGCTAGTCTGTTATTGTGTCATTTAATCTTCATTTTATTCAGTTTTTGCCATAAGTGGCACGATGCATGCATGCATGATACACAAAAAGACACACCGCAGCATATCGGGCACACACACACACACACACACACACACACACACAGCGAGCATGTAGCGCTCAGCCTCTCAGCCTCCTCATTGATTCTCGCTCACTGACTGTCCCACCGGCCTTGTCCTTTAAAACACGGCCGTTAGGAAACTCACTGGCATGTGCGTGTGTGTGTGTGTGTGTGTGTGTGTGTGTGTGTGTTCCTGAGATACTTCCGCACGTTATCTGCATGGCTGGACCCGGGGCACCAACAGACCAGCCATGATTTCTGGACCCTCTGCGGGGACGCTCGGCGTGTGTGTGTGTGTGGACTGAAGCGGAGATCACACCGCCGCCCCCTGCTTTGCTCTGGGGTCGGGGTCAAGAGTGAGACTTTTCTTTCTTTCTTCCTTCCCTCAACTCTTCTCTCTTCTTCCCCTTTCTCTCATCAACCTGTCATCCCCCTCTACCCTAAAAGGTGAGGGTCACCTGAACAGCGTGGCTTGTATGCACTGCAAAGTATTATACATATAAACTACTGTAGACCACATCTACAGACATCTACTTGTTGAAAATGTCATACTTTCAGACAAAATTTTTAGCTGATGGTAGACATGCTCGCAGATGTTAGCCTGGCTCTGAGCGTTGAGGCGCCCCGTCTGCCGCCTCCTGCATCATTTAACACGGACCTCCCACAGCGACGGCAGGCAGGTAGAAGGAGGAGGTGGAGGAGGTGAAAGTGGGGCTGAGGGGATGAAGACACAACGGAGGAAAAAAAAGAGACTTCTTGGTGGGCATCCTTCACACACCAGCCACATCATCACAGGCAGCCTATAATAACACAATTTGTAGACAATATAAGAATAATGAGGAAAAAAAAATGTCTGCCATGAACAAATCATGTGTCTTTAAAAGTGTTTTATGATTCCACAGGTAACCCATAAGAACCTAGACTTATTCATCCCATTTTTCATATTTATTTATTTAAGGAAAATGATATGTTGCAGATATTATTAAGTGCACTTCAAAATAAAACAGATGTGTTTATTTTCAAAAGCCTTTTTTTTAAGAGTCTTCCTGCAGCGCTGAGCTCCTGCAGGAGTCAATTAAACTACATTAACTCACAAACGGTGAGAACACGCTGCGGCCGTGTTCTGCTTGGATCTGACGATCCGCAGCTTAGAATGTCAACGAGAAAACTCAAATTACGACAAACAAACCGGGTTTAGCTGCCGGGGCCTGACTGCCAGCTAGTTACAGCTACTCTGCAAATTCCTGTTTTTTATCTTTATTTCATGATGACTTCATTGATTTCATAATGTATTTTATTTTTCCAAATTCCTATTCTATTTCTATATGCCGCTGTGTTGTAATAGTATTTAACTGTACTGGACTGCTGCTATAACAACATCATTTATATCTGTGTAATCAACAGAGTGTATTTATAGCCTGAAATTCCATTTAATTATTAGAAAGTCTTAATAGCTCAGTGCTTCTCTGTCGCCCCCCCTATGGAAGAAAACATCTCGTCCCCCCCTGCACGACTATAAATAGAATCATTTGTCTTTAAAATTGTTATAAGTACCTCTGCATAACACTGCATCCTTTTTAACATATAAGAGAATAAAAAAGAAAGAAATATGGACCAACTTACAACAAAGAATAGCTTTATTAACTAACAGAAAAGATTTAAAGTGCATCTGAAATTCAGAAATATAATTAAATCCTTAATTAAACATTTTTGACTGACCATGTCAAACCATATGGTACTGGAAAATAAAACTACATAAATGGTCTTATCAGTGATTGTGGTGTAATGTCTTTAATGTCTTTGTCTCCAACATTTCAGACTCAGTAACACACCGGTCTTTCACAGTGAACCAAGCGCTACAGACGCTTCGTCATATTTCCTCGTCTTAGCTTTGGGAGACTTTCGTTTGTCTCTTTATCTCCGTCTCTCTCCGCCTGTCTTCTCATCCCTGTTAAACTTGGTGGTTACACTTCATACTCATACTCTGTGCTGTATGCTCCCTGCTCACACTCTGACAATGAGAGCGCCACTGCCCCCTAAAGGAGTGGAGGTGCAATTGCACTTTATTTTAGGACGTAAAAAATTAAATAAAATAAAAACTAATGTTCTCCGAGGTCTAATGCGCCCCCCTTGATGGAGCCTCGCTCCCCCCATCCCTCCAGTCAATTTGCAGCTCTCCGTGTTTTTGAGGTTTCATTCCCACAAGTACATTTAAAAAAAAACATGTTGAACTGTGAGAACTTACTTTTTTTTAAGTTTAACGTGTTCCACACTGAGACACTTGATAATAGCAGGAACGGGAGATGTCGTCCTTGAAGCTTTTTTTTTTTCTCACTGATGAGTTGGACCCAGGTCTGTTTCTGCTGACTTGTCATGAATTTATTTCCTCCACTGCAAAAAAAAGCAACAGTCTCTGTAGGAAATAGTGATACAGCAGAAGAAATTCTGATGTTGTGAGCATTTTGTCCTCAAAAAATACGATGACTCAGATTTTTTTTTTATTATATATAAAATTTCCAGATTCAAATATTGCATTTGGGCCGATGTGATGCATTTAAATGCAACAAATCTGTTTTCATTTCATCTATCTGTCTATCACAGATGGAGGCATATTTAGTCACTGTTCTAAAACACTGCTCAGGCTGAATTTTCTTATCATCAGTGCACTCACAATGGCGAAAAACTTCACATCTGGACATTTAAAGAGATGTCAACATATCTGCACTAGAAAAAAAAAAGCTTTGATATCATTGTGTATCATGCTGTGTAGAGAGTTTTCTCAAATCCAGATATTTCAGCTGGAATATGACACACGATTTGTCAAATGTGCAATGAGAATGTTTTTATATCTATCCATATGTTTGCAGCTTGAGTTGGGAATGTTTTCCTCAGACTTAAAAGTCGCCCTCCGCCCCAAATGTTTTTTTATTGTTCCTATGGTCCTGATCCAGTATTCAACTTACACAAAATATAATGTGGAAACCTAAAGTTCCACAGAAAGGACATTACAGTGAAGCAGGAGGCTTGTATTAATTTCCGTTTTAGTTTTTTCATACATTGCGTTTTTTTTGTTCAGGTGCAGCATTCAAAAAGTTCAAGAGTGAGTATTAGTATTGTAAAATTTAACAAAATCAAAGTTTAACAAATGAAGGTGAGGTAATAATGACAATAAAGTGCATTTCACATAAACATGCAGGCAGGTTGACAACTTTAAGAAAGAGAAAGAATCACGCAGAATCCAGGGAGAAATCAGTGTAAAATACATTAGATGATAGAATAAATTGGCTAAAATAATTTTGCATTGAGTGTAAGTTGTCTCTGTTCACATTAACGTGAAGCCAGGTTGAAACTCCTGGGTTGATACGATACGACTGCTGTTTGATTCATGCTCTTTCCTGCTGATCGTTTAAATGTTTTAGGAAATGTCTGTGCCCGTGTTATTAATTCATCCTGTTTTTAAGCTGTTTTGGTGACGCCTTCACTCCCACCCCCACCCCGCCGCCGCCGCCCAGCGGGAACCTTTGCGTCGGGTCTTCTCTGGTTTGCGATGAAGTCTGGGAGGAATAAATCCTGTTTTTTTTTATATTTTATGTCTCCCTCACACCTCCACAGCCCAGAAGAGGGTAAGTTATCCAGGCGGCTGCTCTTTAAGTATTATCCAGCCTCCAACTTCACTCTGTCTGCAGGAAGTTCACGGGACGGATGGAGTGACTTGGCGAGTTGATTACGGGGTAAAACAGAGGTGTGACCCACATGAATATACATTAGGTTCTCATCTCAGATACTTCACATTGTCTCTACGTGCAATACGACACATTGAGCATTTATTTGGTTACGCAATGAGACTTGCTGCCGAAGCAAAAATAATCTGAATGGTTGCATAAAGCTCAGTGGGCGGAGCCAAAGTAGCGGTGGCAGAGACGATGGTTCCTGTCCATGAATTATTCACGGCAGGATTTAATTTTCTCAGCTGTAAATTCCAGCCTTGTCAAGTATATTAGTACGAACCGTGTCCCGCTCAGAAACCAATCAAAAGTCGTCTCCGATGGATCAAAAAAAAGGAGGAAACAGCCGCTGAGACGCAGGAAAGATAAAACTGAAGAGACGGAGAGTTGTGCCACACCTGGCAGAGGCTCAGCAAAGCACTCTGCAGCCAGAACCAGGTTAATGGGTAGGTGGATGGTGAGATGGTGGGGTGGGGGGTGGGGGGGGGTTGTTTTTGAGTGAATCTTAGGAGTAAAGTAAAGCAGACAGAGGAGGAGGAGGAGGAGGAGAGGGTCTGTTTTTTCCCCCCCTTTCCTCTTCTTCCTCCCCCACCCCCTCCCCCATCCTCCCCCCTCGCCTGTTTTAATCTGACTAAATAGGATAACCTGCTCTTCATAAAAAATGGATGGCACTTCATTCTACGGGACCCACCGGCGGAGCAGGGGCCCCGCCACTGCCGGGGCCGGCCAAAATCACTGGCCGTAATTAATTACCCCCCCCCCCCCAACACACACACACTCACACACTCACCCTCCACCACCGCCACTGTCGCCCCATCCCTCGGCATCCGCACACACCCCCCCCAGCAAACACCAATCACTCAGGAATCAAATTTGGTTAAAAAGCAAGAAGCGTGAGGTGATTGGGAGGAGACAGCAAACATAGATAGAAATGGGAGGGGGGGTCTAAAAGAAATAAATATATATATATATATACAGAGGGAGAGTGGAAATGGGAGGTAGGGGTGGTGGTGGTGGTGGTGGTGGGGGGGGGGTGCTGCTTGCTAGGCAATGCAAGCAGCTTTTTACCCAATCACGTGGGAGAGTTTGTCAAGCAGGAGATTGCAGTCTGAAATATTAATGCAGGCCCTCCTGCTCCCCCCTCCCTCCCCGAGCCGAGCGAGCCAGCTCCTGGAAGGGACACTCGCCCCGTCAATATTTCATGAGCCAGGCCCCGGCCCAGACACAGCCCGGCGCTGCTGGGCCTCCCGCCCCTTTAACGCTACACGCATCAAGCCATGCCTGCCTTTAATGTAGCCAGGCATGGTGGAGGTGGCGGCGGAGTGGGGGGGCGGGGGGGGGGTGATGGCAAAGTGTGGGCGAGAGAGGTGGGAGGTGACGAGGTGGTGGAGATGGTAAAAGGAAAACTGGTCTGGCGGGTACGGCACGTCTTCACCATCCCGTGTTGGGCTAAGTCCTCATAAACCCACTCGGAGCTGGACAAGCCAAAGGGAAAAAGCCGGAGTAGTACATTCCAGGATGCTGCTCTGAGAGGTGGAGATAGCCCTGCTGCTGGGGAACAATCTCTGACATGAACCGTGGTTACTTCCCAGCCTTCGCAGGAGTTCAACCGGGGTTCAATCCCATCAAACGTACCGTAGAAGCGTGATGCCTGGACCCGGTGTATTAACACGCCAGAACACAACACCAGTATTATAAAAGTGCCCTGTTCAACACGACACGATCAGAGACCTCCACATCGAACCATCAGCTTGGGGTTTGCTTGGATGCAGCGACAGCATCCACTAACAAACTCTACATCACTTCTACAGAACTTATGATTCATGCAGCTGGCCGCATTACACAACATGTGTTAACGTGATGAATGCTATCATGACTATATCTTTGGATTGTTTGTTTTAGCTCAGAGATTGTCTTCAATCTCTAGTTGAGTGAGATGTTTAGAGACTGATTGTCTAGTGCCTTCCGTGGATTTGTTCCCCAGACTGGGCAAATTTGTCAATGTGCGTTTGCCCTCTGTTCAGTTCCTGAGATGCGTCACCCAACGATGTAGGATCACGGTCATGAACAGAGGAAGAAAGTCCTGCAGAAGGTCCTGTCTGCCCAAATATCACGGCATGATTGTTGGTTCAGATTTACCTAAAGGAATAGAAACCTGACAACACAGGTGTGTAAACAGCTTCATGGTACTACTGCTATGGATCTAGGTGTAGTAGGCATTATCGCATCTTTTGAACAAACCTCTTTTGTAATGACTGAGAATGGGTAAAAAAAGTCTCCTATCCTAGACATTTTCTAATGAGTTCAACAAACAAATATAAAGAACTCGTTTTTAGCTAGGCAACAGCTAATTAAAAAAATGTTGAATTTTAGCCTACACAAGGTTTCCCATTTAATTTCAAAATAAAACTAATACAATTTTAACATAATGAAAATCAGTGGAAAATATCAGCTGCTCTTCAAAGACGCTTTATGAGACCCTCTCAGAGCTAATGCACAGTGTGTGTGTGTGTGTGTGTGTGTGGACGGGCTGAGGGACACACCGAGGGCCCCTGAAAGCCCTTCGGAGTCCCGGTCTCCTGACCTGCGACCTCCCCTGGAGCTCTCAGTGTGTCCTGACGCCTCAATAATTGATGCGAGGGAAAGGGACGTCCCGCCTTGGGATCGACTCTCTCTCACCTGCACACACACACACACACACACACACACACACACACACACAGGGATACACTCAGCCCCCCCTCCCCTCCTCCGCCCCTCACACACACTCATACACTCCTCACGACACGTTCACACACACGCAGGCCTATTGATTTTGTTAACTGAGCCAATGCTGTGGACACGCAGGCTGAGTGGCAGAGTTTAGGAGGAGGAGAAGTAAACACATCCTCACACGTCTGACTGTCTGTCACTCACGCTGCATCGTACTCGCGCCGTGTCCGCTTCGCCCGCTCTGTCAAACACATCCTCACCTCCGAACGACCACGAGATGCTGCTGGACTCCACTGCTGCGGCTCGGCCTTTATCACCTTTGTTCAGGGGAATGTTATATTTACACCGGTATTGATAGAAAGCTCTCCATTCAAAGCAAACACTTATCAATTATGTAAACTGATTGTCACCGGTTTCCTCGTCGAGATCATTTTATCTCCACAAGTGGTGAGGTGTCATCTTCCATTCATCCTATGGTGCTTGTATTTTCACCACAAAATATCCTCTTAACTCTGCACGTTCATGAACTGTGTTTCAACTTAACTCAACTTATATTAAAGTACCACATCATCTTGAAATGAAAGCCTTCCTGAAATGTTTTTTTGTTCTCTTTGTGAGACAAATAATTCCTGATATTCATCTAATATGCATTTATTTGTCTTCATTTTTGACACCATGATCAGCATAATTACAACTTGCCAAATTAAATAAAGTTCCTGATTATTTCTCCTTTTTTCCTCATAGATAATGGTTTTGTTTCTGCACTCACAAACTGTTCTTCCAATCACTATGTGTATATTAAAATTCATCATTTTGCAGTGAAACCAGCTTTATTTGCATCAAATTAGTTGATGTAACTACAACTAGGTGAAACTCAACTCATTATCTATTCAATGAAGCGCATTGAATCGATAATTAGAGGAACTGACCTCAGTAGTTCTGAGATAAGAAACAACAGGAAAAAAATGGAGAAAATTGTCCAAATAAGATCAGGAAGTAGAAAGTTGACCCCAAAGGTCCCAAAAATCTAACATAAAATCAACATAACATCACTGCAGTAAGACATAATTAAGACAACATTTTGCCAGAAGTTGTGATGAGAATAAAAAAAAAATACGCAGAAATACTGGTCAAAACACACACACACACACACACACACACACACACACACACCGCTCCCTCTCCCTGCCCCAGGTGTCCTCTGCTCTGTTCTTCGCCGTCTTTTGTCCGCTAAGTACCAGTTTACAATATTGATGAGGCCTGGAGGTCCGACTGGCAGCAGGACACGCGGTCCGGGGGGCGTCCTACACAGTAAGTGTGTTAGAGTGGTTTGTGTATTTAAAGGCTGAACGTGTCGGGGGTTATGATGCGTGTGCTCATGTGTGACGCCGACTTTCACAGTTCAGAAGTCTTAGGACACGGACATGTGAGTTTGGAGGCTCTACTGAATCCCCTTTTATATATATATATATTGATGAAAGGTCACATCTAAAAGATTCATATTAATTTTTCCCTGTAAAAGACCCTTTCCTTAAGAAATTGAAGTTGATGCACAACTGTGCACTCTATAAAACCATCAGCCAACGTTTAGCTCTTTGACAGTTTACATTCATTTACACAACACAAACACAAAATCACACACATTCGACAAAAAAAACTTCCTTCTACAGCCTTTTACTTTCCTCGGCTGGTGTCTAATGGTGTCTAGGTGAACACATCCTGTAATTGTCTCTGAGATTTCTGCACCACTAAAACACAGGTGGATGGAATTTAGTTTAGCATTGAAAAAACTGGTGATAGTATTTCTTGGGTAGAAGGGAGGATAAACTGAATCTTTTCAGAAAGAGGTTTTGTAGACCTATTGTGCAGCTTTTACACAAGGTCTCGTGATCAGTTTTTGTCTTTCAAAGTAAAAGACATGCAATATTATATTAGTGCTTTTTATAATATTATATCAAGTAATTGCTGCCATGTGGCAACACTATGCAATTGAGCGTTAATTACTATATAATTTAATCAAAAATAATAGTCGAGGTGTTTTTATTTCATTAGAATAAGCATGTTTCAGAATGGACACACCAAAGAATGCTATAGGTTCCTTTTGGTTTCCTTTTCACTGCAACCATTGATTCTCCTGCATGCTCATGCACAACGCACCCTTAACCTTCCTCTAGTGTTAGCTTTCTGCTACCATCCCTGATGTTAACGGGTCGGTTTTGACCCATATCTTAAATCAACTACAAAACACCCTAAAAACAATTATTTATCATCCAAAGTGTTTCTTTCCTCTTGGTTACCTTGTTAGGTTTCCTTATCCAAGAAAAGATTTGGTTGTGGCCCCCTGGGCCTTTCTTTTAAAAGAATACCCCTCGTTTTCAAATGTAAAAAAATTGTCAGATGAACCTCAAGAGAATTATATAAATAAATAAACAGTTGTAATGTTACCTGACTTTTACTGAGGGGTATTAGAACACATCTCTTAAATGTTCATAATTATTATTTTTTTTTAATTTTAATATTATTAACTATAGTAACATCTATGGTGTTACGGGTCAATTTCGACCCATGTATTTACTTCAAGGAAAAGAAAAATAGAACTTGTATCCAAATACAAAATTAAAACCAGAACTAGTAATAATACAAAATGTAGATTTGCAAGGTCAAGCAAACACAAGTGATGTTGTGACCCTGCAGTCCAGTAGTCATGTGGAGAACTACTCGTTTTCCTTGTTTTTTTTCAAGGATGCCACTTGCAGATTTGCCTGTGTAAATCTGTAGATTCTATGCATAGCTGGTTTTTGCATCACAGGCTTCTATTTGTTTAAATAGAAGTTCCTGACAAAGTCAAAAAGTCTTGATCCAATAAACAAATTTATGTAGGACTTCTATGCATTTCGGTGCCGACCCTAACAGAGGAAGGTTAAAGCTAATTGTCATAAAGCACAAAACAGGAAAAAAAAGGCACCAACAAAAGTTTTATAGCCTTCACTTGAAAGCCAAGAAATGAAAAAAACGTTCTGAGCGGTTTCCTGAGACGTTTGTCTAAATGGAGCCTGTGATGCAGCTCATTGGATGTTAAGTACCTGAGGGACCTGAACACCAGCAATTACCTCCTCTCATCTCTCTCTCTCTGCGATCTGTTTGCTGTGGTCTCCATTGGAAATTCACCCAGGATCAGAAGATCAGAAGAATTACACAATCTCTCAGCACGAGCTGTCATACAATAGAGCGGCGCGCTGCACACTTTCATCGCCTCGGGTCAAACACACAATTCATGAATCGCCTGTAGAGGAAACGCGCGGGGATTAAAAGGCTTCTGGTATAATGTAGTATCTGCCGTATGGAATCTCTTTTGTAATATTGTCTTTTATGAGTCTCTGTTGGAATGGGATTAAAAATACATTCACGGATTGGATTTATCTCATGGTCCATGTCAGTCACAGTCTTCCCTCATTACTGCAACTTTCTTTGTGGGTTTTATCAGATGTTCACTTATCACATTCATTGTAATATTTATTAAATCATCCAATGACACCAACTAATTCAATTTTAATTAATGGCAAATTATTACTTAATCCTTTTACTGCATAAATTGAAAGAACTCACATGATTATAAGTCACTGTGATTATACCTGATATGATTATGTAAAAAAAATCAAACTTGATTTATTTATAATTCATATGTCATGTATGAAATTCTATGTAATTGTACTTTTAATCATGTCAATCCATCACTTTATCTTTAATTGATTGATTATCCTAGCTTGATTTGCATAGCGTGGCAATGAAAAAGTTTTAAAGTAAGTTAAAGTTCGACTCAGCCCTAATGGAGAGTAGAGTAGATCATGTTTATTTCAGGTGTTACAGATATTTGCCTGTTTTATAGTAAAAGTATATCACAGCTCCTTCTGCTTTATCTAAGTGTTATGTTACAGTGAAGGCAGGTGCACCAAAATGCATCAAATGGAGATTTTAATGAATATGAATTTAGACGAGACACATTGAGGCCTAGTATTATTGAAACTGAACTTTTATGGCCCCTGGTTTAAAAAAAAAAAGCCTGTCCACTATTCGGGTGATGAAAAAAGTATCTCCAATCATATGAAGCCACAAAATCCGCCTTAAATAATGTCTGCACATTCCAAAGCAGCAGGTGGCGACGGTATTCCGAACAGGAAGTCCATTTTAGCCAATCACAACACAGCTAGAGCACACCACAGGTATCTGAGAGTAGAAAATTATGTTGACCAAAGACAGTTGCAAGAGATTCGCTGAAAAGCATTTTAGAAGCAGGGTCAAGTGGGAGGGAAAGACAATAATTCTTCTGGATTATATAGGAGGATACAGTACAATAAAATAATAGCAGCAATGCAGCGTTTTGGACGCTGGCTGCCCTAAAGCCCCAAAGAAGGAGGAAAAAACTGTGGTTTCCCATCCATACATGACTGCTGAAAGTAGACTTTTTGAAAAAGTTCACCCTGGAGACTTTGGATCAGTTTTCAAAAGCACAGAACGTGTGTGAAAAAGGCCGAAATAGAGAAACACACGGTTTTAAAGATATCGTAGAAGGCTCCATTTGGACGTACTACAGCACCAGATTAGTGTAGTGTGGTATAAATATGACCCGATGTAGAAACTACCTGGCTACCTTTTGCCTACTAAGGTATTTAGCCATTCTGGACAGTGGATTCCTCATTTTTTTGCCTACTACATACTACACAGCCCAGGATGCAGGAGGGAAAAAAAACAACAAAACACGAGCAAACCAGACAAACCAGTGACAGACTTTGCCTCAAGTGAACAAAAAAGTCTTTGCAAGTTTTAAAGGGACAGTGCCCAAGATGTAGCAGCCTTTTTTGGCAATTTATTATAATATTCATGAGTATGTTGGAGTTAGTATTATTTCAATAAAAAGAGTTTTTGTGTTTTTGTATAATAATGGATTATAATAAAGGCCCAAACTTGTTGATCAGGTTGCTGATTGCAATTCATAACTTGCAAGTTGCAATTCACAACTTCGCCACTAGAGGATGCCAAGACCTACACACTGTACCTTTAACTCTTTGTTAAAGGTACAGTGATCATAAAGGCAATTGACTCAATAAAACCTATTAACTAATAGTAAATATCACAGTTGCATCCTCAATACTAAATCTGTTGCATCCTTGTATATCTTCATTTCTCCTCTTTCCTCCTTCCTACAATAATGTGACCCCAGATATATTTGATGCTTATTGAACCGCTCCACTCGTCCTAATGTTCAGGTCAGCTTAATGAGTATAAAGTACTGACAACCCCTAAAAATGAGGAAATCCTTCAGTAAATGTTTTTCCCCATGAAACTGTGGTCGAAAGCAAAGTTCGGCTCAGGTGTTATATCATCCCATCCCATTCAATTGTGCTTCCAATAGTCTGGAAAGCGGTGCAATGGTGAGTGACTGGTGTGTGTGTGTGTGTGTGTGTGTGTGTGTGTGTGTGTGTGTGTAGGGAATGGGGGACATATATTTAACGACAGATGAAGTGTGAAATTGAAATGTTTTTCCATTCGGGGTTTGTGCGTGTCGCTGACCTCGTCTCGATGTGTGATCGCTGCCCCGCAGCCTTGTCAATATTCAAATATGTATTTAAATTTCCTATTTATTCCAAAGACACTTGAAGGCCACACCGGCTTCCATGCCTTGCTGTCCGTAAAGACGACAAACTGTGCAGAACTTTGAAGACATTATTATTTTATCAGCAATTGTTTTCAATCTCAAGGACAAACTGTTGTTTTTACTGGTGGTTCCTAAACTCCCAGGACACAATAATTTCAAGATACACGTCAGGGGACACGTGATAATGCGGGTCAGAATCTTTCCACACGTTTTCCTCCCGCTGTGAAGAACACAGGACAGTTTGACGTTTTTTTCCACTTCTCTGTTCATAAAGTATTCAGAGGTGAAGTCACTTCTCGGCCTCTGACACCATTACCCTTCTTTTAGCAACATGCCTCTTTCTCCCAACATACATGACGTCATTCCGTCACCGCCGTGATGGAAGGTGTGATCACGGAAAGCGAAGTTTCCCCAAATGCACAACTGGGATGAATATTTTAGAAGTTTGAGTTTGCTTTCCTGCTTTTTTATTGCTTTTTGGTCATTATGTTGCTCCTTCATTTCAGGTGTTTTTAATAATACATAATATGGGAACGTTTCTCAATGCTTTATTTTTCCTGTTAAGCTAACTAATGTTCTACTACTAGTGTAGTGAAGAAAAACTACCATGACTCATGTTATGTGTAAGTCTGAGTCAGCGTGACATCATGCTGCCTTTTCCCTGATCATTAAAATATTGATAAATCTGACGTTAAAGGCGATGGAAAAAAAAAAAAGATGAATCACTGCCTTGTTTAAAACGGTTCAACAATGATGCACCAACACACTGCTCCATACACTTAACCACTAGTCTCAGTCTTTTTGCTGCAAAAGTTGTTTTTTTTGCTCTGGAGATTCACACATTGCGTCTTGTGCACAAGTCTCTTGAGGGATTAAAAACCCGCGGCAGGACACATCCTACAGAATAAATCTGAACTGACAAGAAGCCAAGTGGAAACATCCAATGTAAACACTCTCTGTGTATCAATAAAATATGCCAGTTATTTTTTTTATGATTAACTCCTTATTTTTTTTCAGATGATACACATTCCAGGGCAGAAATCCGGTGTCTATACATGAAGGTTCTAAGTCTTCAGGTCATTTTATCTGTAAAGAGGTGAAACAAACTGAGTCCAGTTGCTTTTCTCTACACCGTTTTTTGTTTGGTGCATTCAGCCCATTGGACAAAAGAGAAAGACAAAGAAGAACTGAAAAAATTGTGTGCTTTCAAACTGTGTTTTGTGAAACTACAATAAAGTCCCCATAATGCATTGGGAATCATTAGCAAGACGGAAAATATCCTGCAAACAACCACCTCAATGTCTTTTTTCATTTTAAAGGGGGACTCTTGGCTGAGGGCAGGGGTCACCATCCCTGGTCCTAGAGATCCACTGTAGGGGTCTTTAGTAGAATCAGGTGTTTTACTGTGTGGTGGGAACAAAAATCTGCACCCATATCGGTCCACTACACCAGGGCCTTAACGTTACTTTTCTGTCATGGGAAGGTGAAATCATGGGTTTAAAGGAGTTTTATCATTGACAACAGGTGCCTGTTGCTGGAAAAGTGAATGAGAGCTGGAATAAAAGCTAAAAAAAAGACAAAAACTGCTCTGTAGAACTGAGGATAAGTGCAGAGTCACCACTTAGTCGTCTGATGCATCGGATTTATAAAAAAGCATTGATTAGCGCGGCTATATATAAAAACATTTATGTTTAAATATGATTTAAGTGGATCTCATTAACAGCTTCCTAGGAAAAAAAAATCTAAAGTTACTATAAATGATAAATATTGAAACCACCTGACTCAGAAGCAGACAGCTGGATCACACACACACACACACCCACACACACGGATCAATTATGACTTTCCACATGGGTATTTGTTGGATTTTTTACTCTCCAAAACAAACGTTGTAAATTTAACATGGCTTCTATCGCTTTAGGTCTGCCCCCGACAGATCTAATCGTATGCTTGGGGGAATTTCTCAGAAAGGATGGGAAACATATCAAATATTTACCGTCGGGCGCTAGCTAGCTAGCGGTGACACACGCGCTGCATGAATTTAACATGGCCGCCGCGACAGACAAAAGGCGGGAACGCCGCAAGCTTCCTGGAGCGGCGGCTCGGAGACGGAGGGCCGGGGTTTGGGATGTGAAACAACAGATATAAAAGCGAGGAGAGGGCCGCAGTGCCGCCATCTGATCCCCGCCGCTTTACCTTTAGTGGTGGAGTCAGGCCGAGGGGGCTGCACCTGTGTGTGTATGTGTGAGTGTGTGTGAGTGTGTGCGTCCGCTTGCATGCGACCACATTTGCTTGTGCAAGTGTGTGTTAATGCAGCTTCTTGCTCGCATGCATTTTTCCCCCTTTGTGTATGTGCATGTGTGTGTGTGTGTGTGTGTGTGTGCACTGCCCTTGCGTGTGTGTGTGTGTGTGTGTGTGTTTTTGCCTTAAATTACGGGTGCTGTTTGTTGAGTGGTCCAGTGGAGCGCACAGTGACAGATGATGTAAATTATTAATTGCTTTCCTGTAGCTGAGTGTGGTGGGCCTTGTCCTCCTTCTCTCGCTTCCTTCTCCTTGCCTTGCCTATTCTCTTTGTCTCTTCCTCCCTCCCTCGTCCTTCTTTTATTCCTCCGGATCACGTCTTCCTCTCGACCGACAACCTTATTTCCGCTTTTTATATCTGTCACTTTTCCCCTATGTCGGCCCATGTTTTTTTTTCCTACATGTGCAGCCATCAACGTTGGCATGAACTGGGGAAAAAAAAGCAGCACAAACACAGAGAGAAACTACAGGTTGTGTTTAAACAGAGAAGGTTTCATACGACAAAAGGAGAGAATTTCCTTCACCCGTGAAATACTTTGAGTCAGGTGAAAACATTTAGTAAGTAAGACAATGTTTAATTCATGCATGCATGGTACGTGACAAAACTCAAACGGTCCCCAAATGAATCCAAATGGCCAATTTGGTGACTCCAGCGAAACAAGCCTCTACTAAAACCACTGAAAATCCGCTCTGCTTCACTTTATTCACATCAGTCATTTTCCCATGCTGTTTTCTACAGGATTTTGGCTGCATGCGCATGATTACAAACAGATAATTACTCTTGATGTTACACCTTAGCGGGCATCTCACGTGATGTGTTGTGGAGCATGAGCCAAAGGCCTCAGGCTTAAGAGTTTAAACGTAGAAACAGTAAGAGAAGAAGAAGAAGAATTAACCAGCACAGCAGGTATTAACAAATGAAACGAGTGTCTTTCCTCATTTTAAGCTTCTTCCACCAGTGGAAGCTTTCTGCCAGCTGGTGAAGGAAAGCACGACAGATTTTTGTTTATTGTTATGCATGCATTTTTTTAAATGTTTTAATGATAAGTTATTCTTGAACAAATCTCAACCGGTGAGTTGAGTCTTGAGTAGAATTATGTAAATACGCTCAGATAATTTATCATTAGATATTATAAAATGCCCCCCAAAAATTGGCCCAAATCAGAAAGAAAATTGCCAATAACATAATTCTACTCAATATTGGACTAATTGTACCAAAACCAAGCCATCTTCCAGTGGATGTATTATATGTGTATATAAGGAGTCGATGCATGTCTGTCACAGGATGATGTGACACAAAGATTAAAGTCATCTTTTTTATTTTTTTCCTTAAATGGAAGCACGAACGACTTTAGTCTGCAGGTACTTTATACCTTCACATAAACACACACAAAACTCTCTCTGTGGAACTCATCACTTTACCTGTCACATGCAGTAAAAAAGAAAAAAAAAATCACGCATCTCACATCTCGCACTTTGGAAAAGGCTGCAGCTGCATTCTGAGTGCTACAGCGTGTTCATTCCTCTACCTGCAAATGGCCCCCACCTGCACACACACACACACACACACACACACACACACACACACACACACACACACACACACACACACACACATTCATATACTTTTGACGCCACCCTGTCTGGCTTATTGTGTGTGTGCAGGCTTGTGTGTGTGTGTGTGGGTGACAACATACCTGCTGACGGTATGGGACCAGTAAGACGAAATGGGGGGAAAAAAAAAAAAAATTACCTCACTGCAAAAACGTTAGGTCTCATCAATATTTCACCCGCCCGTGTCTCGCCACGGCCATCTCCCAGCATGCACCGGGTGCCTCACAATGTTTAGAGACTGAAAACTTGAGACTCCTCTTTTCTATTCAGATGTGTGTCCTTCCGGCCAATCGCTGGTCTCCACACAAAGATGAGGATGTCCATTGGACTTTGATACCCTGAATTCTGTCTCTCAGGCACGTCGCGACTCCCAGGATGACGGAGATCACGCCGTTCAGGCTTCGCCGCTGCGACGTGAACATGATGCAGGGAAAAGGTCGAGTTGAACGTTGACATGTTTAGCCGTGACATTAATATACCGCGTAGCGTCCGCCCGGTCGCTCCACGGAGGAAAAACATCTGGCGTTTTTTTTTTTATCTCATCGCCAAAAAAACACAATTCTAAAGTATCACTCTGTGGTGGTGCTATCATGTATTTTTATAATGCATTTTTTATCGTTTTCTCCACTTCCCAAATCAAAAATTTATCTCTCCATCCATCCTTTCTGTCTGACTCCGGCCCAGAGGATGGGGGGGGGGGCGGAGGTCCACCCCCAGTCTGGCGGGCCAGAGTAAGTGGGCACCCCTGCTCCGAGGCCCCCACCCCCTCCTCTTCTCCGCTGGAGGGTGGCAGCAGGAGGAGAAGCGCCCCATCCCGGGTGCTGATTTCCTGTTTATTTTTTCATGAGGCCACTCAGCTGGGTGGCCTCGCCCCGCGCCGCCTCCGTCTCACCTCGTCTCCTCCGTCGCTCTTTTTCCTTAAGTGTGTCACAAGATCTGCATACACACTGTTTTATAACTAGCCTCATGGCGGTTAGACTAACTGGATCTGGGCGGCTTATTGTTCCCTTATTAAGGAAACAACAAGCGGTTGTGGCTGCAATTCTGTTATCTTGAGATCACAACTTAATTATTTCGTTATTTCAAGTTAAGGAAGGAAGCTTATTTGTGTAGTCCAGAATCACAAACAACAGATTTGCCCCAATGGGCTTTACAGTTTGTACAAAAGCAACACAACATCCTTTGTCCTCAGACCCTCACTTTGTACGAGGTACAACTCCCTAAGAAAATCCATTTCTAGTGTAAAATTGAGTCAAAATGTGCTGTTTCTGCTGTTATTCATCCTACAAGCACTTTGCAGGACCTCTGTGACCTTCATGACCTGCTCATCCTTGTGTATTTGGGCCGTTCAGGTTCTTGTTTTAACCCAGAATCTCCTAATCCATCATAAGAAACCAAAACCCAAAGAAACCAATTCACCTCCATGATTATGGAAAGAGCCCCACGATTGGCTGGCGACCATCTGGGGTGTATCCCCCTGCCTCTCGCCATAAAATGCGCTGGGATAGGCTCCAGCAGACCCCTGCGACCCCGAAAGGGAATAAGCGGGATAGAAAATGGATGGATGGATGGATTATGGAAAGAAGAAAGAGAATGTCAGCACTGTAGTTGCTGTAGATTTAGACTGTATGTGTGGGTGTTTTAAATCAGTATATTGGTGTATAGTTGCATGCATGGACTTTACGGTGCATGAACTAATTATATTTTCAGCCTGTGTTTCCCTTTGGCTCATTCTGTTTCTCCATTTCCTCAAATTTAACCTGGATGAACTTAGAAGAGATGGAAAAGAAGAACTGATTGGGTCAACACAAACTAGATAAAGAGTAAACAGGCAGCATAAAAACTCATCACATCTGTTTGTTCATCGTTCATTTCAGGGTTTTGCCTTTCAGTAACTCGCACACAAGCTGTTATTTTTCAGCCCAATGGGAGCTAACAGGGGCAGGCGTCCCAAACAAGTCACAGCAAACTTACTGAAGTACTTCAGCAATTACTGTCAATCACAGCTGTCAATCACAGCTGTCAATCACAGCTGTCAATCAACGGCCACACTGCAGAAATCAAAGCAACAATAGATCTTGAACTCTTCTGATTGTGGTAGGTAGCTTTTAGCCAATTGTATCACACATACCAGACGACTTATGTGCTAAAAGTTGCTTATTTGTCAAAATAAAATGACTTAGAATGCATTCTAGGGCTGCATCGAAAGGTAAATCACCATCTGCCGCCATGTTTGATCCACAGTTATCTGTTCTGTGATTGGCTCCCTTGCTGAGGGGAAAAATGGGTGAAGTGTATTTGCATGGTAATAAACGACTGAAAAGAAATGAATGGAAGTCAATGGAATTTTGTGGTATTTGCTGCGTGGTTTCAACTTTCTACAAGTGCTAACTCAAGATGAAATAGGAGCTTGTCGTTGGCAAATGCTACCAGAGAGAACTGCCAAAAAAAGTGAGTTGTCTCATAAACCACAACAGACAAAAAAAAAAAAAAAAAAGACGTAAAATACAGTCCTGGTGCAGAAATTAAAAAACGAAAGCTAAAACACACACACACACCTGCACACACACACACACATACGTGTGCTACCACACTGATGCACACAGCTACATGAGCACTGATACTGATACACTCACAGACACAGACAGAGATGAGAGCAGAGTGTCTATTGATTTCTGGATGAACATCGATCACATGCACAATTAATTGTTCTTTGAGGCGTAGCGGCTCCGATCATCATCCAACTTCAGGTGGAGATCAATACGGAGGAGACGTGAAGGTGGGGATGAAAAAAATAAAAAAAATAAATAGTGAATGTGTTTTATTCAGGGAAGAACATGTCAGCTCTGTAATGAAAGTACCGGAATCAAAGGAAATAATCAAAGTAGATTATCATGTGTTTTCAATACATTTTCTTTGTGTGTGATTAGTTTACGTTTACACATATTTAGTTTTTCATTCATACTATGTGTGTGTGTGTGTGTGGGGGAGAGAGAAAACCTAGTGTGTGTTTACGTGTGTTTTCTCCAGAGAAAACCTGTTTGTGTGTCATTTTCATTCTGAAAATTGTGCATGTGTATTTTTTTTTTGCATTAGTAGGACTCCTGACCTGTGAGTGTGTGTGTGTGTTTGTGTACATGTGCGTGTGTCCTTTCCTCCACATTAGTGTGTATCACTACACTGTGTCGTATTGATTAGTTAGCACAGCATTGTCTCTCCCTATTCCAGCTAAATGGGAAATTAAAGCTAACTGTCACACAATTCTGCACCGAATCTCCATCAATAATTCAGCCTTCCCCCTGGTTGACTCTGGTTCATACACACACACACGCGCGCGCTTCATCACAGAAGCACACACACACACACACACACACACACGAGTCGAAAAAAACAGGCAGATAATAATGCACATAGCAAGTAAAAACAGGAAGACACACATACACTCGTTAAAGGAGCCATGTGCAACTTTAGAAATTTCTCCTCAGTAGCGACACTCTGGTTTTTATGAGAATTGCAGCAACACAGGATCATTACAGGTGAATTTACACTTTAATGTGCTTTGCAAGATGCAACATGTCTCTGTTGTATGTATGTATGTGTGTGTGTGTGTGTGTGTGTGTGTGTGTGAGACTCATTATCATGCAATCTTTCTCATTACCTGCAGAGCTAAAATTCTGCATTTCACCAAACAGATTTTACAGGAAAGAGAAACAGAACATTTTTCTTTGGATTAATTTTGGTCTACAAAAATAATCCAGATAACAGATCCAGAGATAAATGAAAACTAGGGACTAGGCACGTATGTGTATGTTTCATTTCACAGGGCCGTCAATAAATACACATTAATTCGTCTGAGATCAGACTGATTATATCGTAGAAGACTGGCTCGCTTTGCTGTAATTAGTGATGAAATATTCAGAGGAAACGAGCAGCTCCGCTCGTCAGACCAAATCAGGTCGGATTTGGGCGGAAATGTGATATTCAGCAACTTTTCCGCGTTGCTCCTGCATCACGCCGCCGTTCACGCCGCCTCGCGTCGACCTTATCGGTGACGCCGGGTCAGGGAGGGCAGGAACGTGGCTGCCTTCACGGCCCAGAACAAAACTCACGAAAAAGCCAAAATCAAAAGACGGGCCTTAACCACAACTTAAAAAGCCAAGCCTTCGGGGCAAAGTATGATTGGCGCGGCGCTCGGGGTTTTTTTGTGTAAAGACAGACGTATCGAGCGTAATTTAAAAAAAAGGAGCGTGAGTCAGAATTGAAATCTAGCCAGAAATACAGACCTGTAAACACAAGCCAGGGATGTGAGGCCGAGGCAGATTTTTCAGCTCTTAGCTTGAATGGCAGCGTACTTAATAACCCGGAGATAAAAAAAAAAAAAAAAAATCTGAAGCACAAACAACGAGAAGAGAGACTACACACACACACACACACACACACACACACACACACTCCCCTTCTTCCCAAACTGAGCAAAGACCAAATCTCTGATGACTTTCTGTGAAATTCAAATTTTCCCCTCAAGCCAATCTCACCAGGGAGGAAAAGAGACGGAGTGAAGGATGGCTGAACGATCGGCGATGGAAGGATTAAAAGACGATCGCCATGATGATGGTGATGATGATGCCGGCGATGATGTCAGCGGGGACGCGGGGCAACGCGAGGCGTGATTGATGCTCCCAGAGCATCTGGAGAAGGAGAAGCGTCGGACAGTGACAGGAAGTGAGACGTGAGAGTAAAAGCCCGAATAATCATCTCTCCAACTTCACAACAAATATCCTCCTTCTCCCTCTCCACCCTAGTTAGTTATGTCCTCCCTCCTCCTCCACCACCACCACCCATCTTTCCCTCCCTCCATCTCCATCTCCATCCCTCTGCCTCCACCAGGCTTCCAGCTTTAGAGGCGAAGCTCCATCTGATCAATAATGGATGCTGCTGTCTCCTATGCTGCTGGAGAAGGGCCGGTACATTAGGTAATGCAGGGGCTACATTTAACTGGATGGGCTTGTTAATGCGTCCCGCTGGGGAAACACCCGTCCAACGCCACCCCCCCTCTCTCTCTCTCTCTTCCCCCGGCAACTCACACACACACACACACACATCCCTAGCCGCCACGCAATGCAACTTTTTTCACGGATGGAGGGAAAGGAGGCAGAGCCGAGGTTTGTGAATCATGGTGTAGCGGTGGCCCGGCATGGCACATGGAGGGTCATATGGTACGTGTGTGTGTGTGTGTGTGTGTGTGTGTGTGTGTGTCATGAGTTCAGCCCAAAGGAATTACCGTAGTCATCCTAGATAACAAATAACTGCTTATGCATATTACATTATCTCTGCTCTACCTGCACTCAACAAGCCTGGCGGGTGTATATACCATGTACTGTGTAGTATATATATATATATATATATATATATATATATATATATATATATATATATATATATATATATATATATATATATATATATATATATTCAAGAGTCAAGATTCTTTATTGTCATTGCACAAACATGCAATGAAATTCAGGTGCATCCGACCAGACTCAGTATACAAGACAATAAATATATTAACTCTGTTCCTTGTATATACTTCATCTTCAGTGTTACTTTTGCATAACGTTGTATTTGATATTAGCATCTATTCTAGTTTAAAAATAAGTATATGACTCTCTGTGGTCCTTTAATCCTTCATATAATCATAGAACTATTGTTTTGTCATTTGGTAATTTAGCTCCAGCTCACACAACATGAATGAATCTCAGACGTGAGAAGTTCGGGACTCGCGACCCCAATGCTCTCATGTGTTTCTGTCTTCTGAAATACAGATTTAACGGCGTGATGGGCTCACTTTGGGCGGACCGGGATTCCAAACAAGTCTGATATTCATGCGACTGTGTGATCGCTAAATCAGCAGCTGGTGGTGAGGTGTTAATCGCCCCCTGTTATATGATGCCCAACACAAATGAATGACAACAGGCCTATTTTAGCAGCCATGAAACAGCAGACATACCCCAATAATTAATTTCTCATGATGTCTTTTTAACTTGAATGAACCCTAATTAATATCACTGGTAACACCTGCCTTCACCTTCAGGTTCTCGTCAATACGGCTGCTGTGAAAAAAGATCAATTACCAACAGCGATGGGTCATACTGGGCCTGAATGCCAATTAGCAGTATTTACCAGCTATTAAAGAGCGTCTCGCTATCAACACTTTGATATGTGAATTTGTGAAGCTAATTGGCTGTAACAAGACTAACAGCTCGTCAGTCATGTGTCTGACAGAACGCACGCGTTTCTATCGGAATCGATGAAAAAACGTCTACGCAGGCGGCATAATCATGTGGAGTTTGAACAGCCAACAATTAAACACAGCATCGAATGTTGATTCAGTTCTGGAGTTCTTTTCAATTACTATAAAAATTTGACTTCCCTTTCACATATATGTAGATGTTTGAGGACTTATTGTCGGCGGAGAAGGCAGAGACCTCCCTCTAACTGCGTTGACTCAACACTTCCAACCTCCCATCGACGATATTCACGTGATTGACGGCGAGGAAGCTGACACAAAGCTGATAACGCTGATTTAGACTGCAGGCACTTGGCACGGTTAAAACCCCACTTGACATCAACCTGCCAATGAAACTCCAGATGGAAATTAGCCGCATGAGTAGAATCTCACATGTTTAAATGTAGAAATGCATATGTCCATTATCTATTGATGTAAATAGATAATTATCTATCTATTAACATATGTGTTAATATGTGTGCTATATTAACATATTTGTCACATTAGAATAATAAATCTATAAAAACAATGAACCAGATTGTCCAGTTCACCACAAGCATTTCCCACTCCCACATAGCACTGTGAACGCAGCGTTTCAACCTGCTTTTTTAAAGTCGTCATCGAGACCTTTTCTGGACAAAAGTCTCAACCTGTTGGTGGCGGTAGAGTTAGAAGCCAGAGGGTCACCGACACCATTAGGTTTTTTTATCCTCTGGGGGGGACGAAGGTCTGGAGTCAAACCATCGACGCTTTGCCCCCTTTCACCTGATTACTTCCTGCCTCAGGGCGCTGCCTCGGCCAGGATTCCCTGTTGTCTACAGACGTCAGCAGCTTCCTCCACGCGTTAAAAGGCGTTCCCCCCCCCCACAACTGTCTTGATTGCTTTATTCTGCATCTTCATGGCTCATCATGTTGCACCAAAAGCTCCAAAGGGATTTATATTAATGCATAAAAGAGATATTCCCTGCAAACATACGTCGGGGTGATGCAATATGCATGCAAGGTTGTAAGGATGCATCATGTCTGTGAGCTGCAAATATTATGTTAGGACATATATCAGATATGGAGGATCCATAGCCGCGTATTTAGGATGCAGATTAAAGCAGCGATACCCATTTTCAGGATAGGATCATAGTGCATTTGCATTTTCTTGAATCCTAAGATTCAATGGAAGAAATAAATACAGAACAAATTAATGTGTGTAGACAGGTTTTTAGTATGAGCTCAGTTACAGTATAAGCTCTAACGTGACGTTTGCACAGCGTTAAAAACACGGTTTTCTCATTCATTTCAATGAGGCCGGTACAGCGATGCAGCATAGCTGTTCGTCTAAAAATAAAAGTTAAAACCTGGTTCACTTTTGTTTCACATCTCCTGATTCAAGATTCTCTCTGGAGCTCTAGAAAGAACAATGGCAATGACAGTTTAGTTAAATAGTTGAATAAAATCTATATGGATTGAGAGTCTTGAAACATGGAACGGATTTTATATAATGTAGGACTTTACAAATTTACCAATATATGATGCAGCTATCTATTATTATATCCTATATTATATTATATATATTTTATATCTTGCATTGCTCTGCTGTTGCTAATGCAATTTCTCCACTGTGGGACTAATAAGGGATTATCAATCAGTTTCTTATAATTAAAAAAAGTAATTACAATCTCACTTTTAACAAATTAAGGTGAGAAGCTCAGTCATCAGGGAGTGTTTTAAGGTAGGTTTTTGCTTTTTCACATATAAATGAACCAGATGAGCTTGTGAGGTGTTCTGGAGAAGATGGATGGATTTTCTACAATATTTCACAGTAACACTAAAACAATGAGCAGGACTTTACTGTGTCTATATGGAGGATTTCTGGTGGTGGTGAGTGGCAGCAGAGTGGACCATTTTTTGTGATTTAGGCTGATTAGATGTATATTTTTTACATTAAAATCTCCCCGTGTGCAGATATGCGCCTGAGGTCTCGGGGCCGCTCCACATCTGCGAGCGGCCCCCGCTGGCCCCGCGTGGCCCCAGATGAAAACCATGATTGGTCCTCTGTGGGAATTTTAAAGGGCCCTCAATTAGGCGTCCACAGAAGTAGCTGTTCAGCCCCACTCTGCATGCGGGTCCTCGGCTGGGGTCCTGATCCCGGGGTCCTGCTCGGCTCTCTTTAAACGCGGCGGCTGGACTCACCTCGACGTGGCGACGTGCTTCATATGCAAAAGAGAAGAGCGGCAGAGAGGAGAGAACGGAGCGAGCCAGAAAAAAAAAAGAGGATGTACGTGTGAGACAGAGACGGCTTTTAAAGGACGGAACCCTTCAGAGAACACATACCGAGTCGTTAAGAGAATTTGGTAGCAGGCGATACACAAATACACCATCTCCACTATCATTTTTGGTGAATTCATTCAATCAATGGATGATTTCAATGTGCTGCAGGCTGTCAGCAGCACTCATGCACTGACTAAATCCATCACTAGGAAAAATATCAGTGCTGGCACCATCCCTTAAAAGGCACCGTATGGACGTACACAACCAGTTTTCGTAAGAAATTATATATTAAGGAAAGTCGTGAGAAATTTTTATAATAGATGATCACCACTACTCACTGTGCTGTGTTTTATTTCTTCACCATTAATTAGTCCTGGAAGCTAAACCATGATTAAAGTTGTTCCGGTCATGTTTAGGCAACTCAAACATGTGGTTTTGTTTAAATGATGAAAAATTCAATGTAGTGTTTTTGTCACTTAAATCTGTCATTTTTGAACACAATAGGACAAACATGTTGAAGAGCCACATTTCACACCTAAAGGATCAGAAAAACAGACAGGAAGTGTCAGCTAAAACAATGGAAATGACTAAAACACTTTATTTTTGATAATCGTTAATTAATGCAGATTTGATTCCTTCTGCGCTGATAATGCAAACAGACAAAAAATGGCTGATTTGAGATGAAAAGGGAAAAACAACAAGATGTGATATACAAACAGGAGAGGAGGGGCAGGGGGTGAAGAGGGGGAGGAGAGGTGAGGGCGGCAGGTGTGACTGTCACAACCAATATCAGGCGCACACACACACACACACACACACACACACACACACACACTTAAACTTCCTGCTTTTATCCCAGCCGCTCACTTCCTCTTCCTCTCCATTTCCCACTCTCCTTCTTCCCCCCTCCTCTCTCTGTCCTCCATCTTCACCTCCTCCCTCCACCCTTTCTCCCTCCCTCCCTCCCTCCCTCCGTTGCTCTTTTCCACACTTGTCACCCTGATTATGCAGATGAGTGTTTGTGGCGGGGCCCTAAAAAGCAGATTAGGGCCGGGGAGCCTCTTGATTGTGACATGGCTATTCCACAGAGGCCACCAGGGGGGCGGCATTAGAACGGCCGTGTGTGTGTGTGTGTGTTTGAGATGCAGTGTATGGAGTCGCCCCTTATCCATCCCTTGTGCTTTCTCTCCCTCATCCCTGACATGCATGTGTCTGCAAAAGGAAACAGGTGCCACTAATAAAGTTAGTGATGTATGTATGATAAAGCACCAACTAACGTCCACTTTTTTGGACTGTGTGTGTGTGTGTGTGTGTGTGTGTGTGTGTGTGTGAGAGTTTAGAGTCCTGGGACAGGCCTTATGTGTTTTGCTACTGCCTGCTATAGGACACACACACACACACACACACACACACACACACACACACAAATCAACATTACCAACAAGGGACAAAAAAATGGACCTTTGTTTCTGGTCATTTTGAAAAAAACAAAAATATGATATAAAGTTTACTTTTAAAGTGTTTTACTATAAAAGTTACTGAAAATTACCTTTATTTAATATATGACCAAGAGGGGACTTGGAGCCTCAAGTGATGTATTCCTATCAAAGAGGGGACCTCCACTTAATGCAGGGGAGCCGTGCTTAAATTTTACTATTAATAAACACGTTTCAGTAATAAATATTAAACAAAAGGTGGTCCTGTTTGAGATAATAAGATAAATGTTCTGCATAGAATTCACAAAAACATTCTAAATATTTGATTTCTGCTTTGAACTGTTGGTTTGCAAATTGCAAATCACTACTACTTTTTTTTTTTTTTACACCTTAAAACTCTGTGTCATTCCCCCCACATTTATATTAATGTGTGTCCTGGTCTAAGTATGTGAGTGTCTGGGCCCACGTTTGTTTTCCAGCCCTTTCTCTCTCTCTCTCTCTCTCTCTGATGTTTTTCAGCCTCGCTCTACCAGCCGCAGCGCTGCCCTACTTTCAGACGTCTGCCATCTTTTTGCATTTGACAGCATGTTTAAAGAAAATAAATATTTCAGCTGGCAAAGAAAACTAAGGCTTCCATCTGACGTGTTTGTCTCCCCTCATCAGACGGGTCAGAGAGAAGCAGCGACTGCACGAATACCGACGCACCTTGAGTGAGTCCTGCTTTTGTTTCGGTTTATTACAGATTCGTCAGTGATAAGATCAGAGGGGGACGTCGCAGACAATGATACCACTGAATAAAGCTTTCATTTTTCAAAAACAAACAAGAACTTGGCCCATTAATTTTGCACATGCTCATCTCATTTTGCAGACAGTGTTTAGATGTCGTAACGACTGAAGCGTTTTAGCAAATAAGAAGATAAAGAAGGTAGAAACAGACAGAAAGTGTTTTTTTTAATGAACTCATTAGGTACGAAAAGCCCTGTGGATGAGATGAAAATAACAAGCAACAACCTCTCGCACTAGATGACCCCATGCATCTGTGAATGTTTCCATGTTTTGCCAAGGAAAGTGACCCCAGCTGATGTGCAAACATGTGAGATCTAAATTATGAATCCGTAGTTACCTGTGGGTGTAAGTTACTTATTTTGGCTGCAGAACTGTGAATGTTGTTTGGGAATTGTGCAGCTACTGCAGGGAAATGCATTGTTTTTAAAGAGGTATTCAGAAATTGAATGCATTTAAGTCATCTTTTTGTACCGGTAGCCAAAAACGCTTCAGTTATATCAGTGGATGTTGCATGAAAAATAGTAATGTACTATAAGTTGAATTTAGCTTAGTCTAGTGTAATGTGAAGGTGCTGCAAGAACTTAATGTAGGAAATGTAAAGTGAGAAAACTAAATTGCGTAAATGTAAACAGCTAAAGTGCTGACAACCATTTCTTTTTTAATATTTTTTCCATCGCTGGTTTCCTCAGATTCAGTTTTTTTAACCCTCACTGTCTCGCTGCAATGACCGCACTCTGATCACAGCTTCAAAGACCCGGTTCTGGTTTCCTACAATGAAAAAATAAAGTATTCCACACACAATACAACACAGTCTTTCTTCTTTTCAGACCTCACACTCGCACCTGAGCAGCCTCTCAAAGACCTGCTCAATATCTGTGTGTGTGTGTGTGTGTGTGTGTGTGTGTGTTGCTTTGAAAACTCTGTGTTCTTCCATCACTCCACACTACAGGTTTACGCTCAGATTAAACATTAAGCCTGGCAGCTCAATCAAAAAGCTCAAAGAAACAAGCAACTGTCAGAAGTCATCACAGGTCAAACAGTTTCATGTGAACCTGAAACGGACCCGTAATTATTTTATATTAAACAGACCTGCTCAGTTGCAAATAAAAAAAACAAACATGAATCTGAACTAATCTAATGTTAGAAATATTAAAGTGCTTAATTGCCACAGGGAGAAGATACTGATGCTGGACTAACTTTCATCAAACAAGTTTTATGTTTAGATAATGCAAAAAACAGTTAATCTATTAAAACACATTTTGCTGTGGAGTTATAGGTGAAGGTAAAAAAAAAGTACAGCAGTCGGCAGTGAGAAATTAATGTTTGACTCCATTTACATTCTGTCATGAATCAAACATATGTTTGACTTTCTTGACTTGAAAAAATGATAATAATTAGTACAACTATATGGGTGCACTTTAAACCTTGTGTAAAACAATATTTTGCACTTTATGTTACGACATCAATAACAGGTTTTAAAAAACAGCTGTTATTTTGATGCATTTTAATGTTATTTCACATAGAGAAGGTGGCACAGTATGAACCATGTGGCTCTAAGCGTAGGTCAGATACACCGTGTATGGGTACAGGACATTGATATTAAAACATATGCTAATGAATGGTAACAACAACGAAGCAGGGAGGTCGTCCCCGCCGGCCGCAGCCTCGGACCATCGCGCTGACCCTAATTAAACTTTATTAACCCGCCGTGGTCCGCCCGGCCTTCTCCGTGCATTAGCAGCTGCAGCTTCGCCGTAGCGGTGCAGGCCGTGAATAGCAATGTGGAGCCACCGTCTCCCTTCTCATCCCGCCCTAATTAACCAGTGTCCGATGTCGAGGTGAGGAGAGATGGAGGAAAATCTTAAATTCTGAGTGAAAAGGACAGAGGGAAAAAAAGGCGTGGAAAAGAAGCGGAGAAGAGGTGAGAGAGGAAGTCACGAGTAGACGGATAGAGATAGAGAGAGGGAGAACGAGAAGGGCGAGCGGAGTCGTCCTCCCTGCTAATTTGCTGACACGGGGGCATCGGGGAGGCCTGGCCTCCTAATAAGATTGTTTCTTGAAGGAGCAGAGCGAGCTGTGAAGGGAACAAAAGTAACGGTGCCCCGCGAATCCTGTAGCCAATTAGTCCGTATCAATAATTAAAAAGCATTGTCTGCGCAGGGGGCAGAGGCGGCAGATTGAGTTTCCCTGCGCCAAGGCTGGATTGTTATGACAAGCGGTGCCTACATAATGATATTAGCTATTAATAATTCACCGGCGTCGCTGCAGGTGACACGGGAGGCCGGTGGCAACCATCAGTCAGTCGGCTCGCCAATTATCAGAGGTCAGGAATCAGAAATGGAAATTGAAAATGGTTCTGGGTGGCTGTGTGTGTGTGTGTTTGGGATGTGAGATTGGGGAAAAAAAATGACAGAATATAAATCATAGTTTCTTCCAGCATTTCATAAGTTGTGATATACTCAAGTGCTGAGATGTGAGGGCATGGGGTGGACAAAAGCCAAACAAGGGTGGAGATAAATACGCAACAGTTCTGTCAAATAATCTAAATACTGTAGTGAGAGTGAGAGTTGATCTAAAATGACAGGAAAAAACGTGAGTGTGCACAACTACAGTAAACACGATGGATAAAACATGTGCTTTTTAAATGTGCAATTTAAGTTATGCTTGATTTTTTCTAACTTTTTAGTAGCTTTTTTTTTTTGGTATAAATCGATATAAATGCGACGATTCAAATTGATGAGATGAAAAATTAACCACAATACTCATTAAACAGCAGAGGACACTAACTGTGTTTGTGAGTTTTTTTTGGACGCCACATGCACAGCAGAGGCTATCAGTCTCATCCTAAGGCCTACACACACACACACACACACACACACACACACACACACACACACACACACACATGTGTTATGGTCATCCTTTTAATAACTAACTAATATCACATTATTGCAGTAGCACAAGTAAATTTAAAACTATCTCTCCCTATGGAAACCCTTAAGGTAAATACCAGTTGTAATATTTGAGTTAATGTACTATTGTGTGTGTGTGTGTGTGTGTGTGTGTGTGTGTGTGTGTGTACTGCTCAGAATGTGGGTTATGTGGGTTGGGATGATTGACAGGGAGGTTGAAGCCTCGCTGGCTAATCAACAACTACAACATCTGTGCTGCTGAGGAGGGCACGACAAAGACCAAAGATGCTGAATGGTGCAGAGTGAGTGTGTGTGTGTGTGTGTTTAGGGGATAGTGCATTTGGTGCAGAAGAGAAGAAGACAGATGCACGTTGACCACGTGTGCCAAACCACCGCACACATCTTGGTCTCGTGTCCCAGCAGGCCTCGCCGTGGACCGGCAGAGTCCAGGTCTGGGTCTGTCTTCTGGGTCCGGTGGGGGGGCGGGCTGCACCATCCGGTCCCCCCCTGTCAAGACTCGGGGATGACGGAGTCCCTGAGGTTCCTCTGGAGCAGCTCCACATCTGTCCCCAGCTGGGGGAGTTTTTATCACTGTCTGTCATCGTTGTATCTGACTATTAGAAAGCATTTTATTTATTCTGGATCTGGAGTCATTGAGGAGCCAGAGAAGGACAGAAGAAATCACTTTTTTGCGAGACAAGGATCCATCTTTATATTAATTGTCGTATACGTCTTCAGTTTTTAAAACTAATTTGTCTCTTTTTTTGTATAAACATGTAGGTTTACATTCAAACTTATCCACACTTTTGATATTGGTTATTTAAGATACAAGTGGAAACTTCTGGGGTTGAAAAATAGAGCCAAAAACTGCAGTTCCTCAAATGTCCACATGAGGTTCCAAAAATGAGCGAGTCCCCATAAACCCCGAAGTTGAAATGCCCAACGACAGCAGAGATCAACATCTTCAGGGCCTGGTACAACTTAAACTTTTGCCTTAAATGTGTATTAAGCGGTGACAGGTGGCTGCACAATCTTATCCAAAAACATCATCTGACTCCAAAAAAACCAAGATGGCGACAATCGAAATGATAAAAAGTAATGATAAGCTCATGCAGAGTTGGGGTTAGGAGTCTTTTTATATCAAGTACCAGTTTGCATAGTGTTGTCTTTAGTGTAATGCCGAAAAATGATGCAACAGGCTGAATTGACAAGGCAAAGCTGGCAAATACACTATAATGCATGTATTTGTCAGTGGTTGGTGGTATCCTTCATTGAAACCTCAAATTTGCCATTTTTATTGTCACCACCTTGATTTTTTTTTTTTTTTTTTGTGGAGCCAGAAGTGACCACGTTTGGATGAAAGTGTGGAGCTGGGCGGGAGCTGTCACTCAAAGTTAACAAACTGTGCATAACTTTAAGCCTCGATAGAATGAAAAAGAGTGAGTTGCATGAAAATCCCTGTTGCCATGAACAAGTAAATTATCAATAGGGGCCAAAACCAGCTTGTAAACATGTTTCCGGGGTTAAGTTGAACATTTTATCATCATCAAGTACCAGTTTGCATAGTGTTGTCTTCAGAAACCTTATTCACGGTAGATCTCTGGTAGAGTTTAGGGAAACTAACCACTGTTTAGATGGTGGTGGACGCAGATGTAGAATCATCATCTCTCGCTCTCTGCTTCGAGATGAAAGCGAGTCAACAGACAGCAGGAAGATAACAGCGGGCGAGCTCATCGCCTCATATCCGGCGCCCATATTGTCGTGGTGGTGACACGGGGGCCGCCGGCCCGCCGACATCAAACGGTCCGCACTTCCTCATTCACTTTAAAGCCTCCTCCATGGCACCAGCTAATCGGGAGCGACCGCGGCATCTCCCAAAAGCGGCCCAACACAGCTTAGCATAACAGTTAATAATACATAGAGCCATCAGAGGGGGAGATTGTATTCTCTCTGCCGGACGGAGGAATGAATAACTCCAACTGAAGTGTGACTCAGATCATCTGATTGACATTTAACCCTGTCATCTTGAAGCACTGAGGGCTGATCAATAAATTAGCGACGAGGCGTCAGATCTGTGTGTTTTAATTGCCGAGCGGTGCATTATTTATCCATGTGAAGCAGACAAGCAGCGGGCGGACTCCGGGCGTTGATTACTGAGCTAAAGGCTGATCACAGTGAATGGGAGAGAAGTCCCTCTGAAGAGCCGTGGCCAGATGAGAGCGGCTCCACATGCAGATATGGTGCAGGGGAAGAAAATAACTCGAGTCGGTTTGGCGGCGTACAATGAAAAAACTGCACTTTATAACTTTTTTTCTCCCCCTGTCAGGATGCATGAATGTGACCGGATGCAACGAGTGGCTGAACAAAATAAATGCAGTTTTTCCTGCAGCACATTTAGAACTTTTGTGTTGCCCTCCTCGGAATCCTTTACTGTATCATGAGTCCTCTTTTATTTACAATTGTATAAATGTTTTTTCTCTTTTTCTTGGGTGTTCTTGGACATCACACCTCAGCTAAAAGGAGAGTCGATGTTGGACTTTCTGAAAGTGCCAAAAGCGTGACTCTAATGGGATGAGGCTGTGAATTCTTAGTTGTGACTGTAGAGCCACGGATATGAGGGCTAAAAGTATAAAAACAGAAGTATAAAACCATTGCATGATAAATCATATAAGAACATTAAAAGCTAAAATGAACATATGAGAATGTTTAATACAAAACCAAAATTAAAGTACGGAAGTATGTAATAAAATAACAAAAAAGTAAAAAGTGTATTAAGAACATGAGGTAAAAGCAAAATTAAATAGATGGTTTTTGAGTCTATTCGTAAAATATAAACGTTCTCTGTGGCCCTCAGGTCTTCTAGCAGGTTGTTCCACAGACAGGGGCCATAAAAGTGGAGGAATGCATCACCACTTGTTTGTTTTTTTATTCTGGGAATAATGATGGTTAAAAGCAATCATCTCAACAGACAAAAAATTGGGAGAAATGGGGGTTAGGGTTAACCCATTTGCATGTAATGTGATCATCTTTCCAGTGGTGCATCAGTGTAATGCAGATTCTAAAAAATAATGATGCAACTGGCTGAATTGACAAGGCAAAGCTGGTAATGCAAATACACCATAATGCATGTATTTGTCAGTGGTTGGTGGAATCTTTCTTTGAACCCGCAAATTTGGCATTTTTATTGTCACCATCAGAAGTGACCACGTTTGGATGAAAGTGTGGAGCTGGGTGGGAGCTGTCACTCAAAGTTAACAAACTGTGTATAACTTTAAGCCTTGATAGAATGCATGAAAATCCCTGTTGCCATGAACACGTATCAATAGGGGCCGAAACACATTTTTTGTACCAGCTTGTAAACATGTTTCCAATGTTAAGTTGAATATTTTAACACAAGGATCAATGAGGACTGATTCACTTGTCCTCAATATCCATCCCATCCAATATAACACATACAGAATAAGCATGTTCAATCTAACTTCCCCATCTGCAGGAAAAAAGACCCATACATTTAACTTTAGGCACAAAAACAACTTGTTAAAGGGAAGATCAGAAGATCAAAATTATTATTTTACTCAGTATTTCTAAGACAGTTTTAAAGCTCGTCTCATATTGTAAGCACAGCGTTTTTCCTGGGATACCTGGTGCATGGAAGAGTTCATGCATCTGCAAAAAAAAAGGGAAATGGGTGTTGGTCATTTTGCTCCAACCTTAAAAGTTTTAAGACGGGGGGGGGGCACTTCAGTCCATCTCTGCAGCGAGGTTTCCCAGGATGCAGCCCGGCAAAGTGTTGCAAACAGAGGCTTTGACTTGCTTAAAGAGCCTTCTGGGTATAAAGTATAAATAATGTAACTTGGGGAGTGAGATGGAGTATTTTGCACCGTTCTCTCCCCTCGGCTCGCTCGCTACAACCACAACCCAACACAGATTTCCGCCGGCTGTTCGGACCACCCTGCAGAAGCCGCGCGTCGACCCCTCCCCTCCTTCCATCGCCGTGTTTGTGCGAGTTCATATATTTGTTTTTTTTTGGGGGGGGGGCCGTGATTTGCCGGCCCATTAAAAAAAGAATAAGAGCTTATGACATATTCAAAGAGGGCATGTCTGGAGTATAAAGTCTAGGGAAGCTATGATTCATTAATGGAGCCATGAATAGATAACTCACTGTTGTATGATATCATACTCACTGTTGAATTCACGGTGACATTCACATATTTCCATGTTCAAAGGATCAGGATACCATTTCAAACAGTATATGAAAGCATTATATGAGCTTTTTAAACTATTCATAAGCACATAGTGGGGCTATTACAGTTATGTGGTGTTTCATATTTTAAGATTCCCTTTCATGTCAAGTTTTTACTTTAAATAATTGAGATGCTGATTACGAAGATAATATGTGTGAATGGTAAACAGGCTTTGTCATTCATTCAGCCCTGCTCATTCATTCATGACCCCACATATTCGCTATTTATAGGCTGTTCAGTGAATGTTGGGCTAATGGCTGTGGTTAGTACGTGGAGTTTCATCCAGAGCGCTTCCCAGTGACCATCAGGAACTGAAAACCATCCTGATAATAATTCTACAACAAAGTTTTCAATGCGAGAATCCTGGAAGCGCTGGATGCCCCTGATTTGCATAAAATAGCCTTGAAAATCAAAAAAAAAAAATGCATTAAGATTTGGCTACAGAGTCAATAGGATTTTGATCATAAAAGTAAGGTTTGTTCCTCGTCTCAAAACGTTCACTCCACAGAGGAATGCACACGACCTGTGGCTTACAGGTGTCCATGATACACACAGTCCCCGCCCACTTCGCTATTCCCAGCCATTTAAACCAGCTAATCAGAGAAGAAGCTCGTTAGTATTAACGAGATACACGTTATTTCTTGAGCTACAGAGGAGATTAAAAAACTATACAGAGATGTGTTTTTTTTCTTCTTTTTGTTCTTAACACCACGACTCGTTTCAAACTTGAAATGCAAAGAAGAAAAACTCAAGATCCAGATAATAAAAAAATATTAATGTATTAAATGTAGTATAATCTTAGAGAACAACGCGTGTGTTTGATGCTGCTCAATAAGATGTATAAAATAAACCGAGCGCATTCTTTCATCTATTGCAGACAACACGGGCAGTTCTCATCTCGGGGAAAGTTGCTTAAGTTTAATTATGGAATCGGCGGAGGGAGCCGACTTCAAGCTCATCCCCCCCACACGTCAGCCGTGATGCTCGAAGAGGAGACAAGCGCAGAGACCCCAGCGCCTTCATCTTCAGGCTGATAACAGAGATGAAACCGTTCCGGCTGTTGTTGTTATTTCGTTTGGTGTGAATGTTGTTGTGCTTTATAACAAGTTTGGGTATTTTCCCCTCGCCTTTTTCCATTCTCCTCCAGTGGACGGCCGGGCTGGTCTCCTCTGGTCCCGACAGGCCCGGCTCTGCAGCGCGGCGGCAGCAGCTAATTGCTGTGGACTCTCTCCTCGCCAGCCTGATTCTGTCTTGGCAAAAAAAAAAAAAAAAAAAAGAGCCTGTGTTTGTAGCTGACTGTTCAGCTTTTATCTATATTTTAAGCCACACACAAGGTGTAGAGTCGGCCTGGAGCTTGTTACAGGGGCCCGCGGCTGCATAATTCATGAGCGGGAGCCGCTCGCTGCTGCGGCTAAATAAAAGATCTGCCGGCGGTGGACGGCAGGACAGGAGCACGCTGTACCTGCCACCTGTTTGGGGCGAGTTTGTGTGTTTTTTATTTTATTTTTTAGCCCCCGAGGTAAGATCAATACAGGCGTGTATGACACACACGAGGAAGAAGTGCTCTGCGGCTGAGTTGATGGCGGCGGATACGTCCCCGATGAGACGTCGCGGCGTGACGTCGCCTTTCTTTTCCTTCCCCTGACTCAGAAAAGTACATTTTCATCGGTTGTATGCCGTGCTTATATAATGTGAGTGTACAACACAGGAGTGAAATGACGTCCTTTCCTGTGGGGGGGGATTTTATTTTAGGAAAGCAGCACCACGAAAATAAAGTACACGTTGTGTTTCTATTACTGTAATTTATGTTTGAGGTGTTTTTTTTTGTAATTCAAATAAGATAAAGTCCACTCAAAGCAATTTTTCTTGGGTAATTTTACTTAAACATCATAATGGTAATGTTGCGAGCCCGAAATGTTCCTTGTTTGGCAAAAAAAATAAAAACACTATGTTAAATATATATTTATCAGGTCATAAAGCATCATATTTCAAATATGGTAGTATGTATTAAAGGTCACATATCATGCAAATAGCTATTTTTTTTTCTCTCCATACTATTACTAGATAATATTTGTACAGAAAAAAGAAAATCTCCCATTTAGAAGCTTTGACCTTTCAGCACTCACTCTGTGACTTTGTGATGTCATGCAGTGCCTTCCACTGCCTCAGCCAACAGGAAGTTCTTCCAGAGGAAAAGCAGCCAATCAGAAGAGAGGCTTGGGAATCTTTTTTTTGGGGGGGACCAAAAATGGCCTCTGCTTTTTAGGAAAAGTTCTATTAAATAAAAATGTTGTACTTTCACTAATGTGTCATGATCGTGGATCAAAACTAACAAAACTACAATGTCAAATGTGGCCACAGCACAAAGCCTACTTGGTGGATGACGCAGGAGAAAATCTGAGAATATATATAATATAAGAAGAATTTCTATAAGTCCTGTTTGATTATTCCATTATAATGCTGAACATGTTGAAGAATCGAGGCTCTGCAGGCAGCTTTACACACATCAACCCCCCCGAAAGTACATAGAAACAATGGCGTTCATGAGTTGACCATCGAACTTAACAGTTTAAGAAATGATCAGTGTTAGAATATGACGCTCTGTATTTTTCATACATGCGAGGACACGTCAGTGACGTATGTCTTGTATCTTCTAGAACTCATTATCTACTTCTGCCGTCAGAATTCTAAAGAAAAGTTCCTCAGATGTGGTTTTAAACTGGAAGCTG
Source organism: Eupleurogrammus muticus (assembly GCA_036785175.1). Taxonomy (NCBI): domain Eukaryota; kingdom Metazoa; phylum Chordata; class Actinopteri; order Scombriformes; family Trichiuridae; genus Eupleurogrammus; species Eupleurogrammus muticus. Next base: position 2,389,616 of record JAYKQN010000007.1, read on the forward strand.
ACGGCAGTGTGAGTTTCCTTCCGTCCTCTCTGTTCATACCGTAGCAGCTCAGCTGGTCGTAGGAGGGTAAACAGCGAACAGGAGTGTGAGCGCAGAGAGGCTTAAACCGCATGTGGAAAACGGGGACGACGGAGACCGGCGTCCGTACAAAATGCACGAACCACGGCGGAGTGGCTGCTCCTCGTGTTTTCCCCCCCCTCCACGTTTTTTTTTTCCTCCTCCTCCTTCTTGACGCTCCCCACCACGTTCCTCCCCTTGAGCAGCGCAAACAATTCTTCTCATTCTCTTTGTCTTTGCACCCGTGTGTTTTTTCCCTCGCCCTCCTGATCTGATCTGATCCTCCGGAGTGATGGAGGCGGCCGTGGCTGCATTTGTTTTTTTGTTGAATGGGAGCTGTGGGAACAGGAGGCTGGTTCTGTCAGGAGGTTTTGAGGCGGCGCGTGCGGCACGCGGCGGGCGTGTCGGCCCGATGCTTCGGATGCAGGAAGGCGTGCGGGTTGATCCCACTAAAAGCCCCAGTTTTCCTCCGGCAGGCTGGAATTATTACCAGCGCGCGAGGAACAAGGCCCCTGCTCGGGGGGTGAGCCGCCCTGGAGAGCGACTCGCCTCGGGCGGTTTTTGAGAAGAAAGTAACATGGGAGGAGAATAATAGGAGGTGGGAGTACAAGGAGGAAGGTGGTGGTGGTGGTGGGGGGAGGGGGGGGCACGGATCCAGGGTTTGGGTTGCAGAGCAAAGTTAAGGGGATTTTTATTCTCCTCTGTTTTCCCACCTCGCTGAACGCCTGCCTCCGTGGCCCTGCTCTCCTTCTTTGAGGCCTTTCATGCTTTCCGCTGCACCAGTCTCCACTCGGCTCTTTCTCGCTTTCTATTAATCCTCCCATGCTCAGCTCTAGGTTTTTTTTTTTCCCTCTTTTTTTTTGACAAGGCCATCTGGAGACATCAGTTAATATGGTAACAAAGTTCTTTAGGCAGACAGATCGCTCCTCGGCCTGGTGCTGAAGCGGCGGAGGGCTCCCTCCCTCCATCCCTACAGGCGTCTGTTTCCATCTATTCATGATTGATCGAGCTCCACAGGCCGAGGTTACTGCTGCTTTCTTTCTGCAGTTTTTCTGTAAACGGTCACTGTTTTTTTTATTTTTTTAGAATCCTAGAAGCATTTGCGTCTATCTGTGTGTCGTGCATCATGTGTCATTGTTAAACATCTAATGTCAAATCCATGCATTGTATTATGGGAACATTCCCTAGAAGGTAAACCTCACAATAATATTGAATTTCATGCAAATCTTTGCAGGATAACTCTCCCAAAGATATCTTGATTCTAACATCTGTTTTCAGGGTCATCCCCTCCAACAAGGTGCTAAGAATGTTGTGCTTGGGTACGAGTTTGTTAAACTCAACCTTTGTCAGAAGGCTCTTGAAACATGAAAACACTGGTTTCATGATCTCCTTAAACATATTGTCTCTATGAACACTGTATTTAAAGAAGCTCACTTAGAACCAAAATATAAAATATTCACCAAAAAATAAACGGAGGGAATTCTCACACAATATTAATGTTGCATAGCTTCACAAATACGTTTCCCCTCGTTTCCTGAGCAAAGATTCACGATGCACTGTAAAGAGTGCAAGATATGATATTTAGGAACATTTACTACTGCACTTACTTTGCAGAACAAAACCTGACACTTAAGATTTGATGCTGAAATTTTCTTGTGCAGCTTTAGTAGATTTTGTGATATCACTGATAAGTTAAAATACACACATATATATATATATATATATATGCACATACACAGTACTATATTGATGTATGTAGGTTCATCTCAAGTTGTGTAATTGTTGAAAAAATACATAGAGAATTCATTACAGGCAAGAACCATTTTTGTCTTTGTGTTTTTTTAAGCCACAAGCTCCACTTTGTGCTGAGCCTTAAACATCCTGCTTGTTAATTTATGATGCCGTAAACCCAGGCCCTAACCCTGAGCTAACCTCTGGAAAGAAGAAGTGACAAGCTGCTGAGGCTGCCTCGCTCCATACAGATAAAATTCAACTGAGGACAAGAACGCACTCACTTACGGCCCAACCACACCCTCCCTCTCTCTGGGTGATGTGAGGCCCACGGGCCACGGCGCTCCGTGACTGATATGCGTCCTGACACGTAAAACGGGGAGGCGGCGTGGCGCTGCCCGTGGCAACCCGGGAGAAACATGCTAATAGTGAGGTGCATTAGTGCACTCACGGACGGCGCCGCTAATCAGAGGCGACGGCCGCCCCCGCTCCGACTCCGCGGCGGCGAGAGTGGCTCCTCCATCACTCCGCTCATCCACCCTCATCAGCAGCAACTCCCTCCTCCCCTCCCTCTCTCACACACACACACTCTTATTCACCCGTCTACACCTTAAGCTCGTCCCAACCCGTGGAAGCATCGGTGGGTTCTATGAGGGACCCCGCTGGTTTTAAAAGCAGGCTGAGGTTCTGAGGGGCTGTGGTCGCCCTGTGTGGCTGATTTTTCACGTTTCATTTAACATTTTTAACACCGGCCTCCACTCCAGGCCGATCCAGGCTCCCGATGGCCTGTACGGATCTGACATTAAGCACTGAGCAGGTTGAGACGTGTTGTGCACGTATGCAATTGTGCATGTTTAGAAACACTATGAACTGCAGAAACAAGGTAGAGTGTCTAATTTGATACCATTAGGATCTACCAACAACCTTATTAGACTTGTGCACATACAGTGGGACAACAAAATATTTATATATTCATTTATTCAGCCAGCAATTGTGCATGTTCTTCCACTGATTTTTTTAAGAACTTGTGTGCAAATTATGGTGCAAAATAAGTACAAAACTTCATCTCAATTCTTTGCTATATAGCCTTTGTTGGCAGTGACCCAGGTCAAATGTTTTCTTTTCGGTCTTCATGAGGTTTTCACACATCTTTGCTGGTATTTTGGCCCATTCCTCTATGCATATCCCCCTCTAAAGCAATAATGTTCTGCAGCTGTCATCGTGCACCATGGACTTCCGGCTCCCTGTCCCAAAGAGCGCAGTTTCCCTGCTTGTGGGCTGATGTCTTTTATAATAACGAGCTAGAACAGGTGCCGTTAATGCAGGTTAACGAGTGGAGGACAGAGGAGCCTCTTAAAGGAGAAGCTACAGGTCTGTCAGAGCCAGAAATCCTGCTTGTTTGTACGTGACCAAAAACGTTTTATTTAACTGGGGAATTTACCAACTAATTCATAAAAAATCCTATAACGTGACTTCCTGGATCCTTCTTCTCAAAGTTCTCATAGCTCTCATAGTTGAAGTTACAGGCCTCTCTCATCTTTTTAAGTGGGAGGTTTTGCACAGTTGGTGGCTGACTAAATACTTTCTCGCCTCACTGTATGTGCACAGTTATATCACTGAATTATTGCTGAATTCTAAAAGCCAGCAATGGTTTTAAATGACTCAAATCAAGCAGCTTAATAAAAAACAGCCATTATTCCCATTATTAACAAGGAATTTGCAGAGAAACCCAGTAACAGAACCCTAATGTAGAGGTATAATTATTTTACGTTTTCAGTATAGTGACATTATGTCGGTTTAATCTCCCTATTGCAGTACAGATAAAACTGTCACCGCCAGAATGTAGGAAATTAAAACTCGTATCTCTTACACACAGATGGTTATTGATCATTGATTAGCATTATATGTATTTGAACAATCTAGTTCCTCTGCCATTTACCAAAATCAATTTCTAGGATTATCCTTTGGACATCATTAGGGCTTTTTTTTCCAAATGTCTGTGCTGTGGTCTGCAGTGTGAGATAATTGTATGCAGTAATGTATGAATATGAAGCGAGACTAGCAGCTACAAAATGCAAGTGGGCGAATGCACAGTCAGCACATCTTGTCTGGATAAAATGGAGAGAAGCTACTGTGCAGCTCCCACAGCTACACATGTACAGTATATCTGGAGTTATTCCTTTCAGAATTCAGTGTTAGATTTTGATTTTAGGAGAATATGTGAAGTAATTGCTCCTTATCTCTTTCCTGGGAAGAACGTAGAGAACACAACACCTCCCCGAAAGTAGCTGAAATAAACAGAAGCTGCTGAAATTGTCTTTTTAAGTGGACTTTATTTTGTGATTCCATTCCATTAGTGACCACCGTGAACAGGCAAGCATGTATTAGGTTAATAAAAGCTATTAATATTCTCTCTGCCATAACACACACACACACACACACACCCTGCATTCTTAATGGGAACTCCCTGCCTGTCCGTGTACAGCTGCTGTGTTTTTATAGAATTTTAAAATGGACGTGGACAAATACTACTGGTTTAAAAACACCAAAGTAAAAAAAACCTTTGGAATTTATAATCCTGAGAAGGGATGTAGCTGTAGAAGAATAGCCCATCTTGTCACACAAGACCACTCGAGGGTTGACTCTAGACCTGATTCTACTAATCAACCAATCAGAGCTCTCGTTAAGGTCCTTCATTAGTAGAATCAGATGTGTTACTGCTTGGTTGGAACAAAAACCTGGATCAGGTAGTAGATTCGTAGAATCAGGGGTGTTACTGTCTGGACCTGCTCCCACATTGGCCCTTCTGGACCAGGATTGGTGACCCCTGACTTAATTTTTATATATTATAGTTTTCTATCAGGAGGTTGTCATACTTTATTGACGCCATTTCATGCACATTTTAAAACCCGGCAGGGGGGTCTAGTTTTAATACACATTTCTGTACATTAGAACATGATTTAACAGCCACAAAGAGCCCAAAATTTAAATTCCAAACAGGGAGAAGAGATTGTTCAAAATCCAAAATGAGTAAAAGAAGCCCTCTATTTAAAACTGGGGAAACCATCTCTTAACGAAAACACCCACAGAGGTTAAATACCTTGGTGTTACTCTACAGCAGGGGTCACCGACCCTGGTCCTGGAGGTCCACTGTGGGTCCAGGTTTTTGTTCCAACCAGGCAGTAACACCTGATTCTACTAATCAACCATCAGAGCTCTTGCTGAGGACCTTTATTAGTAGAATCAGGTGTTACTGCCTGGTTGGAACAGAAACTTGGACCCACAGTGGACCTCCAGGGCCTTAGTTTGACCCCCCTGCTGTAGGTCAGGGGTCACCAACCCTGGTCCTGGAGGTCCACTGTGGGTCCAGGTTTTTGATCCAACCAGGCAGTAACACCTGATTCTACTAATCAATCACTAGAGTCTTCCTAAGCACCTTCACTAGTAGAATCAGGTGTGTTGTTGCCTGATTGGAACAAAAACCTGCAGCCACAGTGACAATTATAAAGTCCTGTTGCCTTGATTCAATTTGAGAGCGAGAAACAATGACCTGGATGAATGAGAATGTTCACAGACAAATGGTGTTTTTTATTATCCTAAAAGACTAAAATATGAGTCTTGTCAGCACATTCCCAGAAACACATGACGTCAGATAAACTAAACGATGGACTCGACTTAACAAATGATGCCGTCAAGGCTTGTTCTCATTCCTGTAGCGTCAGACAACATGCTGAAGTTTAGACATTTTACTCTTAACTCAGACATTTTAACCGTCATGCTGAGAACTTCGCTGTTCATTTTAACCCAATCAATGATCTTCTAACCCCTAACAAGTGCCTCAATCTAACCAGATATTAACTATAAATGCTCACAAAACACAAGTCTAATGGGACATATATGTAGATCCTATTGTCCCAGAGCGCTGTTTCCCTCAGATTTAACATGGAAACATACCGAAAAATGATAGAAGCTTTCGGTGTAATGAACTGGAATCACCCTTTAAACTCTACGAAGGTTTCGGGTCAACCCGCGTGACCATAAATAATAAAGCTTTGAACTCTTCCCCAACCCCTCGGACTGTTGGTTCGTCTACGTCTCGCGTGCCCGTGGGTTGGAGCGGCGCTGACGGACAGCCCCGCGCGCGGAAGTGGAAGAAATCTTTGTGATCACGCTAATTCAAAAGCTCCTGGACCGGGCGGAGGATATTATTTTTTACCAAAGGAACCAGTCAAACGGACTCTCTTCGGCTCCGTTACGCACACGCGCCGGTTTGATGTTCAGGACATAAATCAAAGTCTTATCATTCTATTTGATTTGGTCCATCAACCATGGGGATATTATTAAGAGCTATCAAAGAGCCCCAATTGAAACCTTTTTGCTCCATGAGAAACATGAACCCCCCCTCCTCCCTCCTATTCATTCAGTCCGGCTTAGGGGAATAAAAAAAAAAGAATTTCATTAAAAAACAGGGGCGAAAGAATATTATTAACACCAAGTGAAGCTGATTAAAGTTTAATTGCAGGCCAACAGTCTTTGGGCTCCGTTCGCTCAGTGGCCTCAACAGGTCTTAATCTCCCGTGGTCGACCAAACAAACGCCTCCGTGGAAATGAATCTCAGGTAGAAACGCGGAGGAGAAAAAAAAATATTGACTCCTGCTTGAGGAATCAAAGGCGCGGATTTTTATTTGGAATCAATAGGTTTCTGCGTCTTTTTTTTTTTTTTTTTGTCAGGGATCGTGGTGATTCAGACGGGCGGTTACAGACCGAGTCCGTCCGTCGGATCATTAGTGAGCTCATTAAGACCAGTGTTAATGTTCTCATCAGAACTCATCAATCCATAATTTATGGCTCGACGCCGGAAAACAAAAGGAGCAAAAGGAGGAGGACTGGATCTTCACGCTCCAGATCAATGGCGCCTGTGCAATCCCCACTACTGGAGCTCCTCTTCATCAGTTTCCTCCTCTTCTTCTGCAACATCTTTCCCCTTATATGCCCCCTTGCTTTTCTTCTTTTTTGTCTCAACCACCTCATCTTCTATCATCCATCACCCGTCTTTCTAATTATTTAACTCCATCTCTTGCATCTAATCGCGCGTTATCTTCCTCCAAATTCCCACTTCCTCCTTCTTCCGTCTCTTGCAGCCTCATCTCTAATCCTCCATCTTGTACTTTTCCCACCATTGTTTCCTCTCCGGCGTCGCCACGCTCGCTTTTTTTTGGGCAGAAACGAAGCCCCGAGCAACGCGAACGGAGAAACGAAAGAGAATCTGAATTCATTGAGGGATGCGCGGGGCTGCAGGACTTGTACGGTAATTCTGTTAACAAAAGGTATCCTTAGATGGAATTAAATATTTATCCGCTCTATGAATAACAATTGGCGAGGGAGCGGAGAGGCGGTGTTTACTTTTTTTATTTCGGGGGGATGAGGACGGATTCTGTTCTGCATACCGCCTCGGTGAGCTGATTACTGAGGGAGGAGGGGGGGTCGATGGGGGGTTGGGGGGGGTGACAGGACGACCTGGAGTCCACAGGCGGCCATTATGCATGGTGGGGAGCGGTGTTCCAGCTCTAATCCTTCACCAGGAAAGGGAGCAGATCTGCTCACGACATGGCGCGTTTGGAAAGGGGGGGGGCACTGCTTGACGTCCGACCCGACGTTCAGCCCCCGCTGCTTGTTTGTAGAGGAGGATCCGTGGGGGGGCTGACCCCCCGTAACACCGTCCGCTTGATCTGCACGGAGAGTCGTGTGAGGCCGGGTCACGCAGCGGAGGCCCCGCGTATTCTACATCATGACTGGGAGGCATGTTTTATTTAGCCCCCCCCCCTCCGCTCGTTTGATTTAGACCCACGCAACTTCAGCAAGAGGGGTTGGAAAAAGAAAATCACATCTGGGTTCACAAATAATCAGCTGCTGTGTGAAAAGAGCTCAGAACAGCTTAAAAAAAAAGCTAAACACACACTTTGAAACGAGGATCCAATTCTACCACTAGAAAAAGTGTAAAAGAAAGTAAGAATAACACCTCACTGATGCTAGACGTCTGATTAAATGCCTTGAGGAAACTTTGGTAAAGATTAAAAACTAAATGTTTTAACGCTTTCACTGCTCAGGTCTAATGTCTGAAATGTTAAACAAGCTTGTCATGATTTTGACAGTTGCATTGAGCAGCCTATGAAGGTTGTCTAGCTGAGTTCTACACAGCGGCAGCAAATACTGACACTAACCGTGGAGGTTTGTACCGAATCCATGATGCCAGAAATGATTGTTCAGTTGTCTGGTGTCCTGAAAACCACCACACATCCATGCACTGTCCAGTCAACACCTAACCACACACACCAGATTCTAATTATCAGCTTGTCATCAAGCAGCAGAAAGCAAGTTGATTGTTAGAATCAGGTGCATTCTAAGTGAAACATCAAATGTGATTCCAAAAGGTGTTTTTCACTGTTAGAGCTATTTTCAAGATAAATGTTTTTCAGCTGTTGCAGTGTCCATGTTATTTGTTATATGTGCAGTACTTTAATGCATAACCACTCAGTATTGTTCAGAGTGTTGAATTTGTTTGATAATTATTGATAGAAGGCACCAGGAGGCCAATAATAGCAGTAGAAGAAGAACATTTCCCCCTTTTTCCCCAAATTTAATTGAAAAATACAATAATTACAAACTGAAGTAAGAACTTCGACAGAAACATAAACATGAGTAAAGCAAAGGAAAGAATAAACATTGAATTGTATATACTATATATATATATATTCAGTATTCATGTAGTGATACTGCAAACGTTCTGTATTGTTCCATATTTTATTAATAGAAGATTTCTAATTTTGTTTTTAAAAACATGCTACCAAAGGTCTTGATTCATTGATTCATTTACATGCATGCAGATATTTTCATATAATTACGTTAATATTGATCATATCCGATACGTATTCAGTCCTTCTTGTGTATTAGGATTATATACGTAGCAAAAGGTGTGATAATCTTTATTGTAGAGCTTAACCAATTAGGCAAGTTCTGCCATTCATAAAAACTTCTGGGTTAATTGACAGAGAATCTACTACAGGTGCAGCCCTGGAGGAGCAGCCACTGGTTAATAGACAGTGATACTCAGGTCTCAGATGCAGCCTGGGACAAAAAACTGAGAAAAAAAAAAGTATTACAGGACAAACACAGAAACTGAACTAACGAGGAGACGAGGCACAGGTTGGGGGGGTAGAAGCTCAGGTGAGGGGAGCAGGAAAGGAGCTGATTGGCTGGGGGGAACACAGGCAGCGGGGCTAACGAGGTGTTTTCACTTGTCCTGACTCGTTAGACATCTGCACAGGTACAAACCAGACTCTGCTGGGTCGGACTGATCTGAGGTCACAGCTACATTACCTACATGATCGAAACTGAACAAAAATACATGAAGCAAACTGACCTACATGCAATAAACTACTATTCAAATAAAGTTTAGTTCAAACATCCCAGCATGAACTAAACTGAGCTTTTTGGAGAACAGCTATTTTCTGACAGCAGGTTCCAGGGCTCATATTTAACATCTAATTTTGCCTCCATCTGTGCAGAATTGAACACAGTAAGTTGTGCTCCAGGCCGCTTACCTGTACGCTACCTTAAGGTAAAATTAACGTTAGAGTTAATGTTTTACAATAATCATACATCAGGCCCATAATGCATTCCACCTGCTGTATGCAAAGCAGAGGAACCAGTTTAGACTATATATACATATATATACTATATTTCCAACTTGCATATGAATTTTGAGTGTCAGTGTGTTGATAGGATTTTTTCACCATGCTTCCAGTAGTGCATTTGTGAGGTCACACACTGATGCTGGAGGAGAAGGCCTGGCTCTCAGGTTCAGCCACACCAGACCCTGTCATCCAGGTCGCATTGATCCTTGCTTTGTGCACTGGATGGTGGATTTTGAGTTCTAGTTTTAGGCTTAGAAGTATAAGCTTGGTCATGTATAGGGGGGAAAGTTCATAAAATCACAACCATTAAGGTCTGATAAGGTCTGACAGCCTTGATTTGATCAGGAATAAAAAGGAGAGCATAAGGAGCATATTCCTCCAGATATAGACCTTTCCTTAATTACCAAAGGCCGGTAATTCTGCTCCCTGCTATACTGAGCAGAGCTGGCAGAGGCTGGAAACACTGGTTAAGCAAATTGGTGTTTAACTGGAAACTTGCTGGACTCCGGGCGCTGCATTATTCATCACCTAGACAAGAAAGTAGCGCTTCATACATCCCTTCAGCTTCAGCAGCCGCAGCAGCAGCAGCAGCAGCAGCAGCAGCCTCCAGAGCAGGGAGGGAAGGAGTGGAGGCGGACAGATATATAGGGCAGAGAAATAAAGCAGCCCGGTCCACACGGAGCGAATCCCCAAACAAAAACCTCAACCTCCACACACACACACACACACACACACACACACACACACCAATTATTGGTTTTCTCTGTCCAATAGTTTCTGTCAGTTTGTTGCATTTGAAAGGGACTGCTGGGTAGATTGCTTTTTTAATTAAAGTGGCCCAGCAGCCCAATTCTGAGCTTTTCATCCAGCCTGTTTTGCTTTTTTTCCCCTGTGTGTGTGTGTGTGTGTGTGTGTGTGTGTGTGTGGTGTTTATGCTGAAAACGCAGAGGTCCAGTGATACTGAGGAATGGGAGGGGGTGAGTAAATCTCCAGTAGTGGGGTGGTGGGGGGAGTGTGATGAGGAAAACAACCACCAATAAGAGCGAAAACAACTTTAAATTGATGGTTTTTTTTTTCCTGCACGTGCACGATGTGATTTTATTCACAAGGATGCTTGCATTCAAAATGATTTTTTGCATTATGCCGTGTAAGCAACAAGCTCCTCAGCAGCTTGTATATTTATATATAATCAGTTTGCTGTTACAGGCGCATAATCTGTTATATAGGATTTGCACCTGCACGTGCTCCCTCATTAGTCAACGCTGATGTGAAATGCATGAAGGTCTTATTTAATTTCTGAGCGACTTATCTTGAAATACGTGCTTGAGATGATCAATCAGTGGGAAAATAATTATTTTTTCGAATAAGTTTAAATGCATTTATTATTATAGAGGCCATGTTATGCACTTGCAGGTAACAATTGTAACTTAATTAGACGATTACTCTAATCTAGTAGTTTATAATATACATGATTTTCAGTGGCTCAAATCCATCCCCGACATCTGGCCTGCTCATCCAGCTGCAACCAACGCGCTGCTCACCGCCGTCAATAAATTTAATTTCATTAAAATTGTAATGTAACTAAACGCTGAAGTTTAGCCGGTGTCCGTCCGAGAAAACGCGGCTTCGTGTTGCAGCCGCTGCGTTCGGAGCATCCTGTCAGTTGGACATGAATTATTGATGGGACATGATTAGAGGAGCCCATAGCAGCGCCTCTTTGAACATATTGCTCTGAATTAAGTGGAAGTTCGTATTTAGATCCTGTTTGTTGGATTGGTTCAGCTGGATGCTGTTTGGAAAACTCCAGCAGGAGGTTTTTTTTTTTTGCATTTTTTTTGAAATCTTCATTTCTCACTCGTCTTAATCCGATTCCCTCTGGCCTGTAATCCGGTTACCGGTTCTGAATCGGACGTCGTGCAGATATATTTCCGTTTTTTGCGTCTGATGATGAACATTTGACTTTTTTTTTCACATATCGATGCGTTGAGGAGGAACATCCACTGCTGCTGGAGAGAAGCTGCTGCATGAATCTGTGCGCGTGCGCGTGCGCGCGCGTTCGTGAGAGAGACAGAAGAAACATTTTATTTTCCAGCTGTTCCGGGTGGAAACGTTTTGAAGAAATGTTAATGTTAGAAAAGAATAAATATTAGGTTACCATGGAAACCACAAATTTAACGAAATTAGCGAAAAATATTTCGTTAATTCAGTCATTGAACTTGTAATTCTCAGTTTCACCTTTAATTGTCTGCATAATAAATTAAATGTGTTTCATTATTGTTTTTATATTTTTTATTTTCCTATTTAAATCATCTAATTACCGAAAATAATCATATGTCCTATACCAGAGAGTGCAATGATTAATTATACAGATAAATAAATCTTACATGTAGGATTTATTTATCTGTATAATTAAGTTTGCGGGTGTTTGTCCTCCCTGTGTGTTTATGAGGCCTCCTCTCTGTTCCATGTTGCACATATCTACTGTTGCATATACAGTCTGTATTTATATATATATATTTATTTATATCAGCTGAGAATAAGACTCATGTTAACTTTACGCAGCGAACGGGCCTATATAAAATGAGCATAAACGCAGAATGAATATTTAAATGGCGGCTGTGCTACATTATTGATAAGAATTGAAATCGCATATTCGCGAAGCTTGACACAAACGAGACAGCAGCTAACGGGGGAAACATGTTTGCCCATCATACGAGCTAAAGTTGACTTTTCTGATCCAGCATCAGTCCAGCGACAAAGCAGCAGGACCCAGCCTCACACACGTAACTGATACATAATAATCATCTGTATTTTTATATCTTATTCCATCCGTTTATCTCTTTTATTGATTTTAAATTCGATCTGGAGGCCTGTTTCTGGGTTTTATTATAAATAACCTACTCTCTCGTACTCTTCTTCTTCTTCTTCTTCTTCGTTTTTTTTATTCTCCAGCAGGCTACAGAAGGGTTTCCCAAGATCTGGGATTCCTGTGGTGTAAATATTGATATCGCTGCTACGATATTGTTGTGCTTTTCATAATTCATGCCATTGCATTTTTCATCGCGTCTGGAATTTATTCAGTGGATCCCGGAACAGTTTTGTACACACACGCGATCATCACAGACTAATACTACTAATAATATAAATAATAATGACTTTATTTATTCAGCCTAATATTTTTATTATTATAGTCTACTAATTGGCCTAATCATTATACAAATAATTATTATTATCACTAATGTATGTATTTTTTTGCTCTATTATTATTATTATTATTAATAACATAAGCCTAATAATAATTATTACGATGATGATGATAATAAAAAAAAAATCCATGTGCGTTTCCCATAAATATTTAACCACATTTTCGCCTTATATTTACTTGTAGCAACAAACTGGACTCATGGTGATTTATTTTGTTTAATTTCTCATTATTGTCCGTGCATTGTGCAGCTGCTGGTGGTGGTGGTGCTGGTGGACGGTGGGCCTGTCATCCTGCTCCCCGCCCATTAGGCCCCATAAGTCGGCCGTTTGATCAGCGCCTTGCCCGCCCCCGATGCTCATTAGGCCTTATTAGTTATACAATGTTCCTAATTATGACCGCCATGTTTTAATTACCGCTTCATATGCATACTGACCCCCCCCCCCCCCCCCCCCCCCCCCCCACACACACACACACACAAACCCTGCAGCTCACAGCAGATTAAATGGCTATTTTCCTTTTTTTCTTCTTCCTCTATTGTAATTTGCTGCCTGGTTTTCTCCTGTGAGCACCTGAAGTTCCTAAAGCAGATTCTACACCTGTGTAATGTCAGTCTGACCTTCGACCTCCCCGCGGTGCTCTGACAGAAGGAGGCTAATGTGTGGTTAGTTTTTCTTGTTATGTTTTATTTGTATGATCTAACTCAATTTACATCTATAACCTCCCAACATGCCCCTTTAATGTGTGTGTGTGCATGTGTGTGTGTATGTGTGTGTGTGTGTGTTTTCCTTCTTAAAAATGAACACCCTTCAGACAGAAACGAAGGATTTATCTACGAACGTCGCTGATAAATATTGCATTGACAGAATTGAACACTTCCAGTGTGTGTCAGCAGAAGCATGCTTGTGTGTGTGTGTGTGTGTGTGTGTGTGTGTGTGTGGCTGCCTGCATGGGTTTTATATCCATAACCGGACACTAACGAGCGTCGATCCCCCTCAAGAAACAGTATATAATAACTGGATTGAAAGACACGCAAACACAAATTAGACCTTCACACATGCACACACACACACACACACACACACACACACACACACACACACACACACACACACTTGCACCCTCCTCTCAGTCTGGTCCCATTCCTGCCATGCTGTCAATATGCAACCGGCTGCCACATGCACCACTGCAACAGGGCTGTGTGCGTGCGTATGTGTGTGTGTGTGTGTGTGTGGAGGGGGGGTATGTTTGCATTAGTGTGTGTTTGAGAGAGAGAGAGAGAGAGAGAGATAGAGAGAGAAAGCCATAGTAATGTAACAGAGGGCTGATTCTCCAAGGCCCCGGCGCTGCACTCAAGACTCTGAGCTTCATTAAAATTTCATTGCCGCAGCGCTCGGCCAAGGTCTATTTATGAAAATGCGCTTCCTTGCTTCATGGAAAACACAAGCCGGAGAGGAGTGGATGGAGTAATCTGAAAAAGAGGGTGGAATTAACAGCATCCACCGCTTATTCATATAGATTCCGGTCCCTGCTGGGCCGTACGGGTGCTATCAGAAGTGCTGCTCGGTCTACTGTGCCGGGGTAGGACCCGGACCGTGCAGACCACTTTCCAGTTGACTTGATGTTTATATCTTCCCCCGGTGCAGAATAAGACTGAGTTGCATATTTTTCAAACGAGAATGTTTTGTGCACACAGGAGGGATGCAGATGATGTTGCACTGAGGCCCATAGTTAAACCTGATGTTCTCTATTTTCTGCATCAGTACCTGGAAGGATTTTTTTTTTTTTGCCAGTGAAAATGCACCTAGAGTGCAGGAATCATGGATTCTGTTAGTCCAGATGAAGGCAGGGAAACAAAAGCAAACAAATTCAAATGTAAAAGCTGGAGTGATTCAGTCATGAATTCAATCAGAGCAAACTGGAATCACCAGTGTTGTTGACTGATTCTTCACCCTCCTACATAATATCTTCATGCATTTCTAATCAGCTTTTGCTATGTGTGTATACATGTATAAAACATATATTATGTAAGATACATAAGTGCTGTCTGGATTTTAAGCGAATAGGTGATGATGCATTATGAGGGCATATAAAGTGCAGGACAAATGGTATTTACTTTTTTAACTAGTGCAGTGCCTGTGTGATGTTTGTATTCCTATAGAAAAGTGGAATCTTAAGTAGATTTTGCATGTTTGGCCAAATAAGGTGTTAGACTGATTCATAGTCCTAATAGAGAAATTGTACAAAGATATGCAAATACAGTTATTGTAAGAAAAAGTCTACAATTTATATTGAAAGTTCAGATGTCAATCTACATATCGGTTTTTATAATTATGTTGATAGGCCAAGTAAAACTGGACTTGGGATAAATATCTTAGTTTGCATTTCTCCTGTACACGGTAACAACCCGGTTATGTTCCTATGTGTTACTGAATAAACAGGTTAGTACCCAGATCCTGTTCTGTTAGGTGATAAATTTGGGATTTCCTGTGTTAGCGTGTAGTTACAGAGCGACGTTGCAGTTCTTTGCTGCACAGTCGCTTTGAATTGTAACTAAAGAGCTGGGAAGCAACATGAGGAGGAGCCGTGATACGGAGCTTTCTACTGTAACTAAAGTGCTGCTGCAGGATGGCACTGTCATATGTAAGTCTAAGGGATCTTTGTAAAAAAAATTTTGTGGCACACTTTCATCATACAGTAGCCGGACAGGAGGTAATGGGAGAGAGCGACCCCTACACCACTGCAGTGCACCTATGGGATTTTAACTTTTAATGATGATAATAATGATGTTTAGAATATCTATCATACACACCACTGTTCCATGCATTAGCTATATCCAAAGTTTGAGGTTGATGCAACAAATATTTATAGAGATATGTGAGCCACAGACACACAAACACACACATATATTTTGGGGGCTTTTCGCCTTTTTTTGACAGTACAGTGGAGGTAGACAGGAAGCTGGGCGGCAGAGAGAGGAAATGACCTGCAGGAAGAAGCAAACCAGGGCCACCTGTGGTGAGGACTCTAGCCTCTAGATATGGGTTTGCTGTCTGGGGATTTATCCCTCTGGAAGGAAATTCAAGTTGCTGGTTAGTTGCTACCTGGACAAAGTTCAACACACTAGACTTTCATTCATAATTGGGGGAACCACACAGTTCGCCCACTATTTCTCTTCTTCAGTGCGCATGAACTCGGCCATTCTGTTTTTTTTTTTGATATTCTGGCAAAGTTTCACATCTATACGAATATTCACTTGAGCAAGAGAGAGATTTTAATGGCCATGCAGACTGACGTTATACTGGAGGTTTTACAGGTCTGGCGACTGAAATCTATGAATGTATATTACTTGTCATTTATCTGCAGAGTTGTCCTCCTTGTTTGCATCGTCCTTTTTTGACATAGTCTGCTTCAGTGTCGATGCATTAGGGATACACTTAAGCAGCTTCTCTTTCAGACCAGAATATGTGAACCTATAAAGGATGACGTCATATATGACATATTTTATCTAATACAGGTTCCCTCTTTGTCTCCTATCATTTGTCGATCTCAGTTTCTTTTTAACCAACACTGTGATCTGATTAACCAATGTGATCTTTCTCTGACCTCAACCAAGTTATTTTATTTGCTTAAACTTCACCAAACTTTGAGCACAAAGATGGCAGCTATATGGGTTGATTTATGAGAAAAGCAGATAAATTAGCGCTAAACACATCATCTCATAGAGCAGACATGAAAAAATAGTTTTATTGTAATAAACAATCTATTTATTTCTATCAAGTGTTTCCATTGAATCGGATGTTGAGTGAGTTGAGTCCCACAAACACACTGGAGGATATTAACTTCTCATTTGTTCCTCTGCTGAGTGCGTGAGGCCTGCAGCTGCGTGTGTGTGTGTGTGTGTGTGTGTGTGTGTGTACCTCAGCCCTCTGCTGGTTCACCCTGAGAGAAAAAAAAAAAAAAAAAGCTGCACTCTGATTTGCTCTTGTTTGCATCCGACACAAGGAAAACACAGCAGAGAGAAAACGAGGCCTCCCATTTCTTAATTATTTAAATCAAACAATTAACTACGGCCGTCCTGGGAAAAGCTCTTTTATCCGCTCATCCACAACAACAGCAGCAGCAGCAGCAGCAGCAGCCACCGTCCTGGGTGGAGTCTGCAGGACGGATCACATGGAAAACACCAACCAATAGAGGAAAACAGCCTTTTTTTCTCCACCGGTTTTTCAATTATTAAACCAACTATTTTAGACTCTAGATTGTTCAGGTGCTGAGCAGTGTGCAGGCTGAGGCCGGAGCCACCAAAGGATTCTGGTAAATCACAGGATCCTGTTTTCCAGAATACGTTTATCCCACTACAGAAAAATGTGTCCAGTAGAATTAAGAGCAATCTGATAAGCAAGGTCCATTTCTTGACCTTTTTTTTGTTCATCTGCTCATGTTACATTTCATTGCTGCATGTCAAATTCACTTCTTGTGATCCACGACATGTTCAATAAATGTGAATGATTAGTTTTTTTATTCTCACTTCATAGAAGGGGGGGAAAAAGCCATTTTATAAAAACAACCTAAATTTGACCTTTTTATAAGGAACATTAGAATATTGTATGCATTTATTTTTTTATAGATAATTTAAATTCCGTCACTTTGTCTCAGGAAAACTTGATACACTGTTCACATTGATTACACGGTCAATTATATATAATTTATAGGCTTCAACTGGAGAGCCGCTCGGCGATTAAACTTTGATGAAGCCGTGTACTACATTCTTTGTTATAGACCAACATGCCAGCCACTGTCTGCGAGGCAGAAAATATCCGTGAATATTGACAAACACACAACAAACTCAAACCTATGGCATGAGCTCACTGTGTCAATGAGATGGTGAAAACACACAACGGGCATCGGCTGAAATATGATGATTTGATATTTAATAATATAATAAGCAAATCAATAAAATCTACCATAAGCAAAATGTTTATTGAATAGGACACATATTTTGTATTTTTTTAATTCAACAAATTTATTTTCTTTCATATTTATTTGCTTGAATTACATGTTTAATTCATCTCTCGCCTCTAAAAGTCATTTTGGGATCTTTCATTTTATTTTTTTAGGCACAGTTGAAAGAAGATAAATAAAAAAAATGATCTATTGGGTATAAGATAATAGATTTAAACAACCTGATTTGTGTTTGCATTTCCATTAGAAAAAAGTGTTTTAGAAAACTGTATTTATATATTACATATATATACATTTTCCTGCAGGAGCAGATATACAACATGCCACTAAAACCCATATTGACTCAATTATTGCACTGTGGCTTTTTATAGGCTCAATTCAACATAAGATCCCCTGTTAAAGTGCACAACAAAACTTTTTTTATATACAAAAATCAAGCCCCAAACAATGGAATGCAACAGTTCCTCATTTTATCAGTGACCCACAGGATCCATCATCCAGGCCCCTGGAGGTCCCGGGGCCCCATGTTGGGCCCTCCCTCGCTTTAAAGGCCTGTATTGAGTGTTGAGTTGCTCCGAAGGGGATCAGAGCAACGAGCCGCTGTTGTACGACAGAGAAAAGCAGCTTCTTAACAAACACGCGCGGAAATCAATAATATCATAACAGCCGATATTTATTATTCATTAATAACGAGTTTATGTGCTGAAGCCTCCTGCTGAGCCGAGGACGGAGGGGAAGGGAAAAGTACGAGTTTATACCAAAACTCACAGATGCTGTGCTGTGTGAGTGCGTCTGTTCTGACAGAATCAACCACTTTTTTATTATAATGACATGTTATACATAAAATAATGGGTTTTTTTAAAGGTGACAAGTTGTTACTCTCTGCCCATATCCCAGAATGCACCACCATGCACAGGTGCGTGCATGATCCTATTTATTCAGTTTTTATTTCATGAAAGCGGAGCGACGTGCTTCTGTTTACTGCTCAGGAAGATGAAACACTCACATGCTGCTGCATCGATGTATTTGTCAGAATTAAGCGAAGCAACAATGTTCTCCAACATGTGTAAAAAAACATCTTTAGATCTTTCCTTGCACTTTCAGGAAAAGTGGGCAGCAAATACAAGGGTTCACTTATTTGTGAGTTGGAGTTTAGGACCTCTTCATTTTGGGAGCTGAGTTTTGGATTTGGAAGTTTATAATTTGCCTGAAAACATCCACTGGGCTAAAAAATTATGCTGATTTATGAATTAAAAAAAACACCTCCACATCCTCTTGCAGTTTTATCTTGATTGGTGTGAGATCTGGGGTCCAAAAACATCCCAAAATTCAACTGGATTTGTTCACCTGTCTCCAAAACAGCAAGTTAATGCAAATCAGTATTTTTTAACTCAATGTCTAACTATAACAAACTTATACAGATCTAATATTAAATAAAGGCTTTAATCATTTTTTTCTGCAGAGCTGAATCCCTGGTGTGGTGCAGAAATCTTTGAAAAACATAACATAGCTTTGACTTTTGGAACTAGAATTTACAGAACTGGAATAACTTAATGAATTCAGTAGGAATTGTTTCATTTCTTTTCATTCTTAGTCTGTTTTTCTGTATATTTTCCTCAGGGTGTAAACTTGTTTTAATTGCCTGACATGTTCAAGCTCACAGAGGCCAGATATTCTAAATTAGCTCAGTGGGAAAATAAACATTTTTAATCTATATTTTATTCAGAGTAGACGCCGGGTTTTCCTGTATTTCTGCCTCACAGAGACGTTAGTTTGACCTGAAAGCATCAGATAAGAGGCCTCCTCCCTTTCCCCGGCCTCCTCCCGCTTATTCCTTGATGTGATAGAGCCGTGTAGTCTTCATACCAGCAGAAGTTGATCAATATTAGAGTCACTCAAGTATCAAATCCTATTCATCAGCGCTGGGAAGCAGCTTTCAGGCGGCCCTCCTTCACCTTCCAGGCGTCTCCTGTTTCAGGGCAGCAGCTGCTCTGCTCCTCCGCCTGTTTCCAGGAGACAGAGGCAGAAACAGGCTGCTGCTCACGGCTCAGGTTGCACGGCTCCATTAAATCTATCCAACGAAAATAATAAAAAAATATTTACACCTCTGTCAGCAAACACAGGCCTGATCTGTGGTGTGGTGGTGAGAAGAAAAAAAAAGGGGAGGTCATCAAATATTCATTTAAATGCACATTTCATAAGAATGATTGCATCCTGCTGTGATGAGAAATAACCTTTGGATATCACTTTTATTTCCATTTATTTCATTTTATTTTCCAAAAGAAAGGCTGTCAGAGGATGAAGTAAAACGTGCACGGTTTATTTCAGCTTCTGTCGCTTACACAGACACATTTAAAGCACACTTTCACAAATGAAATATGTAGTTTTTCTTCGTCTCCTTCTTCATCATCTTCTTCTTCTTCATCGTCTCAGAAATAAATTAAGTTCAAAATAAATAAATAAGGGCAATAATATAAAGAAAATACAACAGGCTTCTCATGTATAAATAAGGCTCAACTTATGAATCCACCTTCATCAGAATATCTACAAAGTGCTCTGTGAGAAGGTGTCAGTGATGAGAATAATAATAATATGCAAAAATGATTCGTTTTCATGAGGACACAAACGGAGGAGATCAACAAATTATGAACAATAATCAGAATAATTTGATTGTCAAAGCATCATTGCAGTGAACATACAACAGGTTTACACATCAGTGAGTTTTCTAGGCCTAATTCACCATTAAACCGGTGGAAGGGGAACTAAAAGAAGGGGAAAAAAACATGAAAAAAAACTCAGGAAATGATCCTATCATCTTTTTTTAGGGTGTGTGTGTGGGTTTAAATCACCATGAACGTGCCAACACTTGCGTTAATGAGGTAGACACACAGCTATACCATGTGAATGTGTGTATTCGTGCGTGTGTTCGGTTGTGTGTGTGTGTGTGTGTGTGTGTTTCTTCTTATTGCAATGCATTCACTTTGGGGGAAGGTTATTTTTTGGAGCCATACACGCACAGAAACACCCTCTCCACCTTTAAACCATGCAATGGATTACAGTAGTTATTGTGCCTAATTATCCACAGACAGACTTTTTTTTTCTTCTTTTTTTTAAAACTCGTTTTGTCTGGTCTGCCCCCCCCCCCAACAAACAACTATTGAATCCCCTCCTACAGAAACATGGAAGACTAAATTCAATACATTTCAATGAGCTTTTTCCACACACGGAGGTGCAACATATTCACAAATATGTACAATGATAAATATAAAAAAAGCTATTCCGATCCTCCATTTCCGTCATTATTCTTCTCATTTTTTTGTACAATAATTTCCATATGAATGATGGGGACGGAGCAGTGTTCCTCCTGTGTCTCCTCTGTGGAGAAAAGTCTGAGTCTCTGTCCCGGTCCCGGTTCCGGTTCCGGTCCCGGTGCTCCTCCACTGTCAGAACTAACAGGTACACCGTTGAATCCGGACGGTTTTTGCGCGTAATGCTGAAACGCTCCAACTCTTTAAAATAAAATAAAATAAAAAAAGAAAGAAAGAGAAAAAAAGATGCCGCCTGCTGTGTTGAATACTTGAGAAATGGCTTCCACATCTGGAACCTCTGCTCCGTCTAAAAAACACTGTCACGTGATCTCAACAAGACGTTTAGTCCCAACGTTTTCACCAATGAGCGTCATTTACAGGGATTCTGGAAAGCAGATCAAAACCTCCAGATATGATTAGTATGTACAGAAATACTTCTGTTTGTCTGGGGTTTTTTTTTCACAGAAAATAAACCTAAATAAAATAAAATTAAATTAATTAATCTATAAATATGCAAATAACATCTGGACTCGGATGTTTCCTGTTAAGTCTCAGTGTTTGTACTGTGGGGGGGGTGCAGGTTTACTTATCACACGTCTGTAAGCTTAATAATGGCCAAGAAAACTATTTGTGACGTCACAAATAATGCCCGCCCCTAAAAAAAGGAATAGTAGTTTTTGGAAAACTTTTCCCACTTTCAGCAGGTGAACTTTGCGCACAGAGAAGCTCGAACCTTCGACTTTGTTTAGGAGCAGTTGCACGTTAAACGGATTAAATGTCTTGTTAAGATGATTTTTTTATACTTGTTGCGGCTCCGGCTGCGCGGCACCGGTCCGGGACCAGAAGGCACAACGGTGTACCCGAGTGGTTCTGACAGTGCGCAGCAGCAGCGGATCAGTCTCTGATTTGTCTTTTTTTTCCTCCTTTTTTTTCCTCTCTCTCTCTTTTTAGTGCGTCGCGGAAAACTTCATCCGTTTCTGCTTTTGCCTCTGATTGCAAAACCAAACCCGGACCACGTTCTTTTTCAGGTCCAGTTTCTCCGCGATCGCGGCGATCTTCTCCGACGAGGGCCTCGGCTGCACGGCGAAGTACGCCTCCAGGGAGCGCTTCTCCGGGGCCGCGATGGACGTGCGTTTCCTCTTCTTGTCGCCGCCGTTGAAGATCTCGGGCTTGGACATCTTCTCCCGCTGCGCGCGCTCCGCCTCCTCCAGCCAGGCCTCCAGGATGGGCTTCAGGGCCACCATGTTGTTGTGCGACAGCGTCAGGGACTCGAACCTGCAGATGGTGCTCTGGCTGAGGCAGCCCACCCCGGGGATCTTTAGGTTGGCCAGCGCCGAGCCCACGTCCGCCTGGGTCACCCCGAGTTTGATCCGCCTCTGCTTGAACCTCTCGGCGAACGACTCCAGCTCCCGGGGATCCGGCTCCACGTCCGCGCCGCCGGCCCCCAGGGAGCTGTGCGGCAGCCCGTGCGGGTGCATGTTCATGGACTGCTGGTGGTGGTGGTGCTGCATGTGGTTGATGGCCGACATGTGCGCGGCGTGCGCGCTGTGCGTGGCCGTGGAGCAGACGTCCGAGCCGGGCATGCCGCCCAGGGACAGGTGGTCCAGGAGCTCGCCCTCCAGGCCCTGGGACGGCTGGTGGTGGCCCGGGTGGTGGTGGGAGGTGAGCACCGACGGGTGGTGCAGGTGCCCGGAGGAGGAGGTCGGGGTGCAGGTCATGCTGGTCATGGTGGTCATGGTGTGGTACGTGGCGTCCGGCTTGTACGGGTGACTCTTCTGCGCCACGATGTCCACGGCGGCCAGGGCCTCGGCGCGCTGCAGCAGCGTCTCGTCGAAACCCGCGAAGATGTTGCCCTGGAGCTGCGAGGCGGGGGCGGAGAAGCGGGAAGGTTAGCGATCAATCCATCGACTTCATGTAATCATAAGCAGTTGGGCTAATTAAATGTTCGCACCGAGCCCTCGTTACGCGCAACATTTCTGTTGCGCACGAACCAGGAAGCGCTATGGATTATTTTAATTCCTTGGAAAAAGAAATCGTGTTCAGAGAGCTGTCGGATTAATTTGAAATAATTTTTAGGGAGAGAAATAAAGAAAAAAGACGTGAAGGTATATTCTAGATATTTTTGTTTAAGATATTTTCGATTTTTGAAAAATCACACTTTATTTAAATCCTGCACGTTTTCTACAACTTTTGCACAAACATGACATTTTAAATTGGAACATTGCATTTGGTTTGTTAATATTTCTATGAAGGACTTTTACAGCTTTAATAAAACAGATGTCTGAAATTACAAGTTAATTTCATGGAGAGAAAAAAAAATGTTAATAAACCTTCAATAAACTTCGTCTCAAACAACTCGCGCATCTCTGACGTGTCCGTCCGACGCCTGGAAAGTGTGTCAGCGTGGATGGAAATTCATCCAAAATTAATATTTACGATCTCTTGAATAATTTCTGCGGACAATGAAGTGAGACGCGTGTGAGTTTGAATATGAATGGAACAATATGAGATAAGAGGCGCTCAGAGAATCCAGCCGCTTCGCTTCTTCTCTTTCTTCACATGTTGACCTGCAGCAGCAGGTTTGCAGGTGTTTTAGCTTCTTCTTTTTTATCAGTATTTTTTTGGAGGTTTTTACGCACCGACCTAAGATCAGCAGTGTGTGTTTCCCTGTGTTGTGCTTTTCAAATATGTCAAATCTCCAGTTTCGCAGATGTGTTATTTACCTCATGCATTTTAAGGTTATTTTTTACCGTAGTGTATAAACACTCGTTTTTCTGTTTTCTGTAAATTAAATAAAATATAAACAAGAAGTGGCACCAAATGAGAGATATTTTTAGGACGTTTTATTCTATAAATATAATTTGAATAAGGTGTTTTTTATTGGAACATGGATGCAGAATTTATAGATTCCTGTGCGTCTGAGCGCAAAGATTTATCACAATTTTAGATAATTAATTATTAAACTTCATTTTCTGGGAATTCGACAGACACCCGACCAGGGTTTTTGGAAGTTCCTGGGAATAACCAGGAGGCTGCAGGAGGCGACGCGTGCACTCACCGACGGCGTGGGCAGGCAGGCCCGGCGGATCGCCTCCGCGCTGGAGTGCAGCGGCGCGTATTTGGGTTCGTGGAGCATCGGGTGCATACTGAAAGGCTGTTTGCTGTTCATCGACATCATGATTGCAGAAGGGAGGAAGGGTCGTTGTCCGTCTTCCTTGTTCGGATCCGTTTTTGGTGTTTTTTCTAAGAAAGAAACGCCTCGGAGAAAAGCAAAAAAAAAAAAACCCTGCTGGACGATTTGGTTGTTTTTAAAAAAAAAAAAAAAAAGAAAAGCGCGTTCAGGGGCACAGCAGCTGCGGCTAAAAAGAACAGAACCAGGGAAGAAGAAGTAGTAAGTCCGGGTCGTCTCCTGGCGCCACTCACTGCTTCTTATAATAAAGACGCTGCTCGCCTTCAGCTCCTATATTGGAGCACGGCCGCGGAGGCCCCGCCCCCTTCGCTGAATCCTCACCCGCCCCCCTCCGGCTGGGAGCCTCCACCAATCACGGCCAAGCGCACTGACGTAGCCACGCCCCCTTGGGTGGCTGGAAGAGGAAGGATGCTGCGAGTGTTGCACAGTTAAAAAAAAATAAAACACACACACACACACACACACACACACCCGTCAAAAATGGGCTGAGATCAACACCTGCGAGGATGGGGGGGGCGTGACGTCACATTCCCCGAAGACAAAATAGCAGAGTCAAGAATCATTAACCCCCCCCAAAAAAAGGCGACGTAGATTTTTAACGTGTTAATAACACAGCCCGCATTCACGGATTTCTGTGAAGCTGTGATGTCACAACCACATTTACAACCAACTAAATCAACCAATCAGAGGAGAGGCTCAATAATATCACCACGTTTATTTAGTTCTGTCTTTAGAGCCGCAGGGAGAAGCTAGAGAGACAAAATGTAAAACTACAAGTTGATTATTATGGAATGGGATCTATGTAAAGTATATGTAATAATAATTTATTATAGTTTGCCTTTTGAAATGTATAACTTAAAGTCATAATTATGTAAAATGCTTTACTTGACTTTACTTGAGAATGGTGAAATAAAAATGTTAATTAAAGGTCTCACAGGGAAACAACTGATTTAGTCCAAATGTGTCGTCTTCAGGACCTTTAAAACTCGGACCGTGAACGCACCACCAATGTGGAATAATGCTGCTTCTGTTTTCTCAGTCAGGTTTTTTTTTAATTAAATTTATTTTATTTTTTATTTGAGACCCTCTGAGGTCACAGGCTGTCAACACATGTTTTTATAAGAGTTGCAGGATCCTTCAGAATAAAACAATAAAAAACATTATTATTATTATAACGGTGTCCTTTACAAAATAATACAAAAACAGCCCAAATTTCATTTTTTTATTTATACCATCCGTATAAGGCTCAATACAGCTGATTCTATGATCACAAAAAAACAGCAAAATGATTAGACTGAAACGCAATCAATCGATTGGGCGATGATTGTAATTGATTAATTCTCTGCGAAGAAATGAACAAATACACACTCGTTTGATTGTGAACCTGCTACGACACACACACACACACACACAGAAAGAATTATTCAGCTCCAATTATTAATTGATGGCAGACGTGCAGGAATTCCTCCGCCTGAACTCCCATTCACTTTCATGGCAATTAATACATTAATTAATCATGCTTCATTTACTTTGTGGCTGTAGTGAGGACCCCCCTACACACACACACACACACACACACACACACACACACACACACACACACTTCTCTCAATTAAAGAATAAACCGGCCTGACGGGAACCAAAGAAGCAGCAGAAACACTTACAGGAGGTTTGCGGGGCAGCGGCCTGTCAATCAAAAAGGGGATTTCCGGCCGCGGCAGACACCCACGCGATAAAACGGAATAATCATCGCGATAATAACTTGAAGGCATTTCCCGAGGGGGCGGGGTCAAAGGGTGGATGAAGGGGTGGGGGCGTCTGGGGGTTTTAGGTAATCCTCTTTTTGTGTGTGTAGCTGTTCTACATGTCTAATAATAATGATAATAATAATAATAATAATAATAATAATAATCAGACAATGTGCATATAAAAAACTTGTATAAATAATTCACAAGATTCATACTATTTCATGACATAACTTGATTGAGGGTTTAAATAATGTAAAGTACCTATTAATACAATTATTTAAAAAAAAAAAAACTTTTATAAAACATTACATGTTTTTTCTTTAATTGGAAAATTGAAAATCAATTTCATATTGAGATTTAATGTGCTCAGAATGATCCGTTCAGGTGTTAAAACCCTCAACAGACCAAAGAAAACCTATAAAGGCCGGTGTCGTTCTGCCTTGACCCTAATGATGCATTTTAGTTTCAGTAGATCTGATATAATATAATTGAAAAACAAAAACCTATCAATGAACTGATAACTGGCTGTGTCATATACAGGTATATACTATGCACATTTTTGCCACATGTGTATTCCCTACAAGTCTTTTATTAATGATGAAAAAAGTAGAAACAAATAACTGAATAGGATAAAAAATGAGCTTTATTATGTTAGTAAAACTGTTTAAATGTCTGTATTTAAGCTTGTGAAGCTCAAACATCTCTGCATGTTTCCTTCTGCTGTACATTAAGATGAGCCAGTCATTTTAATCAGGAATCTCCAAAAAGGAGAAAACTCTCTTATTCTTATAGTGTAACAATCTCTTTGTTAATTTGTAAAAATCACAAATTAAATGTTTAAATAAACCAAAGTTTCTAATATCTTTCTTACACTGCATGGATGTAACTAAACTTTCCACCAAAACTATACATACACTTAAATATACAAAGATGATTTCTCATCATTTTCCTAAGCAGATTTGAATGAACGCATAGGAAACTGCTCCATTACAAGTTGAATATTTTCAGAATGACAGAAAGTTGTATTGTCCCTGCAGTAAAAGCTGCAGATGATCAGACCAGAGGACTTTTCCCCCTGCTGTAACTCGGCCTCTGAAACTCCAGCCCTGACTCACCGGCTCCTACAAAAAAAAAAAGAAGAAGAGCGTCAGTGTCAGTGACGGCCAACAGGAAACCTGAGCGAGGCCCATTGTCCTGCTGTGGCCGCAGCCCCCTCCAGAGGGTCCCTGTACACCTGCTCATCAAATATACATCGCCCGCCTCCACCGGGACGCCGGCGGCCAGGACGCTCCTCTGGGAGGACGACGCCGCCAGGACAAAATGTGCAGGGAGTCCAGCTGGGGGAGCAGGGAGGTGTGTAGGGAGGAAGGAGAGAGGAGCCAGGGGACAGGAAGTTCAAACTGTAAGGTCATCACTTTTTATTTTTTTATTCCAGGAGCATCACATTAACAGTTTATTGATGGCCTGTTTTTTGATAACAACAACTTTAAGACCTATTTATACATAAAAAATGGGCTTTATATGTTTAAAATGCAAGTTTTGCATAGGTCAGGTAATTACACAGAATTGTGCAAACACTTCCTGAATGCACCTGATTGGATGATCATTTTAAACCAGTAGAGCTGTTCCTATGGTCATGAGCTTTGGGTAATGACCGAAAGGACAAGATCGCGTATACAAGTGGCTGAAATGGGCTTCCTCCGCAGAGTGGCCGGGCGCACCCTTAGGGATAGGGTGAGGAGCTCGGTCACACGGGAGGAGCTCGGAGTAGAGCCGCTGCTCCTACACATTGAGAGGAACCAGCTGAGGTGGCTCGGGCATCTGCTCAGGATGCCTCCTGGACGCCTCCCTAGGGAGGTGTTCTGGGCATGTCCCACCGGGAGGAGGCCCCGGGGAAGACCCAGGACACGCTGGAGGGACTATGTCTCTCGGCTGGCCTGGGAACGCCTTGGGGTCCCACCGGAGGAGCTGGAGGACGTGTCCGGGGTGAGGGAAGTCTGGGAGTCCCTGCTTAGACTGCTGCCCCCGCGACCCGGCCTCGGATAAGCGGAAGACAATGGATGGATGGATGGAGAGCTGTTCAGCCCTTTTTTTGAAAATGGGCCAACATGGCTGCTTGATTGGTGACTTTTCTGTCATATTATGTACAAAGTTCACTGAAAGTGAGAAATGAGTCACAGTTAGATATATAATAACTAGGGCCCATAATTAATGAATTAATTGGGGGTTCCAGTTGCACACTCTGAGGTGCCCCCCCTTGGAGACATAATCTGAACCAGTCTTCAATATTAGGGACAATGTCAAAAACCTCATGACGTGGACAGTTGTCCCTCACTATAACGTTGTTCACCACAGACTTAAATGATGTACATTTTTGGTGAGCAGATAGATTTGCACAGTTTTTCCCTTATTGACTTATGATCGTATTTGATTAATGTATGAATATAAGTAAATACGTTATATTGCAATAACTTGTATGATGACTTTTAATCATGTTTATAACATTTGAACATGGCTGAAAGTTGGGAAGGGAGAGAGGGAGAAGATGGTAGGACCAGATTATTATTATTATGATAATATGGTAGTATAATACTTCTTTTCATGTCACTGTCAGAAATTATTTAGCATTTAGTGTCCTATCGATGAAATGGGATTGTCATTCCTGAATGTGCCAGATGCTATTATTTTGTACCCGGAGTCCAGAAACCGGTTTTAGCAGTTTCTTTTATTATTCTTTGAGCATCCAAAGAGTTGCATTGCTGCCATCTGCGGTATTTTATTGTAGTATATTCCACTATATAGAATATCCAGAAGAAATATTATCTTCTTATCTATTTTTAAAACGCTTTTCACAGATACATATATACGTCTTCCAAACCAATATCTTGCAAGTGTCTGATCAACTCTTGTCTCTGATAGACATCATTTCCACAAAAAAGTAAAAAATGTACAAAGTTGTATAACGTCACACTGTGCAACAGTAAACAGGAAGTTGTATCCATGGCGACTTGTGGAATACTCTTGTGATTGGCTAAAACCGCCTCCCTGTTAAGAATGGTATGTCCACCTTGGTATGTACAGGACATTATATATATATATATATATATATATATTTCATATTGAGATTTAATGTATATATATTTTTAACCATAATAGTTTCAAAAATACTCATGTTCATGTGGACTCAGCCTAAGCAAATGAAAACATTTTTCACTAACAAGCATTCAAAGTTTCAGCTTTATGAATCAATTTTCTTTTTAGAGACATAAGTGTGCAGAGAACATGTCTCAGATCTTTTATTTCAACTGAAAAATGGGGTCAAAAAAACAAAAGTGTTTCTATATCCGCTGAGTGGATCATCCTCATGTGATGGTTGTAAACACAAGGAGTGTTTGGATGACTGAGTGTGTGTGTGTGTGTGTGTCAGATGAGTAGTATATGAGTGTACACAAGACGGATGAAAACAAGTTTTAACGTGTGTATATGAACCATAAAAGTGTGTGTGTGCAGCATGTGTGTGTGTGTGTGTGTTTAGAGTGCAGGGCGGACTCTGAGGGATCAAACGTCCAAGCGAAGCTTTCAGCCAGCACAACATGGCCGCCACACTGCGTATTTCTGCCACATTTAGCAAATGGACACTGAAGTGCAGCCTCTCCTCCGACATCATCCGCCGCGGTCTGAACGCGCCTCCTCGCGTCCCTCCTCCTCCTCCTCCTCCTCCTTCACTCTCGTCCTCCTTTCGGCTTCTTCCAGCCCTGAATTATTGATAGTGAATAAAATCTGACGTTGTAAACTTTGCGACCATTCACCAAATTGGCCTTCGCCTCTCACCGAGGGGGCTCGCCGAAGGGTAGGCGGTGTCTAACCACACACTTTTAATGTAATTGCCTGTAGGGGTCCTTGTAAATATTTCATTGTCTGCCAGTACAAATTAAAGACACGAGGCTGAAAGAGAAGGGTTAGTCGGTTCACCCGAGGAGAGATCCTCCGCACTTTACCTGCGCCTGCAGGTTTGGGAACGAGCTTCGCCTCCCGCCTCTTTACCGTCCAAGAGGAAAGGGGACGGGACGCGTCGGAGCTTCCTGCTGCTGGACTCGGCTTTAAGAGACGAGAATATGGACACCACAGTGTCATCGGCGGAAAAGCTGATAATAGTCCTTGTGAAGTTTTGCCACCAAATTGATCAAAAGACACAGATTTATCACATTTATCTCTCATAGTAAAATGTGATTGGCTGTTTTATAAGCAGATGTATTAAGAATGCTGCTCTTAATGCTTCATTCAACTACAGACTAAAGGTAATCTCCAACCTATTGTTGCTGAAACTCGGTTAAAAAAAACAATTAGAGAGTTTCCATTCCAATTGCATTATTATCACATCCATTCACTTAAAACACAACTGTGGACACTGAAGTGACTTGATTTTTCTGTTTGTGAGAGAACAGTGGATTTAATCGCATTAACGCATGAAAAGGAGCAGCTTATGTAATTCCACACAAAAATTCCAACATCAGGCCCGAACATCAATGTGTTGACGTGGAGAAAGAAAGCGGCTGGAGTAGAGAGAAGTAAAATATGCATGAAGGCGGTACAGTAAACC
The DNA here is from genome assembly GCA_036785175.1 of Eupleurogrammus muticus. Taxonomy (NCBI): domain Eukaryota; kingdom Metazoa; phylum Chordata; class Actinopteri; order Scombriformes; family Trichiuridae; genus Eupleurogrammus; species Eupleurogrammus muticus. Next base: position 2,420,108 of record JAYKQN010000007.1, read on the forward strand.
CGGCGACCAGGACGTGATGTTACAGTATCGCTGCTGTTCTAGCACAGCGACCACGTTTCAAACGGCTATAGGGAGCTCGGAAGGGTTTTCCGAGGACGAGTCTCGGCGGAATGCGGCCGTCGTCCATTAACTCACATCATCCTTACGGGAGGAATGAGGAAGGACAGTTTGTTGTACGTTCAGTATAAAGAAGATAAATACGGTAATGGGAATCAGCTTCTGCAGAAGTCACAAAGTTGTCTGCAAAGATTGAATTTTTCCCGTCACATTTCCCTACCTGGTCAACATCTGGAGATTAAATGTAAGTTAGTGAGTTAATGAGTATTTAACTTATGAATGAATATACAACAGGACACATCAGGAAGGTTTGAAGGAGTTTTCCTGGGTGATTGCACCTGAGATATAATAATAATAATATAATAATAATGTTTCTGGTATCACAGGAACATTAGTAGCTACTAGTCAAACACCACAGTAGTAACGTCTATGTAGAAGGTTAGCCCGTAGAAGACACAATTCTGATGAACCATATAACCACTATTTATTGTAGATAGAGGATATTCTAAGCTATTCGAATACACAGGTTTCGGGTGCAGTCGCAATGTTGGTGGCCGATCCTGCTGTTGAAGGCACCAGATTCTAATTATTAACTTGTTTCTCGAGCCCTTGATGAGCTTCAGCGGCTTCAGCTGCGAGGTGATGATTCCTCAGAGATGCAGGACAGCAGCTTTGCCGATTCCATCAAGTATTAGCAGCAAAAGCTGAGAGATTTCCTTCAATCTGTCGTTGAAACAAACATTTACAGAATGATTGGAGTTTAGCCTGACACCGTCTACTTTGTCCAAGTAGTCAAAAGTGTTTGGAACTCATGTAATGAGTGTTAAAATGGAAGAAAGTTAGAAAATTAAAAAAGCAGCATCCATGTTGTTGCCTGGTAAAAATCACTGTTTAATTTCCACAGAGATGCAGTCCAAATACTCTAAGATTTAAAGGCTGTTCTACATTCTTAAAAAAAAAAAAAGTTGAATAAAAGCTTCTGCTGTACACGGCGTGAACTCGTTCTCATTCCCTGACATCTTAGACTGACAAACCTATGCAAATCACGTCCATATCCAAGTTGAGACCTACTTGATTCTTTTTCTTTTGCTAGTCATAATTAGCTGTTTTTTAACTTCATGTTTGACCAGTCTCTGGGTTCGAGCCCTGTGCTGTCGTGTGTTTGCTCATCGTCACAACAGACGACTGCTGTTGTTAATTCTGCTCTTTTCATTCCAGCCCCAACCGAGGTTATTTCTTATTCACGGTTTCTGCATTTTTCATGGTTTACACCTTTCATTATGTCCACCTCTTGGCGTGGGTCCCTCTCATCTCCCCTTCTACTAATCTGGTCCTGTGTCTGTCCCAGTCCTGTAGATGATGGAAACGGAGCTAAGGAGCGAAAAGGTAAGGGGGGAAAAACAAAAAAAACAGGGAGCATATGACAGAACGAGAGAGAGACAGACAGTAAATGAGACAGAGAAAGAGAGAAGACATATTTTGGATCAATAGATTAACTGAGTGCTCATGTATTATGCATCCGAGCCCTGCAGCACTTGTACATAAAGGGAATGTTGGGCAGGATTGGCGTGTAAAAGCTTTATAACCGCGGGCCTGTTTACTCGGAGCGTACCGGGGTTCCAGGAGCATCACCAGGACCGGGACCGGGACCGGGACCAGGACCGGTGGTCCTGGAAACGGGCCTTCTCCGGGGTTTCCGAGCAACCTCGGCATCAACGCCGCCGCTGCATTAGCGTTCTGAGTCAGGACGGATTAGTTACGCTGCAGTTTAACAGGCCCGCCATGACATCTCCCTCTAAATATATCTCCTCTAAATAACTCATCTGACCAGCTAACGCACAGCGTTCCCCGGAACATTCCTTCCAGTATTCTCTTTGGTAGCCGTCCAAACATTCTAAGAAAGCTGCGCCAGTGGTTTATAGCTCAGTGGAACATTCCCATAACGTTCCGATAACCAAATGAAGGATGCTTTATTGGGCCTCATCTTTAAAACGTTTCCCGTTGGTAATAACTCTCCAAAAAGGGTCTAAGAATGTTGTTCAAATGTTTTCCCTCAATGTAACTAAAACATTTAAAGTTTTTTTGCGAAGGTTCTAAGAAATAAACTTAAATTTGCACTTTAATGTTGTTGTACATGTAAAACGCATAGCATAGTGGGATAGGGAGAAACGCAATTTCGATTCCTTTTGTACATGTGAAGAAACTGACAATAAAATTGACTTTTGACCTTTTGACTTAATGTTCTGGGAATATAACAATAATTATTTCCCATCCGAAAAACTTCATGTTTTGACATCTATCAAAAACTAAAGGGAAAGATTCAAATTTCCAACACTGGAACGTCCACTTCAGGATATCCGGTTTATTCCTGAATATACCCACAGTGTTTGGCAGTTTTGGCGTCTAGAGAACATTATGCAGGAATATTCATTTAATCTCAGAATGAAAAAACAAATGTTAAACACAAGAGTGTTTGGGGAACCAAATGTTTGGAGTTGACTTAATATTGTCCAGATTTCTTCCCGCTGCATTTAAATTAACATTCATCAGTAATGTGGATCTAATGAGTAAATAACAGTAGAACTGGTTAATTCAGAAGAGTTCTTTATTGTAATGAAGGAGGAAAAACACTTATAAACACTATATAATATCAAGAATCTTAAGTCTGTATCTAGTCTTATAGCTTGATATTGTAATATATTATAATATGTTGCTCAGAAAAAGTAAATTTTCTACTGTTTGTGCTGAAACTCATCAATAATCTGGTTGAATCATCAGTTACTGACAGTCAGTCGCTGTGTAGGAAAAACTGCAAGTGATCAATAATAAGTGACAGTAGGCTTGGCTTTACACCAAAGGTTAATGTTATTACTTTAACACAAAAATCGGCCAATATATTCCCGAATTATTCGTATGTATCATTTTTTAAATAAAGTTTTTAACACTGCACATGTGTATAAATGAATAATGACCCAGCAAACGAACCCAACTGAGCAGCATCTTAAATAACAATACAAGCTTCATGTGAACATGTGGTTTCCTTCTCATCCAGGTGTGATTGATTTATCTTATTTCAATTGTAAAAGATAAAAAATAGCAGCAAAATAAAAAAAATGGAGTCATGATGATGCTTTGATAAGATCTGAATTTAAAAAGTAATTAGAGTAGATTTAGTTAGTAAGAAATCTAACTTAAATCAACAGTTTTGAGACAGTATATTTGTTTTTTTTAATAAAATTCACATTCATTTCATGTTATAAAATGTACAAAGACAAGCACAAACAAGTATTCCTTTTTTAGGGATTTTTCAGCTCTGTCTCCTGTACGTAGACAAAGGTCAGAACTGTGATAAGAGACAAGGTGACCTTTGACCCTTAAGTGCATCATAAGGGTTTTCCACGCTGCTCGTTCCTCCCTCTGCTTTTCCATCTCCCGCCATCATCCCGACGCCCCGTAGAGCAGGCATCAAAAAGCTCGCCGCTCCGACTCTTCCCCAGAGATGAAACCAGCGCCGCTCGTCGCTCATCTCCATACAAACAAAATCCTCAGCTCCGTCTCCGCTGTACTACAAGAATAGAGAGCAGTTGAACAAAGGGAAAACGAGTAAACAAACAAAACGATGTAGGAACAAGTCACTGGGATTAGAAGAGGGTATGTATGAACATTCAAATAAATCCCTTTTTTTCCTTTTTGACATCTGTCCCTGGTGTTTAAGACCAGAGGGAAGAGACGTTAGAGGACGTCAGAGCTATTTGCAGATCACGCCGTGTGTGTGTGGAGGCTTTGTTTAACTCTGACAACGAGGAAACAAGTTTAAACGATGAGGCCAGAGTAGCAGGAAAGTATGAAGCAAGCTTCAAACTGACCCTTAACCCCAGATCCTACATTTCCCACAAGGCACTTCAGCAGCTTCTGTGCTTTACACCTTCCCTGTCTGATAGTAACGCGATTTCTGTAAAAGATTCTGTCAAATGTCAAAAATGTGATGCGGTGTAACCCTAAAAACTGGCTATCACATAGCTTAACTAGTTAAAAACACATTCTATTAACTAGATTTATATTCTAGGCAAATTTAAACTTAACATTCTATTTTTGATTTAACCATTTGACATTTTATGCCAAATCACGCATTGTGTGATTTTCTGTAAATAAAAAATATGGACTTTCATATAACATGAAACCTGAAATTTACATTTTTAGAGACCTGATAAATGCATTTAAAGCTGTATCTTAGTAAGTATATGACTTTCTTAACTTGCCAACTATTATATATATAAATATATATACACTTAATCCCAAAATGATTCATACCCCTGTCAAAAATAAGGGATTTCTTTATTTTTTCCACTTACAAATTAGTTTTTCGCTTCATTTTTACTTAAATAGGACACAAAAGAAAGATTTGTGTTTTGTTAGAATGTGTGAATAAACAGAGTGAAAACAAAAAATCACATCCAACAAATGACTATGATATAGAAAGCTCCTGGTAGGGCATGCTTTGTGAGGAAAATCCTTATTTATATATCTATACTATTTAGTTGATAGAATTTCTTTTGTGTCCTATTTAAGTAAAAACTGAGGTGAAATACTCATTTTAAAGTGGAATTAAAAATGGTATTTGATAGAGGTATGAATAATTTTGGGCTCAAGTGTATGTATGATTTTGAGTTTTAAAAAAATATATATCCATAATATCAATTGACTGCTGGAAATTTAACCCATTGTTAAAGTCCGGCTCATTCAGCCATGCAGTCTCCTATATGAATGAATGAATGAATATACTGTATGCGTGTGTGTGTGTGTGTGTGTAAGAGGCGTATTCAGGTCTCACGTATACTACAGGGCTCCAGCTGGTGTGGGACTCCGGGGGGGTCTTTGTGTCCCCTATAACCCCCCCTTCACCCCTCTATACCCCCACACAGACACGCACATACTATCAACCTACCCCCCCTGGCCCCCCCCCAGTCTCTCACTAACAGGATTAAAGGACGGAAGGTGCTCGCTCGGCAGACCTCAGGACGTATGCGTATGCGGCAGAAAGCAGAAAGAGGTGGAAGAAAAGCCCCGAGACGCCGGCCCCCCAGGGACACGGGACACAACTGGGACTCTATGAGTCTGTATGTGACCATGTGTCTGACATGCTGTGTGTTGTATAAACAGTATATTAACCATAACACTGAATGGCCATTCTGCATTATGTCTTCACTCTGCTGTTTTCTAATTGCATCTTCTGAAACACTCCCCATCCCCCCAGAATACAAAAAAAGAAATCTTAATTCTTTAATATATAACGTGCATTATATATAGTAGAGTTATTGATCCTAAACATGCATCCTTCAATATCCAATAGACCTATGACACAGCCTTTTCACATTTTCTTATTTTTGTATTCATTTTTAGTAATCAATTTTGAATTGTATTATTACTATTTATGATGACTTGCATGGTGTGTATTTGGCACCTAATACTCATGCCAATTAAAAATAATTGAATTAATTGCTTTCTACCTGCTGAATCTGAATTGAGGACACTGTGGTTAAGTGGAATGTGTGTGTGTGTGTGTGTGTATGTGTGAACCAAAAGGCTTCTTCACTTTGTAATTCCTACAAGTCGTAAAATATTCTTTCATAAATTTTGGACAAATAAAATCCACAGTCATCTGGTGCAAAACGGATCAACCATAATAACCCTTTTTATAACGTGTCATAGCCAGGCTTGATACCATGACCATGGTTCTGTCAGCTAATCCTTTCAAGAAGCCCGTTGTGTTTTTGGTACAATGTGGTACTTGCCCCCCCAGGGTCACATCCTCCATTTACCTTTTCTGGGGGGAAATAAATGTATAAAAACTTTAGAAAAGTTCAACATCCCCTTCCCTTTGTCCCCCCCCAGCCGGAGCAGCTGTCCCGTCGTCCCCTCTGAAGGAAAAGCCTCTTCACGCTTATTCTGCCGTCAGACACAAAACAAGGTAAGTCTCCTTTTTTTAATAAGTTATATGTATGAGATATAGTTGCATGTATATTAATTCACCTGTCACTGAATCAATGGTTTTGTTTCAGCACCTGTTGCTGTATCAGTATTATTAGTTTGTGACAGATGTTGGATTATTTATGAAAAATGCTGTTCTGTTATTGGACTGACAATTACAATAGTTTCCTGTGAGACGATATTATTGTTGAGTAAAACCCTGTTCAGCAACTTTTCCAGTTGACAAACTAAAAAAAACTTCAAAACCCTCCAGGTTTCTAATACTTAACCTTCCTACAATGTTTTAAGCATGTTTTGCCAATTGCTTTGATCAATAATCACAAATATTGGTTTGCTGGTAGATTTTTGGGTAAGTTTTTCACAGCTTTTTAAGAACATAGGTTGGGTGTTCCCATGTGCTTGTATTGTAAAACTGAAATTGTGTGCAAGAAAGTCTGCATAAATTACTATTCAGTAATTATATAACATACATTGTGGTTGTTTTTGAGGTAACCTCTGAAAATGTTACAAAAAATATGAAATTTAGTGGTTTAAAGATAAAAGAAACATTCAATACGACACGCACCAAAGAAATGTTCCCAAGCACATTTTGCTGCTGGATGGTTGCACAGATTTGTTGAGGATGTTGTATATTAATAAATGATCAGATCGTGTTTCCTTGTGTGTTTTATTTCTATTGTTTTCCATTTTAAATGCATTAAGTTGCATTTACCGTGTGCAAAAAAGCAACTTTGTGCAACTAGAAAAGCACTCCATGAATTGAATGTTTTATTATGATTAATAATATTATCCGTCATCCGCTTCATATGGATGCAACAGATGTTTACAGAGAAACACGGTAATAATGTTCCACCTGCAGCACAGGTCACCTCTTACCTCTGGGCCCGGGTTTCTGCAGAGGTGCATCGGGAGGGCCAGCGCTCTCATTACAGCTACAATGAAATAATTATGAATGGTGCGCCGAGACCTCATCACAGGAATATCTATTGTATTATTTATTCAGCCAGTCCCCTGGTTCAGGGGGAGAGAACACATAAACTTGCAGCCTCGCTCCTCTCCTCCTCACTCAAGCTCTTGTTTGCTGCTCAAAGCAGAGGTGCCTCTCTCCCTCTCTCTCTCTCTTGCTTTTTTCTTTGTTGTATTTTCTTCTGAGATGGGCACAGGGAGCATCCGCCGGGGCCCTGAGGCCTTCACACGCTCCGGCCTGCCAGCTGTGGACACTCTGCACCTGCCCTCATCTTTATTTTTTTTATTCATTCTCTTGTTCGTTTTTTTTTCCTGTTTTTTTTTTTTTAATACAGCTGGAACAACTCAATTTTACCAAAGGATTACAAACAATAACTTGGAATTCATGTGGATGCGTTTTCCTCAGTTTTCTTGCACACACCGGCCGTGACCAGATGTTTGGCGCGATGCATACATAGTGATCGATATATCGCCTTATAATGGCTGCAGATCAGCTTCTCCGCTGGGAGGAAGCGGGGTAATGTTGCATGATGGTCCCAGACAGACAAACTCTGTATGGTGGAGCAACGCGGGGGTCACGGAGGACGCCGCCGCTGCAGCCCCGCACACAATAGGCCTCATTCAGAGACAGCGCTGGATGTGTAGGTGGTGCAAAAGGGGGTGATGGACAACAAAGAAGGATAAAGAGAGAGAGAGAGAGAGGGCGAGCGAGCAGTGGAGTGGCTGGGATGACAGCTGCATCATGGGGATCGGGAGGGAGGCGTCGCCTGGGGCACAACAGGTGAGTGACGCCGCCGCCCGGCCGAGCGTCCGGCTGCTGGACTGGAAGCACTAAAGTGATGGCTAATTATTACTGATTGGTTGCCGGGCTGAATAGAGCTTCATCTTACAAAAGACTCAAAATTACAAACAGCGACAGGGTTATGGAAAGAAGAGCAGGTGAACAGAATCGAGTTTGACACCAAATCATTATTTCCAGGCTGCTTAGTTGATAATAAATGCAAAGTGTATTTGAAAGCATTGCATTAACAGTAAAAATCAATTATACATGACCATTGGTTGACATGTTTAAAACCTGATAGAGAGCTTGTGAATGTCCCATTGGACCTTTATTTTGGAAAAGTTACAGTATGTATGGTGGTCAACAGAAAGAGAAAACTCATTAATCCTGTTTTAATTGTATCGAATTACACAAAAAATGTGAAAAGGAAAAAAAAAAGAAAAGAATTAGCCGAATACACATCTGAAGGTGATGCACAGGCCCATTGAAGCTAACGTTAACCTAGACCCTCTAAAAACAACGTTAACCTAGACCCTCTGAAAACAACGTTAACCTAGACCCTCTGAAAACAACGTTAACCTAGACCCTCTGAAAACAACGTTAACCTAGACCCTCAGAAAACAACGTTAACCTAGACCCTCAGAAAACAACGTTAACCTAGACCCTCAGAAAACAACGTTAACCTAGACCCTCAGAAAACAACGTTAACCTAGACCCTCTCAAAACAACGTTAACCTAGACCCTCTCAAAACAACGTTAACCTAGACCCTCTGAAAACAACGTTAACCTAGACCCTCTGAAAACAACGTTAACCTAGACCCTCAGAAAACAACGTTAACCTAGACCCTCAGAAAACAACGTTAACCTAGACCCTCAGAAAACAACGTTAACCTAGACCCTCTCAAAACAACGTTAACCTAGACCCTCTCAAAACAACGTTAACCTAGACCCTCTCAAAACAACGTTAACCTAGTCTTCTGAAAATAACGTTAATTAGCCTCTGAAGCTGATCTTAGCCTCGAGCCTCTGAAGCTAACCTTAGCCTCTGAAGCTAACCTTAGCCTCTGAAGCTGACATTAACCTATAGCCTTTAAAGCTAGAATTAGCAAAGAGCCTCTGAAGCTAATGCTAAACTAAAGCCTCTGAAGCTACACTCACTCACACATCCAAATCCACCATCCAGTGCAAAAATCAAGGTCCATAAATACCTGGATGAGAGTCTGGTGTGAATAAATTTGACAACACAATAGAACACCTTTAGGATGGGATGTCACTTGAATTGTATATACAAGTCGAGGTAGTTGAGTGAATATTTTTGAAAACACGGTATATATTTAACCTTTAAATTACTCAAGATGCGTTAAAGCCTTAGCATGAAGCTAACAAACTCTGGTGTCTTTGGGTTTCTCGTCCTCGGATGAGTCCCCGGCAGACTTCACCCGGGGCTGATACCCTATATTCCTCCAGTGTCTGTTTAAATGACTCATTGGCTTGAAGACTCAGAGTGTCGGGTTCTGACAGATCCGGTTTCACCTCAACACCGTCCGGTCCCAAACACAACGCTGGCAGCCCGAGTGGTTTTGACAACTGAAGCATTTATAAAAGCAGGTTGATCTGTGATTCAGATAGAGTTTATTGATTGGCTCAAAGTCACAGTTTGTGGTAAAAGTGTCATTCAAGAAGGCTGTAGAATGACAAATATATCTTGTTAGTAATATCACAACTTTGTAACACAAATATCTGTCCATCTATAGCGGACATGTTGGTCAGCTGATCCTAGACGCTCTGCAGAAACCTTCCCAGTTAATATTTGTCTTATTTATTCGAGTCTTGCCAGGCTGAAGCTTTCCCTGCTAGTCTGAAAGCAGAGCTGCTCGCTGTGCTCTGCTGGGACAGTTTGGGTGCTGCTTGGGACGCGATGAGCGCGCTCCATCAATAATGCAGAATGTTTCCGTGGTAACTGCCTGGCAACCGCGGGCGTAGCGCTCGCATCCCATATGGGAGAGAGAGGGAGGGAATGAATGGAGGGAGGGAGGGTGAGAAACAGGAAAGGAGAAGAAGGCAAATGGGTGAGAGAGAGGTTCAGGATGGAGGAAGAAAATGGATAAAGGCATGAAGAGTGGAATAGGATGGAAAATTTTTTTAAAAAGTGAGTGAAAAGTGCGGAGTGATCCTCTAGGTCACCTGTATATCACATGGCGTGCATTGCCATGCCTCATTATGTGATAGCTTGTTTTGGATTATTCCACTCACATTCATTCATTCATAGCATCATGTGCCGTGCGTGCATCTCAATTTGTTATGATGCACAAGTTTCCTCTTAAGATTTGATATTTTATCGCCATTTCAAAAACCCTGAATAATTTGCTTTGGTGAGTTCAGGTGACCAAAGAGAGTGAAATCTGTGGGGAAAAACCTGCAAAGTGAGATCCTCAAATCTCAGAAGCGTGTGAATGGGAGCACAGGGGTCACGAATCCGAGTCTCTCAAACCAAAGTCCACACCTCCAACTGATTGCCTAGAAGGCTCCAAGTTGGAGTTAAATAGCTCCCAGAGCCGTCTGTGGTCACGCTTTGCATGCTGGGATGAGATGAGTGAAATCAGTGCATCTTGCAGTGGTCTGACCTGGACGAGAGCAACGAAATACGCTGCATTTTTAATATTTGGCACATTGCTCCCGCCCCAATGAGCAAGGAGCCCGATAAGGACACTTTTTTGGTTTGCATGGAAACCAAAAGGGAAAACCATTCTATTACTTCTTTGCATTCCAGATGATAGTATTGTCCTAAATCAAACACTGCTGCTGTGCACTTAACAGTAAGGCCTCCACACGCTACATACTTATGCAGCTGGCATTATGTCACTAAAATGGCGGCTGTGTGCACCAATCCACACTCAAAATTCCAACGCTTTTAGTGCACTACATTTTTACACACTGCCCAGTATGCTATATGGGACACACCAACATTATATCAACTTGCTTGTTCCAGTCAAAATAAAGAAATTGCAGTTTTGAAAATTAACTTACAGACAAGACAGTTCACCATGATGGAATATGAAGTTTCTGCAAATAGATTTTACAGCACATTGAAAAGTATATTTAAAAAATGATAACCAAGGATGGTAGGAAATCAAAATCATATCTGAAGCTCAATCTGCATGTGTGTGTGTGTCCATGCAGCCAATGGTGAGTTAGAGATTCTGTGTTTAAAACATTCATCACTCCCCTCCTCTCCTCATTTGTACCAGTGAATTATTAAACGCTCACCTATTTTTCAATTATTCAAATGGTGGATTTCCTTCTCTTTTTGGAAGGGGGTGGTGGTCGTGATTATCAATGCAAACACTCCTGTCGTGACTTAATTATTCTTGGGTGTCACTGGCAAGCTGTGATGAGACCAATCCAATTCTATATGAATGGCGGTGATTCCAAAGCTTCATGGGTAATTCTGTCAATTAAATACTGTTGACCTCACTTTAAATTCACTGTTTGGCCAATGCGGAGATTCTGTCAAACTTTATTTTACCTTATTTGCATGAGTCTTTGCAGGTAATATCAGATTTTGTGCTATGAATTTTTAAAGGTTTCTGCATAGTGCAAATATCTGCTAACCAGAAATGGAATCATTCACTTATTCTGTTCCATCTTCATTTACTCAGACCCAATAACATCTACAGAGGTGATGGACCCTGCTCCTGAAGCATGCATGCAGATGCGTTTGGTTGGGGATCCCTTCCTCCCCTCTCCCCGTCTATCTCTGATAAATACTTCATGCTGCGATGATAGCTACCCCCTCGTACGGCAGCATTTGGTGAATGCCTGAGACACGTGTGTGTGCATGTGCACATGCTCGTGTGTGTGTGTGTGTTTATAACTTTGTCAGGGTGATTAAGGCCACATGTTATTGATTGGCAGGCCGCTTGAAGTGCAACATCATCATAAATAATTCTCCTGCCTTGCAGAATAAACTATCACCTTTGTTGGCCGCCCAGACCGACTTCCATTGAAGAGGAAATGCATTTTTTATGTTTTTACTTGACCTTAATTTAAGTTGTACAAGAGCGATTTCTTATTTACGAGGTCCGGCGGAGATCAACAGATGTGCAAACCATTTAATGCACTCAGGATATGTGTCTGTCTGTATATATCACCTGGACGTTTTTCTTCTAGAGTTGGTTTGAGTGATTTTCACAGGCTGAACATACTGTACATTTGCCAACTTACAATTTAGATCTATACTCATATCATCATCACACGGAGCAGATTCCTTCAACATTCAACCCAAAACTCCACTGATGTACTCTCTCCTCTAATAACAAATGAAATGAAAGCACAACAGAAGTGTCTTTATTACAGTGGGACATGATTCCCTCATGCAGCAGACAATGACGTCCCCGGAGAGAGAGTATAAATATTTAAAGTTAATGTTGTTTGCATTCATGTTTTACCATCCGTGGAGGAATTTGTGCAGCACTTACAGGGTGTTGCAGGTTTCTCTTGAATAAACACATATTGTGCATAAAATTGAGGCTATTCTGCCACCTAAATGATTTTAGCAGATATTTTTTATATTAATATTAAGTTACTGTAGCAGGATGATTTTATTTGTCAAGCATGTTTGACAAATCAGGCAGAGCTTAATAGAGGCATGTTAAAAATAGGATTCTTGCATCTATTTGGACTTCTGTTCTTGTGTGAGTTTACATGCAACTGGGAAAATTCAATAACGGATGGCGTCCACCCACTTATGCAGTGTCACCTGTTGTTTCAGCAGGTTAACACAGCCATAGATGCACTAAACAAACTAAAGGTTTGTTTTTGCTCTCATAGAGTGGAGTGGACCAACATTCCACCACCGGATCAACTCTACGAATGAGATGTGTTGCACTGCATGAGGCAAATGTTTGTCACGCCAGGTCCTGACTGGTTTTCTTTGTCTGGTGTTCCATAATCCCTCTAATGAAACAGAGCTGCAGGTTTCAGTGGCCTTTTATTGAGGCCAATCTAAGGCCACCTGTGCTATAATCAAGCCGTCCAATCAGCATCTTGATACGAAACACCTGTGAGGTGGAGAAGGAGAAGAGTCACTATCACATATTTAGATTTGTGCACAATATTTGAGAGAAATGGTTATTTTTTTGTGTGTAGAAAATGTTTTAGAGCTTGGAGTCCACTGCATAAAAAGACGTATTCCCCCCCTTGGATGTGCTACCTTTTTATTGCTTTCATACATTAATCATGGTCAATAAAAATAAACTCTTTAATGGTTTCTACAAAATAATGTCAATGAAATAAAAAAAACATATCAAGAAATGTATAATTATTCTACTTTAATGTAATTTAATGTAAATGTTTAATTCAATAGAGGTCCATCAAATTGTTGCCAATAGCCTCACAATTAGTGAAATGAAGATCACCTGAGTGGTGTGGGTGTTGGTCAAGTGATCGAGGTATAAAACACCTGTGTCTCCAGGGTCCAGCCTGGTGGACCAGTGTGTCTGCATGGGCGAATGGGCGAATGGGCGAATGGGCGAATGGGCGAATGGGCGAATGGGCGAATGGGCGAATGGGCGAATGGGCGAATGGGCGAAGCTCAGGCTGTCCTAGTAGGAGACTGATGAGAAAAGCCACCAAGAGACTGTGCATAAAGCAACTGCTGCCTGTGTTCTTCACCAGTTAAAGCTTTATGGGAGAGTGGCAGTGAGAAAGTCACTGATGAAGAAAACTCATATTAGATCTCCACTAGAGTTTGCCATAAAGCACTTGGGAGACTCTATAGTCAAATGGAAGGAGATTATTTGGACCAAAATTGAGCTTTTTGGCCATTACCAAAAACACCAGGCAGAATCTGTAAAATATACTGAAATCCTGGCGGACAATTCTATCAATATTGGGAGAATATTTATTTATCCAGCAAGACCATGATCCAAAGCAAACTGCAAAAGTTGTACAGGCATCGTTTATAGTGTTTATAGTGTATTTGTTGCTGGACTTGAAAAAGGCTGATGTCCACGCGACAGAGCTTGAGAGCGGCGTTGCAAGGAATGGCGTAAATTGCTGTGGGAAGATGTACAAGACTAAGACTTATCCACACACTCACTGCTGTGACATTAAGAGGTTTTTTTTCCCCCCAATAAACTGTTGTTGTGTTTAAAAAAGATCTGATTTTATTGACCATTATTGAATTATGAAGTCAACAGAAGGGTAAAATATCCAACAGGATGAATACTTATAAGCGCTGTATTTGCATGAATTAGGTTTAATATTTGCACGTCATTGCACCAGTGACATTTATGTCTGTGACATAAAGACGCTTAAAACTCACAGCACTGTGTTCACAGACGTTTTAGGTCTGTAAACGTGGCGTTTTATGTTCTCTCCATCAAAACCATAGAGGAAAATGCATTTCATGTTGTGAAGCAGTGCGGGATCATGGGAGTTGTTGTCTTTATTGCTCCACAAGGTGGCATCTCCTGTTTTTAAGATTTCTTCAGTGTTCATTATTCAGGAGACTTTTAACAGGAGCTGAAATTCTCGTCTGAGCCTTTCCTTCTCTCTGAAACATGCACAATGCCTATTAAAACCAAACGAAGCAGTTTCATATTTTAAAAAAAATCTGCTACCCGAGCTAATATTTGCTCAGCTTGTAGCTCTTATAACTTAAGGTCTATACGTCAGACGACTAGAATCCTTCATCTGGTTAAAAGTAGTTAAAAAAAGACAGATTAAGCTTTGCATAGGCTTTTTCTTGCTGTAAAAACTCGTCTGCCAGAGTTTCCGTGCTACAAATAGCTAAACACACACATGCGTTCAAAGAGAAACAAACATGCTAAGCACACGCAGAGGAGCAGATATAAAGAAAGAGACGGGACCCAGGGCCGAGGAGGAGGAGGAGGAGGGGGGGATAAAAGCGAGCGGCAGAAAGCGTCTCTAAGTGTTTCTCTAGATGCGAAGTCGGTCGCTCGGCCTTCTGGGATGTTCCGCTGCCAGTTTGATGCCTCCGAGACGGCCTCATCCATATTGCATCGTCTGTACCATGAGCTCTGATCGCTCCTCATAGAGACATAAAGGAGCGACAGGAAAAGAGAGGAGGTGAAGGAAGGATGGATGGAGACAGAGGAGGGTGATGGAAAGAGAAATAACACGAGGAACTCGTCTCATTCTAGTGACACACCCCACTCAGTCATCCTTCTTAACCCCCCCCCCTCAACAAACACACACATTCCCATCATCCTCCTGTCCCTCTGCATTAGCGGCTGCCCGGGGGCATGCGAGGCAGAGAGATACTAAAAGAGGGAGAAGCAGAGTGGTGGCTGCTATGAGCCGCCATTTAAATAAAGGTTAACTGAGAAAGAGTGTGTGTGTGTGTGTGTGTGTGTGTGTGTGTGTGTGTTCTTGGTTGCCATTAGAATATGTAATTATAATATTACAATGTTTGTCGTGGACATTAAAGTCATCAGTTTCAAGCTATTCTGTAAGAAATGGAGGTAAAGATGCAGAAATGTACTGAGGCCTATGAGATGATTCAGGCCACTTTGAGGACACTTTTGTCTCCTCCACTTAACAGGAATTTATTTCCTCTGCCGAAAAAAATCCTTATTGCTGCTGTTAGCATACATTTATATAGCTGTTATTGGTAGAACTGATTCTGCATGGATTTTATTAAATTTATAATCCTTATCTTGGAAGTCCTACAAAAGTTAGAATTTCATCACTCCCTCTGTAATCTATTATATTTCTGCAGGAGCTCACTTTATCACTCAGTTAACAAATATAAAGTAAACACAATAGATCACAATATCAGAAGGGCTTTTATACTGTTATGCACCTGAGAACGGGACCTATGAATAAAAACTACAGTAAAATGCATTTAATATATGTGCATCAATTGTCACAAAATTTAAGAAAATATTCGTATTTAATGTCGACAGCTGAAGTGACTATAAACTATTTGGAGCAACTGCTCGTCTTTAATATATAAACTACTGAAGGCAGCACACTGGGGTGACCTTCAAACTGAAATAGAGGAGTTATTATACCGACTGGTAACTTACTGAATATGCACACGTCGCCTAAACAGCATTAGAGTAAAATGTGGAACAGTGTTGGATGAAGCGACAAAACTGATGGAACGTAATGTTTTAAGAGCTCGAAACACGTTTCAAGCACCTTATTTATCTGTTCAGTTTCAGAATATTCATTAATGTAAACTGAACATATACTTTAGAGAATGGAGGTATAGAGAGATGAGGAGGAGGGAAAGAGGGAGGGATGAGGAGGAGGAGGAGGAGGAGGAGGAGGGATGATGGGTTCTTTAGTGGTTTGTGATCTCGGCCACCAGTTCCACAGCTGGTGCACCAGCAGGCAGCCCAGCTTGGCCATATGCTGCCTGGGCTGCTCCCATTGCTCCCATTATCCTCGGTGGAGGCCCCCCCCCCCACCACCACCACCACCACTCCCCACCCAACCCCAAACCAACACCGCTGCTATGCTCACACCCCCACCACCTCCCCCACCTCTCACTGCACCACTTTCAGCCCTCAGCGTAATTATTGTGGTTACAAAAAAAAAAAAAAAGTTTATCTTCAAGTGCATCTCTTTCATCTCCCGGTTCTATGGACTCATTCATGTTTGTTCTGCAGCAAAATGTTCCCATAATACCTTGGAACATTATTTGGCTTAACGAACCAATTTGAAGAACTGCATGCAACTATGTTGGAGGCAAATTTTTGAATATCTTTTGGGACTTTTATGCAGGAATCTTCAATGGAATCAAAATAAACATTCCCAGAACATTTCAACATCATTTTATAATATTAACCTGAGGGGTCGGAGCATCTCTAACATGTTCTTTAACAACTCTACTGTCCATGTTTAACAGTGACTTTAAGGCTGCAGGTAACTTTTGAACATTTTGAAGAAAAGTCGTTTTTAGCAGCAGCGTCATAGTGGTTAAGAGACGAGGAGACGGCCATTGTGACACAGCGTCCCTACTGAATATGGCCTTGGTTTGTTTCTCGGCAGCATTCTGACGCCACAGGAGGTGAACGCAGTGACTGTGGCACAGAGACCCCAGAGAGACTGGTCTCCTCCTCCCTCTGAACCTCCCGAATCCGCTTCCAGACGCCCAACTGTGTCCCTGCATTCAGCCTCGGGCTCCACTCTAGTGTCATAGCTCAGAGGCCTCTTAGTCTTTCTATCAGACTCCCGCCCCCCGCTACATTACACCCCCGCTTTACCCCCCCGGCCTCCTCATCCTGATCCTCACCCTCTCTCTCTCTCTCTCATCCTGTGTGGCCTGTCAGCGGCTCACAGTCGGCTACAGTTTCACAATTCCTGCTCTAACTGCTGTCACCTTCCTACTAAGCTGTGACCCCCCAAACACACACACACACACACACACACACACACACACACACACCGAGCCACATAACCATACCGTCAATGTCTCCTCTTCTGCTTAATTAATTCATCAACTTCTTCTACTAAATTAACTTTGGTCAACATGTAACTTGATGAGAAAAATTCTCCTGTTTTACTCATATTTGTGCATAAAGAAACTTGAGTATAAAACCGCAGAAAATGCTTCTCCAAAAAAGAA